>JAQHUG010000093.1:3697318-3712233 GCA_028555095.1 Dicrostonyx torquatus
GATGGATGGGAGCAGTGATGATCACAGCTAGGATTGGATGGGAGCAGTCATGACTCACAGCTAGGGATAGATGGAGCAGTGATGATCACAGCTAGGGTTGGATTGGAGCAGTGATGATCACAGCTAGTGATGGATGGGAGCAGTGATGACTCACAGCTAGTGATGGATGGGAGCAGTGATGACTCACAGCTTGGGGTGGATGGGAGCAGTGATGATCACAGCTAGGGATGGATGGGAGCAATGATGACTCACAGCTTGGGGTGGATGGGAGCAGTGATGATCACAGCTAGGGATGGATGGGAGCAGTGATGACTCACTGCTTGGGGTGGATGGGAGCAGTGATGATCACAGCTAGGGATGGATTGGAAGACTCGGGTTGTTGTTATTGTCTGAGGTTGCATAGGGAAAACTCCGCAAAGACCCATGTATTGAAAGAGCAATATTCAGGACTGTGCTCAGAATATTGGAATCTGGGAAATGACTGACTCCTATGGCTGTGACCTAGTTAATGAATCAATCTATGAATGGGTTCATAATTTGATATTGAAGTGATACAAACTAAGGGGCTGTGCCTACTTTGCAGAGCATAGGTGTGTAGGTATTGGAAAGGTACCTTTTCTACATGGACCTCAACCCTGCTCTCTCTCTCTCTCTCTCTCTCTCTCTCTCTCTCTCTCTCTCTCTCTCTCTCTCTCTCTCTCTCTGTGTGTGTGTGTGTCTTTCTTTCTTACTCTCTCTCTTTCTCTCTGCCCTCTTCCCACTTTCTCTCTGTCTAGCTGCAATGACTCCAGTTGGGCATGAATCTGTGGTTCACAATAAAAGTCTCTCCACCTTTAAGTTTTATCATGTGGTTTTCCTTTTTTTGAGTGAAATTAAAAGTTGTCCATTGTAGAGAGTCTGTATCTGGACTGTGCCCTAAAGGTCCATCATTGTAGAGAGCCTGTATCTGGACTGTGCCCTTAAAGGTCCATTATTGAAGCCTTTCTGTCCAAGATGTTTTTCTCATTGATAACAATGTCCTTCAGGACAATAACTTAAAAAGGGAAGGTTCAGCCTGACTTGCAGTTTGACAGTACCTTCCATCATGATAGGAAGGGTGGCAGCGGGGACTTGAAGTGGCATCTGCAGTCAGGAAGCAGAGAGAGAGGAAGGCTTCTGCTCAGCCCACTTGCTCTTTTCCTTTCATTCTGAGCCCTCAGAGCCTGGATGGTGCCATCCACATTCGGGGTTAAGTATTTCAGTTAAACCTTTTTGGAAATACCTTCATAGACACATCCAGAAGGGTGTTGCCATGGTGGGTCTAAATCCTGTCAAGCTGACAACCTTTATCCAGCACGGGATTAGTCCCAGCCTATGGAAGACCAGAAACCAATGGATCCTCTAGAAGGAGGAAGTTGGTGCAAAGAAGACAGTATGGTGGGGTCCTGACTTTGAAAGGATGGGAAGAGTTCTGACACCCCGTCTCTTTCTTTGCATTCTGGTTGTCACAGATGAAGAGGCCTCCTCTCCTATCTTCCTTCTGTAAAGCACTGTGCTAACAAAGGTTCTGAGTCAAAGGACAGGTGGATACAGATGGGAGCCTCAACAACCCTGAGCCAGCACAAACCTTGACTCTGCTAGCTTGCCGGGTAGCAAAGCGTGTGTTTACCCATCTTTCTGCAGCTTGAACTTGACCAGCATTCTTATTTGGCTCAGCGTAGGAGTTTTACCTGGCAGAAGGCAATTTCGCTTCATTCTGATGCAATCCCTCACTGTTGTGAGTTATTGCTTCTTACAACAATGTCTCTATACGGTTGCATCAAATACATATGTCAGGGCCTGGTCCTCAGATACCAGCCCCCAAGCACTTAGAGTAGAACTGCAGCAGAAATGATGAAAGAGCAAGCTGCTGTGAGTCTGGAGGCTGTGGGAGTGTTTGCAGAGGTGTGCCCTCCCCAATTACAGGGATGACCTGTGGGAAAGAGCGTTTGACCAGCTGAACTTCTCACCTCCAAGTCACCAGCTTATTTAAACTTAATTATTTATAAGATCAGGACCAGAGATTTCTAAAAGGGAGCCCCTCACCCACCTTGCTAAGATCTCTGCCAAAACGCAGTATGAGTTTTGTTTCCTTTCAAAACTCCTATTTCTGTATAATTGGATTAGCCTGCTTTGAGTATGACCAGATGTAGCAGCTTTCTGTAGTGGGCAGATCCCTCTTATGACCTCGGGCTTCCCCCGTGTGCTTCTGGGGATGAAATGTAGCTGCCGGCTGGAAACACCTGCAGAGCTCTTCCAACTTTATGACTGGCAGCCACGGTAGGGAGAGAGCAGTTGCTCAATTAAAGCAGCAAATGTTCAAATGCCCGTGGTTAAAGATCAATAAATGACTGCTCATTGCCAGCAGCAATGTGGTGTTTAATTTTGGAAAATATGTACAGAAGGAAGAAGTGTGATCTCAAGTAATTAGGTGCAGAGGAGTCCGCTTAGCTGAGTTCTTCTCTCCTTTCTGACATATTTTTTTGTTATGAATCCAGTCTGCTTATTTTTTTTGAGTCACATCCATCTCTCTCTTCAAAGGATACAGACTCACAGGTTAGCAGGCACCTACCACAGCCACTTAGCACAGCCTAGCGGATACTGCTAATAGGAGGACTGTGGAAACACAGCCAGCTTGGGACTCATCCTGAAACCTAACATGACATGGCTCACCCAACAAGACAAACAGCTAACAGTGAGAAGACATCACAGACACTGCCAGGGGTGGGGTGTCTATGCCAGTTGCTCATCTTACAGAATATGAATATGTGGGATCTATAAAGAAGTCCAAATTCTAAACACAAATAACAACTCAGCATCCAGTCAGTAAACAGGTTAATGAGCAAACAGTTCTCAAAAGACAAACTCAATAGCTAGCAGATACTTGAGCAAAGTGTTCAACACCCTCAGCCATCACTGAAATGCAAATCAATAGCCACTGAGAGCCTGCCTCTCTCTGTCAAAACAGCTATCACGGGAGAGAACTGGTAAATACTTGTTAGGATGGTAGAAGGAGAACCCGTATATGCTGCTGGTGAGAATGTCAACTTGTGCAGCCATGAAGTTTAAATGAAGCCATGAAGGTAAATCAGCAAGAAGTTTCCTCAAAACTTAACAAAGAAATAGCTCTACCATACATTCTAGCTATATTGCTTCCGGGAACCTGGCTTAGGAATCCCAGTCAGTGAACTGCAGAGTTACTATACTTCTCCATGTTTGTCGCTGCACTAGTCACCAATGCCAGCTCATGGAATCAGTGTAGGGGTCCATCAGCAAGTGCATGTGTGAGAATGTATACACAATGGAGCTTTATACAGCCATAAAGTAGAATGAAATTATGTTGTTTTCAGGAAAATGAAATAGAATGGAACTGGAGTTGTCATAGTCAATGAAATATGTCAGACCCAGAAAGACAAATAACACATTTTTCTCAGATGTGGAGTGCAGATGACGGATAGATAGATAGATAGATAGATAGATAGTTGGTAGACATATAAATAGGCAATAGATGATAGATGATAAGTGATAGATGTAGACAGGTGAGATAAATAAGTGATAGATAGATGGCAGATAGCTAATAGATAAATATAGACAGATGATAGATGATAAAAGACAGATGATAAATGACGGGTGATAACTACCTGGATGATAGATGTGCACACACATATGGAAAGAGAAAAATAGACTGCCATCTGGGATGGGGATAAGCAGGAATTGAGAAGGGACAGAAAAAGATAGTGGAAAGTAAGGATTGCCAAAGAACAGATAGACTTAAGAACTGTCATTTTGAAAACTCTTTGTACACTGAACAAAATGAAAAAGAAAGAAAAACAAGAGTCTGAGCCAGGCAGTGTGCAGAGAGCAGGAACAGAATTTTAGGGAAACTGAAAGAATTCTATGGAAAGCTGAGAGATGGGACTGGGACATACCCACAGAAGCTACATCCACACCACCTAGACTTCCAAACCGATGCAAAGTCTGGACATCTTGAAAGGACTTTCGACCATGTGAAAGCTACAAGTTAATATCCAAATAAATTATTTCAAAATCCTTTGAGATGTAGAAAACTAAATCCAGAATGTTTGGTGCTTGAGACTGTCAAATCTTTTGTAAGGCACAGTTATTGAAACCAGCTCTAGGTGGATGAGTCCACACATAGAGTTCAGGAGGGCATCCTGTAGCTCAGCCACAGAGGCCTGTAGCCCTTGTTGGAGATGAAGCAATTCTCTAAGTAGTCTTTCAAGCAACTTTTACCACCACTGTCTGGTCCTCCCAAAGGAACTACCAACCTTGGGAAGCCCAAGGGACAAGTAGAGATATAGAAGACACCACAGAGTACCTATCATCTTAGGAACCATCCCCAAAACTTCCCAGGACCAATCACATGACCTTACTCTTTATCAAACTGAAAGAGGAGGATGCCTCCACTGCTCCCGTCTTGTTGTTGCTTCACTGGAGTTAGTCTGATGTGGGGGATAGAAGCTGGAATCAAAAAGTCCAGGCACAGCTCATCACTGACATTCATAAGACTTCCCTGAAAGACACACACTGCCTTTCCATGTGCCACTGGCTCAGCTGCCTTACCTTCCTTGGGTTCCTGAGCTGTCACGTGTCTTTCCCACCAATGCTTTTGACATGTATATACTATTCTGTCTCACAGGTTAGCTGCCCCAGCAGTGTGCAGAGGCACAGGCAGAAGACTATACGTTACCACATTTTCTGTCATTTCATGCAGAACCAGGAGACACCAATGTTTACGACTCAATGCAGGCCACAAGCTCATTTCATCTCTGCCCCTCAAATGACCTGTGAACCCCTGGATTAATGCATCTAAGTTCTTCCCACAAGCAAGTTTGAGTCTTTGGTGTTACCTTGTGATGTTAAACGGTTGTCTGATTCATCTCTTTATTTCTTATTAGCATAGCTTTATGCTCGAGGTCACATGCCTGCCAGGAAAGTGCTCTGCCACTGACCCCCACCCAGGCTGATACACCTTAGGTGGTACCTGCGATGGTTAATCTCCCTTGTCAACTTAACCCAACATGCAATCAACTAAACTGCAAGCCTTGGAAACAAACGAGGGCCTTCTTGACTAGTTTGTTTGAAGTGAAAGCACCTACCCGAAATGTGGGCAGCATCTTTTTGTGACAGCCAACTACAAGGACGTCTGAGGAAAAGGCTTTGTATTTGCCTGCTTGTCTTCATGTCCTGCTGGCAAGTCAATCTACTCTGTTCACTGCAGCTACCCAGCTTGCTGATGCTACTGCTGTTGTTGCCTTGGATGTCATTAGAACCCAGATTCCTCAGCCTTCCAACACAGGCTGAAGAAAAGTATCTCCCTAGAAACCCTCCAGACCTTCACCCAGCCTTTTGGACTGAGCAGCTGACAGTTCTCAGCTTCTTCAGTATGAGGCAGCCATTATTGGCTCTCATGTAAGTGGATCTAACAAATGTATATTCACCCCTGATATTTCTATTCCTCTAGAGAGCTCTGACTAATGCAATAATAAAGTTGCAGGATAAGAGGAGGTTATCTGGGAGATATCATTAAAAATATTTGCTTTATTTTCCAAGGGGAGGGGGAATATTTTTAACGAAAACAAAGATTTGTCCTTAGAGCCTTTTAATCTGAATTCTATTCAAGCGGCTAAACATTGTGTGATTTTCTTGAGGTAATTTAAAATAAGTTTCAATTTCTTCCAAAACAAAAAAAAATTCAAGGTTGGGGAACTTCTTAGTTAAGAATGGATTTGCCTTGCATCCTTGAGAAACGTGATCCCTAGCAGAGCATAAGGCAAGCATGGTGGCACCTTCCACTTCAGAAATCCTGTTGTGGGAGGCCACTTATTTTTCAGCTGCCCATACTCTAGAAATAATCACACAGAAACCATATTATTTGCAATACTGTATGGCCTATTATCTCTAGCTTCTTATTGGCTAGCTCTTACATATTAATTTAACCCATATCCATTAATCTGTGTATCACCACAAGAAAGAAAGAAAGAAAGAAAGAAAGAAAGAAAGAAAGAAAGAAAGAAAGAAAGAAAGCAAACTAGCCACACATGTTTAAACAGGAATGACTACCAGACATCAGGGAGGCCAGTAGGAATAGCAGCATGGCCTAAGTGTAAGTTTCACAGGAAAAATACCCCATCAGGGAAAGGAGGACACCGAGGAAAAGCTACAGGGACATTCACAATGGCAGGAAGCAGGAAGACAACAATAGGAATGCAACTGGCTAATGGGGATGGGAACAGACCCTGTAACCTGTTCCTAGGCTATCAGGAGCTGAGCTCACCTGGGGACTCAATGTGAAGGCAGGACAGAGACACTAGGTTACTTTCCCTTGCTGTGCTGAACATCACGAACAACGCTGGCATAAAGGGTTTCTTTCAGTTCACAGAGAAGCAAGAGTAGGGACTGAAGCAGGGGCCATGGAGGAGGGCTGTTTCCTGACCTGTTCAGCTGCTTTGCTCATCCAGTCCCTCTGCCTAGAGGTAGCACCTCTACAGTGCACCAGGCCCACCCACATAGAAGGTTAGCTGAGAAAACGCTTCAGAGACACACCCACAGGTCAGTCTGGAGGAGGCAGTCCCTAGGTGAGGTTCCTTCTTCCAGATGACTCTAGTTTGAGTCAAGTCCCAGTGGGGCATGCAGGAGATGGCAGGGATATCTACCTCAAGTCCCACAAGGCTGGGTGATATCTCTGTGGAAAGCCTGGAATGCCACCAGTCATTCATCTGCTGAATGTCTGGACAGAGTGGTGTTGCAGGGAACACCTTGCAGTTCATCCTGGCTGCCCTGAACCAAAATAATCACACAGAAACTGTATTAATTAAATCACCACTTAGCCCGTTAGCTCTAGCTTCTTATTGGCTAACTCTTACATCTTAATTTAACCCATTAATTTCTATTAATCTGTATATCACCATGAGATCATGGCCTACCAATAAAGTTTCAGCACGTCTATCTCTGGAGGCAGATCCATGGCGTCCCTCCATCTCTGCCTTCCTCCTCCCAGCATTCAGTTCTGACTTCCCCACCTACCTAAGTTCTACCCTATCAACAGGCCAAGGCAGTTTCTTTATTTATTAATGATAATCACAGCACACAGAGGGGACTCCCACATCAGAGTGGTACACAAACCTTGCAAGAGGTTAGGGGGAAGCCAGGAAATGTCACATTGAAGCTGGCACGGAAACAAATTTCACTCTACCTCTGTGACACAACCCATTCAGTCCCAATGTGTTCACTCTAAAAACAGACCTGGACATTTCTTCTGGGCCTAGAGTGCACTCAGCTTCTACAGTCAGTGTCTCTCTTCAGTCATTGTCTGAGATTTCTGCCTAAAACACAACTTCTCAACCAGGTCCTTTAAGGAAGAAATGACCTCCTCAGAGTTGGAATCCTTCAGAGTTAACCCTTTTCTCTCTGGGGTCTACCCTGTTCTCCCTAGGGTCAAACCTTCTCTCTCTGGGGTCTACCCTGCTCTCCCTAGGGTTAACCACTCTCTCTTTCTGGCATCTACCCTGATGCCCATGGGGTCTAGCCTGCTCTCACTGAGATCTATCCTGTTCTCTCTGGGGTCTACCGTGCTCTCCCTAGGGTCAACCATTGTCTCTCTGGGGTCTACACTGCTGTCCATGGGATCTACCTTGCTCTTGCTGAGATTTATCCTGCTCTCACTGGGGTCTACCCTCTTTCCCTAGGGTACACCTTCTTGCTTAGAAAATTTTTGAGCGTAGAGCAGATTTAAAGAAAAGTTTGAAAAATCATAGGAGCTGGTAAAGAGGCCAAGAACCTGAGGCAAATCGTAAAACAAGGGGAGAATCTACTACTATTCTGCTCCAGGAACAAAGCAATAAAATGACTCCCTAAAAACTCACTGTTGTACCCATAGAACAAAACATCACCCAGTCCTCACCAGAGAAGCTTGGCCTTAGAGTAAATGGGAATTAACATGGAGACCCACAACGGAGGGTGTGCAGAGCATGGGAAACCTTGGTGACCTCAGTCCTAATGAGATGTTTTCATCAAAACCCCTCCCTTTAAGGCTCAGGGGTCCATGTGGAAGAATCCAGAAAGATTATAAGAACCAGGAACTGTGATTGACTCTAACGAGACAGCGTATTCTAGACACCAAGGGGCTGAATAATCCACAAACTCACAGAGCTGTGACAGCACACATAAGACCTGCATAGTTCCAAACCAGACAAAACCCCAGCACTAAGAAGGGGAAGTGAACACAAAGCCCCACCCCTAACCAAGAAGTTATTTGCAATTGATACCTACTGGGAAGGAGAAAGTGAGTTTTCACCAATCAGAGCATCTGTATCAATTACAGTCCAGGGCAGCTTCATGCTCAGGAGTTGGTCAACACAAGCTTGACACCAGTTTGTATATTGTGAGGGGTGGGGCTTAACTTTACTCTTGTTTTGTTTTGGGTATTTTTTTTAATCTTACTGGTTTGTTTTATTTATTAATAATTTTTGGGAGGAGGGAGAAGAAGGGAGAAAGGGATGGAGGGGAAGAAAAAGTGGAGGACAGAGGGAGCAGAAGAAAGAGAAAGAACATGAAATCAGGTGAGGAGGGAGTATCTGAAGGGAGAGTTGGGAAAAAATGGAAGAAATGATCAAAATATATTATATGACAAAATTATGAGTTTATGCATTTTATGTCCTGGCCACAGCTCCCCTCCCTCCTCTTCTCCAAGTTCTGACCCTCCATTCCTACCCTCCAATCCACCCCTCCCCTGTTCAGAAAAGGGAAGGCCTCCCATGGATATCAACAAAACATTACATATGCAGTAGGACTAAGCCCTTCCCCATATATTAAGGTTGGGCAAGGTAACTCAATATGAGGAGTGGGGTCTCAAAAGCCAGTAAAGAGTTGGAGACCTCCTACTCCCACTATTAGGAATCCCACAAGAAGACCAAGCTACACAACTGTCACATATAGGCAGAGTGCCTAGATCAGCCCCAGGTAGCCTTCCTGGTTGTCCCTTTAGGCTCTGTGAGCCCCTATGAGCCCAGGTTAGTTGACTCTGTGGGCTTTCTTGTGGTGTCCTTGACGCCTCTGGCTCCTAGAATCCTTTCTTCCCCTCTTAAGAATGGTTTCCTATGCTCTGCCTAACAGCCTAATGTTTGATTGTGGGTCTGCATCTGTATGAAAAAAAATTTAAAGGAACGAAGGAATCTGAACCTGGTAAGAGAACATATTGGGGGGGAAAGGGAGAAGTTGGATGACTAATGTCAAATATATATGATCATATTCCATCATGTGCTGTTTATCTGAACTTCTCAAGTCTAAGGAAAAAATGACACTGGAAACAGAATTTTCCAACAGCTAGGATGACTAATTTTTCTGTTTCTTAATTTGCAAAAAAACAGTAGTTTTGAACATTCCACGACAGCATAACCTCAACGTGTACATCAGTTTGTGGCTTTACTAATTCAGCATTAAAATCTAAAATCTATGCCGACCCATGATTTTAAAAAGCATAATGTTAATGAATTTAAAAGATCATAAAACTGTTCAATAACATTTCTATCAGTCAGAGAGCCACGGTGCTGATCCTGCTTTTCCTCTTGCTGTAGACAAGATCACCACCATGTGGTTTCTTACTGAGAATTGTCTTGGTGGGAATTATTAACAAACATAAAATCAAGAAGTGAAAACACTGATATTTCTCTTTTATAAGTAGAATAGTTCTGCATTTGTAAGTATGAAATGTTTTATTTTTAAAGATAACGTAGCTTCCCCTAAATGCCAAGGAACTAAGTTTCCAGCTGTAACCAGGCAGCTGTCAAATCCATCACATGTGATTTTTAATATCCAGATATTTCTGGTGTTGTGATCCACACACAATTCCTTCTACTTCACATCCAAAGTGGAGTGCATGTAGGGCCAGGGAAGGATGATGGGCTTGTTTTCCCTTTTGGGATTTTAGCCTCAGGGAGCAACGGACTGAAGTCACTGTGGTAAAAGTGAAGGATGCTATGGAAGAGGCTGTGTAAACCAGAGGCTCACTGGAGACTTCAGAGGATGTGCAGGGCTGGGCATGGATAGTTTGAAGGAAAATTCCACCTTGATTTAGAATAGCAATCAGAAAAAAAGAACATGTCAGGAGTTTTCTGCATCAATGCAACTGTTCTCTAGCCTGCTAATGTCTTAATGTTTAAACCTGAAGTGGTACAGTTGCATGTGTGTGTATGTTGGCACATATATGTATATATCTATACTTCTGTATACACACATTTATGTGTGTCTATATGTATACATAGATGACAGAAAGATAGATACATAAATCACTAACAGATATATAGACAAATGATAGGTAATGAATAGATAGGTCATAGGTAGATGATGTACATAAAAATAGATTATATATAGATATAGGGTATATGGTAGAAATATGATGGATGTATACATATAGGTAGATGATTAGAGATAGTGATAGGTATAGATAGGTGATGTATAGAAGGTAGATGATTGGTGGATGTTGGATGATAGATAGCTAAATAGATAGATAGATGATAGCTAAATAGATAGATAGATAGATAGATAGATGATAGTTAGATAGATGATGATAGATAGATATATGATAGACAGATAGATGATAGATAGAAAGATAGATAGATGATTGATAGATAGATAGATAGATAGATAGATAGATAGATAGATGATTGATAGAAGATGAAGAGATATATGGTAGTTGTGGGCAAATAATGAGAAGTTATTGGTGGTTAAATGATGTATATACAGGAAAATAGGTGTTGGACGGATAGATAAATAATGTATAGATGGATAGATGATGGGCCAATAGATAGACAACATATAAACAGGTAGATAGATGATGGACAAGTAGATACATGATGCATACAGAGGGAGTTAATTGATGGCAGATAGTTTGGCTCTGTTTTGCACCCTGTATTGTGGGACCTAACACTCTCATCTGTGGCAGGAAGCTTGACTAGTTCTGTGCTATTCATTCCTAAACTTAGGATTTCTGGGAGCCTGCAGTAAGAAATAAGAAGTTGGTGTAAAACAGTCCTGTAACTGCAAACACCTGTGGCATTACTGCCTCCAGCCCAGGGCAAGGAGGGGGAGGGGTAGAGAGGAAATGACGGGGGAAGGAGAGAGAGATCACACCATCTCTGGGGAGGTTTTAGACGTTTATCCAGCCTCTATATTGTTTAA
This sequence comes from Dicrostonyx torquatus, assembly GCA_028555095.1. Classification (NCBI taxonomy): domain Eukaryota; kingdom Metazoa; phylum Chordata; class Mammalia; order Rodentia; family Cricetidae; genus Dicrostonyx; species Dicrostonyx torquatus. The sequence continues at coordinate 3,708,536 of JAQHUG010000093.1, forward strand.
GCACTACCACGCCTGCGAGCCCGTGGTGCTGAGCATTGCCTGTTGGCACTCTGCTTGTCTGTCTGTTTGTCCATCTGCTTGAAGCTCTTCTTGTGTAGTGTCTGGTCCTCTCCGAGGGGCCCCAGCTGCAGGCAGCAGGGTGGGGTCCAGCTTCTCAGAGGTGCTGTGTGCCTGAAGCTGTCCTTGTTACAGCCAGATGAATCCTGCGTGCTCTTCATGGGAGGACAGAGGAGTGTCTGTTCTCAAGCACAGTTTATAAATATTCTTTCAAAATTTTGCAACATGTTCAAAGGCATTTTTAATATTGTTTTAATTTAATTCTGGCAAGGACAAACGTGTCTGAAAAAATTTTCCCTAAATCCGCATTTGTAGCTTCTTACAAACAAGGGGTGGAGATGAAGAAGAATGCCAAGGATGCATTTCATATTCTAAGAAGAGACCAGATACAGATTTAGTAAGTCACACTAAGGACACAGAAATGCACGGGTTCTACACAATGAGCTCAAAGGCCTGCGACTGGATGAGCACCTCAATCGTCTGCCAAAAGATGTCAGTTTCTTTACTCTGTCCCCCTACCAGGTCTCTATCTGTCTGCTGATGGAAACCAGAGTCGGCTATGTGTTTCCAGGCTGTCCTGAGGTGAGGTTGTGGCTTCTCTACACAAGGTCCAGACCCTCTTTCCACTTCTCAAGCCATTGGGAGCCTGACAACCCCAAGAGACAATCTTGTAGTGTTGGGTGGATTGTCTACCCCAGGAGGAGACTGGGGTCCTGGGACTTTGCCCTGCCTTCTGACCTTGTCACACCCTAGTCCACCAGCACCTGCCCCCTCCTGCCTACACTGACACATCTCTTGTAGACTCTTGTGGCCAGAGGTCCTCTAGCACAATGGCTGGCTGACATACCTTTCTCACATCCCTGTGATGAATCCCCTGGGCTACAGCGTTCCCACCAGGCCTCTTCTGTACAGCATTTTCCCCAAATTTTAACTCTTCTAAAGAGCACACATCCTTCACAGACTGGGACTGACAGTGTGTGCCCAGGTGGAGCCTATGGAGGCAGTGTCGGAGTGTAAGCAAGGCCTAGGTTCTTACCTGACCAGTGAGAATACAGAAGAGGATGGAGTTATGACTCCCTTAGGAGTATGGTCCCAGTCTGCTGCTGCTTTAAAGGAAGAAAACGGAGATTCTTTACTCTTAAGGCTTACATCTACAATTTCCACAGAGAGTCCTGGACTGGACCCTTCTGGAATACTCTTTGAGGACAGGTTGGTCCTGTTGGGAGGGTCACCTGGGACGTAAGGACATTCTTTCTTACAATATTATCCCTGTTTACTCACAAGTTCATCTGTCTTCCTAAGTCTCTCTAGGAGCATCAATAGTTCTCAAATTCCAGAAACTTCTCTACATTCCTCCTCCAGGCAGGGACGTCTCGGAAGAAAGAAAGGTCACATGCTTACAAAAGTCACAAAGGAAATCACAGTGAAGACTCAAAATGTGATACGTTTGCTGCTACAGAAATCTGAGGTAGAACCCTTGCCTAGGATGTACAAGGCCCTGAGTTCAAGCTCCAACATAGCCAAAATACATAAATGATAAATATGAATTAACAAATAACTAAATAATTATAATGTATTGGTGGAAGTTTGTGCAGATCTTTTGGCCATTTATTTTCGTGTGACATATAGTATGCCTGGCATTAAAATCCTCACTCAGGTCAGTAGAGTAGCTGAATGATTGGGAATTAAATTGCTGATCCGCTGAAGTTCAGGCAAGCCTTCTCCTGTTACCACCACTGAAGGAGCAGCACAGTCAGCCCTTGACGATGTAGACACAGGGCTGTGACCAAGGATCTTCCCAGAAAGCGGTAGCAGAGGCAAGAGTAAACAAAGAGCATCAACACAACGGGATCGAGTCCACGTGCCAAGGAAATAGGGAAGCGAAGTCTAAGGCAAGAACTAGTGGAAAATGATGATGCTGGTCCCAGGATGTCTAGAGCGACAGAGAATTTTAGCATCTGCGGTCCTCACAAGGGGACATGATCAAAGTGATATTTAGGGTCCTGAAATACCACTCAAATCCCTACCAAAACTTACGTGCAAGTGTGTACATGTGTATATGTGTGAGTATATGTGTGAGATGTACTCATATGCAGCTATGTATGTACATGTATGTGCATGCCGTGTGTGTGTGTGTGTGTGTGTGTGTGTGTGTGTGTGTGTGTGTGTGTGTGTGAATGTCACTTGTGCATGAAGGGACACTTTCTGGCTGTGGTTGGGATTCAGAATCTCCCCCATCAGAGTAACTTATTTCTGTTTATGATGAACCAACAGTTCCCAAGAAGTCACTTGCTATCCGCAGCTCTGCCATGCTTCCTTAACCCCACAGAGCACAGTGGAGGGGAAGCCTAAAGCAACCTGAAGCTGTATGGAGTCACCAGCCATGCAGGGAGCCCTCCAGAACCTTCTATTGCTTTCAGTGGCAGAGACAGATGATGACAAAGAAGATTGTGGTCGAACAGCTCCCAAGCAAACGACTTCGCTGTCGGAGGCCCGGCTATGGCGCTCTCATTCGTAATTAAGCAATAATCCCCCCAAACGCACTTATTACCAGCAGTTAATGACGACTTTGTTGGTTAACAGCTCGGCCTGGAGCTGAGGATTGTTAACACTCTATCAAGCTCCCTGTTATGAGGGCTAAGGTTTTATTCAAACACACTTGCATCGCAGCTGGAGAGCTGCATGGGCACCAGGCATCCCCAGTGGCCAATGACCAACCTTTTTCCACTGCTCGGAGCAGCGAGTGCATTCCACCGTGTTTATATAACAGCTGTTAACTGCTGCTGACTGGTGCCACTCAGATGGGGACATGGTTTGACACGGGTTCAACTGCTTCCTCCCTTGTGTCAAAGACGTTATTTGTTGCCATTTGCTTGTTGGTTGCTGCCAGTGTTTGAGCCCTGCCATATCTGACCTTTACTGAGAGGTGAAAGACAGAGGAATAGTCTGCTTGCCCATGTGCATCACCTTCTACCTGCCCAACGCAGCCAGGACACCCCACTGACTGCAATAGAAGCCCTAGGCATGTCCATATTCAGTTCCTGTCACATTTTGCTCAAAACATCAAAAATATGATTAAACAGACAGAGGACCCCCACACTTCCTTCCTTGACTCTTTGGGAGTCTTGGGCTCATGCTGAGTCTGCCCAGTTTCCACACATTCTTACAAGGGGGACAACACTCATAATCCAATTCTGGACTTGCAAATTCCTACCCCAGAGCTGGTCCTTGTTGTGGAAGGGGCTGTCAGGACATGCAGCTCCATTTTCACTCCAATGCTGGGGCAGCTCCTCCACCTAGGACTCTTGACTTCTTTGACTTTGAGGTGTGGTGAGAAACAGACTCACTCAGAGAACTTCTGCCACAAGGCATGGGGGCCACTGAGGAAGGATTCTGCCCAACTCTTGCAGGTGAACACGGTTGGCCGTTGTGCACTCTGTCACTGTGTGCAAGGAACTCGAGGGCCGCTGTTCTGGATACTGAGAGCAAGTCCTGGAAGCCTTGGGAAAACCTAACATTAGGCAGGTAAGTTCCTTCCAGCCCGGGCAGTCAGGGACCCAGGGAGTGCTCTGGTGGCGCCCCAATCCCTGAGGCCTCCTGGCCCCGCGGAAGGCTCTTCCACTCATCTGGCCCTTTTCCTT
>JAQHUG010000093.1:3723593-3797126 GCA_028555095.1 Dicrostonyx torquatus
AGGAATTGCTGCTACCAAGAAAACATGCTTTCCTCTATTCTTTTCCAAGCTTTCTCAGGCTTTCTGTGGATGCAGTTATCCACGTGGGCGCCATTCTGTAACATGAGGGCTGGCTCTTTGAGGTTTCTGTCCTGTCCAGTACCCCACAGCCGGCAAGCCCCAAAGAAAATCACACAGAGAGTCTACATTAAGTCATACACTGATTGGCCTATTAGCTCAGTCTTCCTACCAGCTCCCATAACTTATATTAACCTATTGTCAGCCACATGGCCAGTACCTTTTCTCAGCCGGGCAGCTTACATGTTGCCTCCTTGGAGATCTGCACAGGAATGCCGGGGAAGCTTCCTGCTTCCCAAATTCTCCTGTTCTCCTTCTGCCACCTCTACTTCCTGTTTGGTTTTTCCGCCTATACTTCCTGCCTGGCTAATCAGCGTTTATTTAAAATATGATTGACAGAATACAGACAATTCTCCTGCACCACCATGTGATCACAAGGACCTGAAGTCAGTCTCCAAGACCCATGTACAATATGCAGGCTGGAAGCTGACTTCCCTCAGAACCCAACTTCCAATACAGAGCCACTAAAAAAATGTCATCAAGATCAGGGGGAGAAACAGAGAAACAATAAGCTCCAACCCCTGTTGTTTTCCACAAATTCCTCCTTGAATTTAGTGTTATGTGATAGAGTTTAAATCGACTATCCTAAAGGACTGTGTTTTGATCTCTTCAAGAGGTCAGATGACTATATATGGATGAACTTGCCTAGGACTGTGAATACCAGACACATGTTTGTTCATGTATGATTGAAATCCTGTAAAGAAAAGCAGCATTTGTAGAGAGTGGATATCACACACAGACCTGTGATATCAGCCATGTCCAAATTGCCCCTAGAGATAATGCATTGTCTTATGTTGCTGAAACATCATTTAAAATAGGGATTTGAAGATACCCTATTTAATAGGGTTAAATATTTTGACAAGTTTGAGGCCTGTGACTATGTAAAATTCCTTATCTTGCTGACATCAGATTCCACAGCATCTCTATAAGATAGCCCTGGAACAGGAAGCTAAATGAGAAAACACATAGAGTTTTGTGGTCCAAATCTGTGACTTCATTTTTCCCTACAGCCAAGTGGTCTGTGGCTTACCTGATCTGTGGAACTCTTCCATCTCATTAAACTCTTCTCTGGAGTGGGAATCCAATCAGGCACAGACAGGCAAACGATGTCTCTTATTAAGTAAGTCAAGAGGCTTGGGAACTGTTGGCGTGAATAAAAACACCTGCTGCTCTTCTCAGAGGGCCAGGATTCTAGTCCCAGCACCCACAAGGTAGCTCACAAGCCTCTGTAATTCCAGTTCCAGACAATCAGACACCCTCCTTTGATGTAAAATGACGTTTCCTGTGTGTGTGTGTGTGTGTGTGTGTGTGTGTGTGTGTGTGTGTGTGTGTAAGATCTAGTCCATTGCTGTAGTTTAGCAGCTCTTTGGGTTGTTCCATTTGTTTTCAGTGTGAAAAAGCACAATGGAGACATGGATCCTGAAATCCTGGAGATAGTGAATGGCTTCTGAGTGATTTCTCCATGGTCCAGAAACAACAGTTAGATCAAACCCCGTGCATAGATGACATCTGACAACTCCTATCCCGAGACACACGAGCTTGGTTATCTCTGTCCTGTTTATCACTTTATTAATCTTGCTTCTTAATATGGCATGGAGGTTTAATCATCCAACTGAGAGGGCACTGACCTCCCCCAACACAGACGTGGAGCCAGGAAAATGGAGAATGAGAAACTGACTTCTTTTGGAAAGATAGTTGTAGTGTCATAAAATCAGTATATGAATCATAGGATGCCCAGGACCCCAGCTGGTCAGTTGAAATGCTGCTTGCCCTGCTCAGAAACATCTACAGACCCCATGTCATGAAAAAGTCCATAGACAAGAAGCCATAGTTCTCTCACTGGCTACTGGAAATTAACTCTAAATCAGCATTTGGGGGGGCAATGGGGAGAACTAGTAATTTGAAATACAGACATCTGAAGTCAAGCTTGATAATCTGTGAATTGCACATTGATATCAAGTACGTGTGTGTGTGTATTATGTTCATACATGTGCACACACAGGATCACTATGTCTGTAACATTATGAAAACCTCCTTTGTCTTCAATGTAAAGTTGATCATTTTTCCATCAGTTCAAATTTCCAAATCAAAGGTGAGCCCATGAGTGTGTACTCTGCTTTATCACATTTCCCAGCCTTTCCTCCCCTTGATTTTCTGCTCATTTATCCAGCCCCAATAGATTCATGCCTGTGCATAATCAAACCATTGCATCAAACACAGAGGGAGTCTGCAGTGGGCAGGATATATCAATTAAAAAGTGTGAGTAGGAGCTACAAAGGCTTTCATGTACTTGCATGTCCCTGAGCTAGATCAGAGTAGCTGGAAGCAGGCTCGGTCGACATCAGATAGCCTGGGGAAAGTTTGTAGGCAACATTCATTTGCTCAGCTAGCAGGCTCGAAAGACCAGCCTGGTCCTGTGTTCCTGGTCATAACAAACACCTGCTTAAAGCTGAGACAAATTGCCAAGCTGGAGAGTGTTGAAAAGAACCAGGCAAAATATCACAGCAGGCAAACAACAGCACCAGCAGCCTGGTAGCCAAGGTCTTTGGTCTATGGCTGCTTAGTAGAGATCAGACCCAGCTGCGCCCTGTTCTTAGAAATTCTATGAGTGTTTGACCTTTGTTGTCAATCACACCGAGATGTGTCAGGTCCAATTCAGACCCAGGAATCAGATCCAGAATTGCCTTGGGACTATCCCATTGGCTTGCTCCATGAGGTTCTCCTTTGCTTTGGGCCCATGCCTAGAAGTGTCTAGACAGTTGTTATAGCACCAGGGTCAATGAAAGTGCGGAATCCCTCCAGGGACCTGCCCAGGGTAAGTCTTGGCATTGTGATGGAGAAGTGGTTACTTTGCAAAAATGCTTCTTTCGGGAGTAGACTCTGCACCTCCCACAACCACATCCAGAGCAGCTCAGACATCTGGACCAGCTGTGAGAGATGTAGCGAAGCTCAGAAAAGGCATAAATTCACTGCAAGGAAAGCGGGAATATAAGCAAGCTCAGGGCACAGGAGGCAGCTCGGTCTACACAGCATTGCTTTGCAAGCATAAGGACTTTACTCCCACTCCTGTGGCCCATTTACAAGGGCAAGGTGTGATGGCCTGTGCAGTTGTAAGACCAGCAATGGACAGATGCTGACTGGGTGACAGGGGCTAACTGGCCAACCAGCATATAGTTTAATAGACAAGTTCCAGGCCAGGGAATAACACCTGAGTGATGTGGGAGTCCCCTCTGTATGCTGTGAATGTGATTGGTTAATAAAGAAAGCTGGCTTGAGCCTATGGCAGGGCAAAGCAGAGGTAGGCAGAGAAGATGGAATCAAATGCTGGGAGAAAGAAGGGCAGAGTAGAAAGATGCCATGTAGCCCTGCCAGAGACGGACGCTGGAACTTTAGCAGGTAAGGCACAGCCAATTGGCAATACATAGATTAATAGAAATGGGTTAAATTAATATGTAAGACTTAGCCAATAAGAAGCTAAAGCTGATGAGCCAAGCATGCTATGGCTCCTTTAAGAGAGGTTTTCCTACTGCTCTTCCAGAGGACCCAGGTTCAATTCCCAGCACCCACATGGCAGCTCACAACTGTCTGAAGATCTAGTTCCAGGGGATCTGACACCTTCACACCAATGCACATAAAATGAAGATAATTAAACCATAAAAATATTTTTTTAAAAAAAGAGAGGTTTTCCTAATTCAGTGGTAGCAGGAAAAAAACTGTGACATTTTGAAATGTCGGCTTTCTGGGCCATGCTGCCAGCACTACCTCTGGCTCTTCCAGGAGGCCAAGCATTTAAATGGAGTTTATGAACAATGAGCTACAGCTTGCTTGGTAGCTGGATCAGCTGTATGCCTAGAGGTGGGGCATTGTGCATGACTCTCAGAGGCATCGGGTAAATCGGTCATGCTGGACTGGGTGAGGCAAGCAGGAAGTACCATATTTCCCTAGCAATGGTACCACTTAAGTTTTAAAGAAGTGCTCCTGGACAGTAAAGAATTACAGATACATGATGGGACTGATTCAGAAATAAAATACGTCTAAATGAGTCACAGAGTTGGATAAATGTACATAGACTTGGGAGAAAGCAGAAAAAGAATATAGACAGTTATAAAAGGAAGTAAATGTTTTTTTAAAGGTAAAGTCTTTAAAGAGACAGAGTATAGAGAGTCATAGAATAGAGTAAAAACAAATAAGCAATGTAAAGATGAAAAATTCATAGAGAGTCTGGATTATGTATATTATTGCATTTTCTTTGAATTTTTTGACTGTGAAGGAGCTAAGTACAAAGAGACATTTCATTGTATGGGCTGCTAAGTTAAACAAAAATATATACTTTAAATATATCTTAATTTCAAAATATGGATCCAAAGATATGTTGCTTTAGAAAAAAGGTACATCTTTTGTTTTCAAAGAGGATGAGAACATGTGGATTGCTTCCAAACTAATGTGGTCTGATAAACTGAGACCCCCTGAAAGGTTGCCGTGAATACCTCCCCCCCAAAAATTACTTTGCCCAACTGCTAACTGAGATAAAAACCTAGCACACAGGATATACCATGAAAGACCTGGTTAATAGTGCCCACAATCAGCAGGAAGTAATCTAGAAAACTATACCCAAATTTTTAAATATTGTTCATAAATGTTTCTTTACATTTAAAGGTGTATATGCTACAGAGATTTGCATTGGTATGGATGTTGGTTTACTGACACAAATTTAAGGTCAATTTTGTTATTATATATATATTCTCTTGATTAAGGTATTGTGTTTTTGCAAATCATTTAAAAATGTAATATATAATTAAGAAATATAGGTTAATAGAGAATCATCTATAGTAGTCAAGCTGGTTGTTGTGTTAGATTTTCTATATGTACAGAGATGTATTTCAGATGGATAGGCACTCTTCAAACCTTTCAAAGACTACAGAATATGGCATTTAAAATGTTTAAGAATTTAGGACTTTTCATGACAATGAGACACATCTGCTCCTGGCAGCACCAATTGCTTCAAGAGGAAAATGGGCATCGAAGAGGCTCCTTATGGAGTTGGTTAGCCATTTGGGCAAGAAACTGTTCTTTCCTGGACTGCTTGATGAAATGGACATGCAGGACCCACAGAGAAATGACTGTTAAAGGTGAGACCATCCTTCAGGACTCCTGCCTTATGAAAGAGCCTGTCAGACATTCTTCAGGATACAGAAGAAAGTGACTGACAGACTGACAATATAGGTGGAACTGTCTTCAAAATTTCCTGCTTCCTGGAAAAGTATGGGATATTATGGGCCTATAGGCTGAAGATGGATACCTCACTGGTACAGAAGAACTTTGAGTGACTGTCCAGGCAGTGAGATGTCTCTGTCAATTCTAGAGTTTTGGAAGCTGCTTACAATGCATTATCTGTTTACTTAGGTAATATTGTATCCTTCTGGAGTCTTTGATGGAACTGAAGAATAAATAGGTATAGTTATAGTTTTACTTAGTTATGATAAAAAAAATTACGTATATACAAATATTGTAACTATAATTCTTGCTTGATAACTGTTTTGTTGTATGTAATTTTACTATGTTAAAGTTAAAACCTTCCTTTAAGCAGTCATCAATATCCTATAGCTCTTCCTCCAGGGAAGATTTTCCCCTTCCGCATGGGCATGTCAACTAGTGTTGCCATTGTGCAGGTCTTTGGGCGGCCATATTCTTAAGATTTCTCTGGCTTTTTGTCTTTCTGACCCTTCTTCCTGAGCCTTGTGTGGAAATTCATCTGTTGGGCCTCATCACATGCAGATGAGCCTGTTAGTCTGCTTTTGCTTCAGGACGGATGTTTATTGTTGATGGCTGTAAGGATGCACACATAGAATGCATCCTATTAGTTGTATCAGAAAAATGATAGCCATTGGCTCTCCTCATAGATCTTTGACCTCACTCACCACAGAAAGTTGGATAGGTTTATAATATTATCCGTGATTTCTCTTCTGTTTAGAAGGCATGATGTCCGACGAGACAGCTGCTCATTACTGCCAAGGTAACAGTGTCGCTATCTTGCTGTGCTGGTCACTGTTCTGGTTCGTAGGTGTCGCAGTGGGGTAGGACTTTCAGTTACTCTTTCTTCTGATACTATGAGAGCTATTCCTCAGGGGGGAAGCTACCTGGTCATGTGCAGTTCAATTCCTTCAAGTCCTGTGTCTCAATGTGCGGCTTCTTCAGCAATAAGAATGTACCTTCAAATTCTTGGATTTGACCAAAGACAATAACAATATCTTGTATTGTTTTGAGGTCTCTTAGACTCTGAGCAACAGTTTAAAACAAGGCTTCTCGCAATTTGTACTGGGGTTTTTGTTCAATAATCTATGGTGTTGCCATGAACATTTTAAAAAGAAATTGATAAAACTTTGGAATAACATACTTGGATTTTGTAACATGAGGGGCCTGCTCGTTGGGGTTACTGTCCCGCCCAGTACCCCACAGCCGGCAAGCCCCAAAGAAAATCATACAGAGAGTCTACATTAGGTTATAAGCTGATTGGCCCATTATCTCAGGCTTCTTACTAGCTCCCATAAGTTATATTAACCCATTGTTCCCATCCATGCAAGCCACATGGCCCGTACCTTTTCTCAGCGAGCAGCTTACATCCTGCTTTGTAGATGGACTGCGCAGGAATTCCAGGGAAACTTCCTGCTTCCCAATTTCTCCTGTTCTCCTTGCACCACACCTACTTCCTGTCTGGTTTTCCTGCCTATACTTCCTGCCTGGCCAATCAGCGTTTATTTAAGACATGATTGACAGAATTGTCCCCCACCAGGATTTAAAATATGCTTGCATGTAAATTCTGTAAAGGAAATAATATTTTTCCCACCTAAAAGAGTCCCACATTACAAACTTTTATGCAACTTGATTGAAGTAATAAATAAAAAGAGCATCCAAGAGACTTATGTAGCCTAGGCTAGCTTCAAACCTGCTATCTCCCCCTAGTATGTCTTTTTACCCCTGACCTTTCTGCCTCTGCTTTCTGAATGCTGCGGAAATAGATGTCTGTCACCATGCCCATTATGCACAGTGCTGGGGTTCAAACCCAGAACTCTATGCATGGTAGGCAGACACTCCATCAGTTAAACTCCATTCCTGTCTCCATCCAGTTTAATATATAATCATAGTGAATGCTAGTTATCATGGTATTGGTGATGGGTATCAGCCTCTCATGATGGAACAACTATCTCCAGACTCCAGAGCCTTGATCATAAGTCAGAACTTTAAGCCCTTTGGTCTGACTTATGCTGCTGTGGTCAAAAATGAAAGCCATTCAACAGAATGCACATCAGCTCAGCTACTTCCTTATAAGGCTGTATTGTCACCCCTCTTGCTTTCTGGGGTGACTGTTCCACAAGGAGTCTGGGACTGAAGCCTTGGCTACGCCCTAGTCATGAGCAATTTCTCCCCTGAGATGGTCACATGCTGTGTATCTTTACTCAGTGTTCTGATGCTTCCAGTTTAGTAGAAGATCAAATGCTTTTTGGGTAAAAGAAAGCCCACAGGTGCTTTCTCACACATGCCCAGTATAGATATTGACCTCAGGATGATGCAAAAATCAATCATGGATGGGGTGGCTGTCACTGGAAACACAGTGGCTGTCCTCCTCTTCTCTTCGCCTGAGCACCCCACTTGCGCTTTTGTCTCTCTCCCAGTTTTGAGCATGGTTTTGTCTCTATGGCCATGTTTTTAATGTTTAAATTAGTCTCTGTTTTGTTCTGCCGGCCCTTAAAAGACAGTGACCAAATCTTAAAGCTGCAGACAATGACGTGCCAGCAAAGGTGTCAGATTTCTTTAGTAAGAATCTCAGAAGCAGCACTGACTGACGGATCTAATAAATGCTGCTTTGAAAGCTGCCTCTCCTCTCACCTGCTTTGGCTCTCCTCGGCAGAGTGGATCATCCATTGTCAAATGCATAAAAAAACCCACCAGGAATGCAACCTAGCTGCAGCCTGTGGTAATGTGTTATTTCAAACTTATGAACCCAAATGAGGGCTTATTTCCTCCAAATTGAAATTTATAGTTTCATTTTAGAGCACTAACTTGAATATTGACGGAGCTTAGGCGTGCAGTTATAAAATGGCAATGGAAAACGCAGCGGGCGGGGACAGGCAGGGAGGAGCGATTATGGAAATGTGTGGCCTGTGCAAAAATTGGATCTCAAAGACTGTACCAGTTGCTAAAAGCTCAGGGCTGCCACGGGGCTTGAGGCAACAGTGCTGGGGCTGCAAGTGTTTTATTTGCTTTTTATACCAGGTGACTTCAACTGAAAGGAGAGAAAGGAAAAGGAAAAGAAATAAAGCCATTGGTCACTGTCTGTCACATCTTCTAAGAGACAGAGCCTTGAGATCCTGTTGGCCTCTGTGGGATCAGAGTTTGGGTGAAGGCTTTGCTGGCCACCCTGGCACAATTGTTAAGCTACTTGATTTGCTGGCAGTTCAACCTCAAGTCATTCCACTAACAAATATTAGGCCTGGCTAATGGGTCCAAAGTAGAGGTGGAATCAGTGTTCAAGGGGCCTGCACCAGGCAAGATAGAGAACGAGGGGAAACAAAGGTCCCTCTCAATGTGGGAGAAAGGTACAATGAAAAAGATAGACAATTAAATTCGCAAACGAGTCAAGAACTCCTGACTGTTTAAAAAGTTCTAACATATTACTTACCGACATGGAGAATGACTGTTCAGACCTCTCTGCTTGCAGAGGGTGCCTTGGGCAGTTCATCTGCTTCCAAGATCTCCCTGGAAGGTATAGCAGCACCAAGTCTCCCCTGTCAACTACCAGGACACCTTCTCATTGGGCCAAGTGGAATAGCACTGCTTGGGAAGTCCCAACCTAACTGTGCTTTGGGAGTTGGCACACTCTAGGTCATGCTGTGGTCAAGGATATACCAGAAGGTCTCATTCTCCCATCCAAAAACAATGTGGAATATCACAGAGTGCCAAGAAGTTCTTCATTATTGAGAAGCCTCCTGTAAGAATGGCATGGAGGGAGGGAGAATCAATGGCAAGGTAGGCTGTGACTCAGGGACACATGCTCCTTACAGGAAATATATGTGACCTAGGAGCAAGTACAGGATGCAGAAAGAGTATTGGGGCTAAACAGCACAAACACGGACAGATCTCTAGCCTCTGAGCAAGGCTGCTGCTGGAGATAATGGTCATTGAACAACTTCCTGGTCAGTTGCTGAGTCCACCCCAACTGAGCAGTGTCAAGAGTCTCTCCAGAATGTGTGAAGGATGGATATATATAACATCATACCACTCAGGTTAGCATGACAATGGTCCTTCTCAAACCCTGTAGCCCACAATCTACCTGATAGGGCAATGAACTCTCACCTCCTCAAGAACATTTGACTGGAGCTACAGGAATCTGTCCACATAGCAAGGAACAACTTTTGGTTAAGACCCTGGATCAACTTAACAAAAAGCAAACCAAGTGCTCGCCATCCTAAGATGCTTTCTTATCCTGGTGGGATAACACCAGGATCCTGTGAGTATCCCAGCCAGTCTGAGAGGATCCCACACACTCTGTCCTTCCCTCCAAATCCACAGTCAGGTCAGTCACTCACTCTGTGGCATCTCACCTCCTCACACCTGCTCAGACTTTTTCTGCCTCTCTGCACCAAGTCTTGAGTACACATCAGTACAGAAGACTAGATTTCCTTGGGCTTTTCCTGCTCACAGCTCCTTCCAAATGATAATTTTTCAGATGACCTGAATAGGTAGGTATATAAAAATAAGCATACAAATCAAACATTTACTGAAAATAGATTACAAAGGAATTTATTTTGAAACAGTTCTTTTTTTTCTTTTTTTGGTTTTTCGAGACAGGGTTTTTCTGTGGCATTGGAGCCTGCACTGGTGCTAGCTCTTGTAGACCAGGCCGGTCTCGAACTCACAAAGATCCACCTGCCTCTGCCTCCCGAGTGCTGGGATTAAAGGCGTGCGCCACCACCGCCCAGCTTTGAAACAGTTCTTAATAATCTTGAAACTTATTTAAATAAAAGATAATAGACACACCAATAGGAGTCAAGCATCTGTTTATTTTTACTTGAAGAATTAAATCTTAGCTGAATATTTGATGTAGTAGGACACAGAACACCATCAGTGTTTGGTGTAGAAGGGTCCTTCTGTATTTCTGTGCTTTCACTGGTTAATAAAGGAACTGCCTTGGCCTTTTTGATAGAGCAAAATCTTAGATAGGCAGGGAGGACAGAATGGAATTCTGGGATAGGGAAGGCTCACAGAACTGCTGCCATGAAACTGCCAGGGTCAGACATGTTGAATGATTCCTGGTAAGACCACTACCTCGTGGTGACACACAGACTATTAGAAATGGGCTGAATCAGATGTAAGAGTTAGCCAACAAGAGGCTAGTGATAATGGGTCAGGCAGTAATTAAATTAATCTAATTTTTGTGTGGTTATTTCGGGTATAAGCTAGCTGTTTGGTCGTGTGACCAGGAGCCAGGCGGGATGGAACAAAAGGGCCCACGCTCCTCTCAGGTGCGGGGAACACAGCCCACACATCTTACTACAAGTGTTTTCCAGGGTTGGTTGTTATTTTGATTATTTATTTAATCTTCAATACTGAGAGGATTGAAATCTTGGTGCAAATAGATCATTCAAAGTGGCAGATGTATGTTTAGGGTTATTTAAGAAATTATTAGGGATTCTAAGCCAAACTCCATTTAATGTTTTACTTGTTTTTCTTTTTCCTTTTCATGAAACTCAAGCCAGCAACTCAAATAGCAAACGTAATAAAACTAAAAACCAAAAAAAAAACCACAAAGTGATGTGTTGCTCCGATGCTGAAAAGCAATGATCAAAAAGTCTCAGTCTGTCTCCATGAGAGCAGGAAAGTGTGTGTGCTGTCAAGACCCTGTCACGCGGAGCACACAATCATCTGGAATCTTAGCCAAGGGGTTCCCTATAGAGTCAGTGGTGCTGTGTGGGGTGATACCACTACCAATGACAAAGGTATATGTCATATATTCAAACCCAGGCTGCAATGCAGCCATTGGAGACAGGACGGGCAAGCCCTGTCAGAAACACCCTAGATTCATTAAACATTTGATTTTGAATTAATGTTTGGTCATTGGAGATTTAAAGAAGGCAAAAGTAAGCTTTTATTCATGCTGAGCTTCTGTCGCCCTCATGCTCAATGACATAGGGCTGTATGGCCCAGTTTGAGCATTGCAGTATTCAGCAGTGTGTGAGAGGGACTCGCTCCAGTTGTAACAATATCCCCAACCAGTAAGTGTGACCAGGTGTGACTCCTGGAACTCACAGCAAGGTACAACCCCTCTTGGGGTGATCACACACCCTGATGTGTAGATTGAAACAGACCCCAAGCACACACCTCTCATTTGTCTACACACCTCTCATTTGTCTTCACACCTCTTTCTTATAATAGCATTCGTTACAGACTGAACGTTTGTCTACCCCAAAACTCATATGTTGAAGTCCTAAGTGCCAACTTGATTTGATGGTGGGGGATGAGACATTGGGAGGTGGTCAGGACAAGAGGTTAGAGCACTCTGGAGTAAGATTGATGAGCCGATGAAAGTAGCCCCAGAGGGATCTCCAGCCTCTTTACCACAAAGGAGAGAGTGAGAGGTGCAAACCATGAACCATTCCCATATGCTCATGGAGTCAGTTTCGGAGCTGTGGGAAATACACTTCTGTGAGTGTAAGCTGCCCAGGATGGAGTTCAGCTACTGCACCCTTCAGGGAGGAACTAAGACCGTGGCAAGAATACTGACAAACCCCTTTTTTCTTCACCCCCTTTGAGTTCTTTTATTTTTTATGTTATTTAAACTTCCCATGTCGTAAGATAACCTTGGAGATTTATAAGAATGTCACAAAGAAAAACTCCCTATAAAAGTTATAGTAAAATAACCATTGTTTTTGAATGACTTAAAGATAATCATATGCTATATAAAATTATGAGCTTGTGCAATAAAACATAATGAGTTAAAATATAAATTTATATCATATAAATTGGTTTTTTAATTTAGTGTATTTGTTTATATAATATATATCTATATTATAATATGTAATGTGCATATATTTCTGCATTGGAATCCCAAGCTTTCTGCATCAGAGAACTTGGCACTGACTAGTGGTGGCTTCTATCTGCTTTACCTTTGACCAGCCATGAAATTTTCAGCTGGGGATGGTGACAAGATTAATGTTGCTATGCTGAAGCCACCCAGTGAATGAGCAGTTATGGGACTGCAAGGCCTGTATCCTGTTTGGTGCTCATAAATCTGTATATGTAAATATACATAATGATAATAATTACTAGAAGCATGGATATCTGCATTACTGTTTCTGCACAGTTTCCCAGACTTTAAAAAGACTTCATGCAGATGAGTGATTTTTAATTCAATAACTCGTGTGCATTGGGATTTCAGTATAGTTTGATGATGGAAATTATTCAGCCCATGTATTTAAAATTTTTGAGAATGAACATACAATGCTTCCCTCTGGGCCACTATATTCTTGTTGAAAAGGATAATTTCAATATCCCATGTAAGAAATCTCATTAATTTCAATGTAACTGAAGCAAATATCTGATATTTGTTTTATTAAAATTCTAAGGTCCATCACAGAATCTTCTGATTATTTAAAAATGAATCCCTGTTATGCGAGGACATGTTGTTTAGATTAAATCATGGGTGGTTGCCTTCCAAAATGCCAAAAGGTTTATACCAGTAATTTTATGTGTATTACCTCCATGTGTATTTTTTGAGGGGCAGGGCCGTCTCTTTCAAACTTGATAATTATTGGAAGTGAACATTTTACCGACTTCTTAAACTCACCGTGTTCTCAACGAACTGTGAACTGCTCTGCACCACGCATACACAAGCAGGTCCTCGTGGCTACTCAACTAGCCACCTTATTTAAAGACTGAATAAAATATTTATGGTGGACCAAATAAAGAGCCAGGTAGTGGCAGGTTCCTACATCTGGGGACATTGCTGTCACCGCAGGAATTGGTGAAGGAACTCTGGCCTAATTTCATCTGACTTTGGATGAGTGGAAATCACCGGGAAATGGAAGTTGACCACAGGCAGAGGAAATCAGCAAAGACAGAAAATCATTGCAAATCAGAAACTTATCAATATTTCACTAGGCAAAGCTGGGGCTTCTCACTGCTTTGGAAGCAGAGTCTCATCCTGAAGTCTTCATTCAGAGAGGGAAGAGTCCCTTCAACCAACACCCAAAATTTATATTAAAGCCTGGAGTCCACAGTTTGTGTGGGTCTACTTCTCAGGGATCGCATGCGAGATCATGGAAATACTCATGCTTTATCAGGATGTATTAACCAAGCAGAGCATGCTCAACTGCTTCCCAACATTCCCCAACTGGGAATCTAAGAGGAGTGCTCTTCCAAGCCTGGCCTTGGTCTTAATGTTCGCTTCCTGCTAAATTCACCATCCTTTCTGATGCCAAAACGAGACATGTTCTCTTCTACCCTGCTTAATTTTCTCCTGCTTTCAGAGTAGAGGCCTAAAAATTCAGATACTTTAAAATATTTCATGTGCATAAAACACAATAAAATACAGAGGTAAAACCGAGCTAGAACCTGGGCCCTAAGCAAGGGAGGCACTGCCTTATCAGCCCCCATTTCCTCTAGGAAATATCATCAAGTGTGTAATTACCTGTTCCATGATGAATTCCCCTGGATGGAGGTAAATAAGCCAAGAAAAATAAATAGGACACCCTAATTAAGGTTTGACTTAATAGTACTCATAATGGAAGGGACATTGATGGATTTAGCCATTTTCTGGGTTTGGAAAGCTTATCTTTTGTTTTGTCATTTGAGTTTTTGCCTTAGTGAAAAAAAGAAAGAAAGAAAAAGAAAATTCTGTCAATGTTTATGAAAGTGGAAAGAATTTTTTCAATAGAAAATAAGTCTTCTGGATGTCAGGAATTTGTTAAAGTGAAAATGAGCAGATCAGAAAGGAGCAGTCAATCTGAAGATCGAGGTGTAAAACATCATAGTTTCCTATGGAGCTTTGCACACAGGTTCACAGGTACATGTAAACACACATGCACATACACACACATGCACATACACACACATGCACAGCTTCTTTTTCTTGCCCCATGAACACACTAAAATGAAATCACCTCTTTCCAGCTTTTTCTGGGTCCCAGGCATCAAACTCAGCTTGTCCATCTTTCAGGGCAAGTATCTTTACTCTCTGAGCCATCCCAGCAGCTACAAATCCTCGTTTTGAACGCAGCTCAGAATCTATTGTTAATTCACATTCATGCTGAATGCTGTGTGTTCCTGAAGGCAAACTATCATTCCAGATATTCACCCCATTCCACCCCCAAATTACCAGACTAACTAAGGCTGAACCAACTGGTTTTGTCCGGAGAACTGCCTGGCCTCAAAGGTGCTATAGGGTCTTGGGAATGCATCATCCCTTTAGGACCCAGAATAGGCATTGCCCCACACCCTCCCAATTATTGAGACAGAGCCTCGCTCAGTTGTTCTGGTTGGCTTGGAGCTCAGTCTGTAGCCAATCTTGAATTTGTGATCCTCCTGCATCATCTTTCCAAACAGCAGAAATTACAGTCCTGGTGGCTATTATTAAATGATAGACTCCAAACAATATTTTTGACCCAAAAGTGGTGTGTTGACTATGATGTGCAGCCCAAAAGATCTGGTTGCATGCTTCTGTTGCCTCTTGTTGGTGGAGAGCCAAATGTACCGTCACAGGCAGGAGAGTCCTGGTGACCACAGAAATGCAGACAGCCTGACCTGCAGAGGTTCCACTGAAATTTTTATTTGTAAATTTACAATGGTACAAAAGCCTATTCATTCAGTAGGAACCATGCTCCACATTTGGTGTTGGATTTTTTTTTTCTATGCTAGTTAGACTTTTGCAGATGCTGGATAGGGCATACAGGCACAACTCTCATTTGGCTGAAGGTATCAAGAAGGGGAACGTTCTGTGGTGTTCTCTGTGTGTGTAAACACCACATAAATCATCTTGTAGGACACTTCCTGTGTTTCCTAATAAAGACAAGGTAAGCAAGCGCTCTGATAAGGGCTGACCGTGATCCAGCCAATGGCGGGATAGGCTGACCGTGTCTAGCAGCAAAAACGCCTGAGGGAGTCGTCGTATACCAGATTTCGGATATATTAGGCATATCTCATGAAACTTCCCTTTTATGAGGTCCAAAAGGCTGGAAGTGGCATCATTGCTTGAGGAAGAAGCAAAGCCCAGCAGAGTCTTTCTCTGAGGTCATCATGGGGGCGGGGCCAGGGCTGACGTCATAATCCATCTCAGCACTGTCACCTCACCTTAATTTCTTGTGTCCCATCTCAGCACCAGAGGCTGGAGCCAGGACAAGGTTCTCAGAAGAAGGCTCAGAGTGAAGACGAGAGATCACGGATCGGGTGATACTGCCTGTGGATATGTAAGCCTGGGTGCAACCGGACCAGACTGGGTTCCAGGCCATGCTCCAGCTGGATGTGTCCTTCATTCCAGCCCGCTCCACTCTCTTTCCAAATGTGATCACGTGTTCGGGCACACTTGGATTCACTCCTGCCTTCTCCTTAGTAACTCACCATATGGCTAGCAAAAGAATGCTTGAGTAACTACATGTTTGGAAAAATGGATTTTGGCTTCCTCGTTAGAAGCCCTTCAGAGAATACTTAAAATGGAAAGACATGGGGAAAGATAACCCCCAGATTTCTGCCCCTTGAAGACACAGTCGTCCCACAGAGAGTTCCTCTTCCCGGCACTGGCCTTGTGTCCAGGAGTTTGAAGCATTACTACTGAGGGACTGGAGTCCACTACATGTGCAGCAGCTGCCTTCTCTTTGAGGACCATGCCTGATGGTATGGACAGAGGTGATTTATCGTGTTTGTAGACACGGCGAATACCTTCCCAATGCCTGCATCTCAGGGTGAGAAGCCTCAGTGTGAAATGAGTGCCTAAATTGCTCCAGTATCATAAAAACTCAGAAGTCGGAAATTGAGGCAAAGACCTGATAAATCCAAGGATGGTGGAGAGTCGATTAGTTGACCCTCTCTCGATGCTTTTACCCAAACCACCTGCCCTGGAAATGGCTCAGAAATCCTCTCTTCTCTCTTCCTGTCCTCTCTAGCAGACCTCCTCAGTACTCCAAGGACTCTATGGTTAACACCCGTCAACCAGTCACTGGCCCCATCCTTTGATTCAAGGTGGCTTTACTGGCACAGTGGGATGGATGCATGAATGATTCCCCTGCAGCATTTCTTCCTTCCTGTCTAAATAAAAAGGAAAGGTTTGAGCTCTAACATAGCAAAACTAAATGCAGTAAGAACAGCTACCAAGTAAGAAATGCATTCACAATGTCCAGTCCATTAGTATTTGGCAAATTCAGAGAAAATATTCTATCTTAGTGAGTCAAAGTTTTATACTTAGTTTACTTTCTATCATAACTAAGGAAAACTGTAACTAAATAATCTTCAATCCCATCAGAGACTCTAGAAGGATATAATATTTATTACCTGAATAAACAGGAACTACAGAGCAAGCAGCTCCAAAACTAAGAAATGGCAGAGACCTTTGGCTGCCTAGAAAGTCACCTCAAGATTCCTCTGCAACACTGGGGTATCCATCTTTGGCCTATGGGCCTAAAATATCGGACAGAGTTTTCTGTGAAGCAGGGATTTAGAAGAACTGTCCTACCTTGTACTGGCAAAGTTCAATAGTTGCCTTCTTTTGTGTCCTGCTTGCCCAATTTGGACATCATACTGTCTACAATTGAGGCAAAAGCAGCTTCTTTTCCCAGTGTCTAACTTTGCCACAAATGAAAGCAAACTCCATATGGAGGTTTTTTGATGGCTGCCATTCTTTTTTTGGAGTAAATTGGTGCTACCAGGAACAGATGTGTCTCACTGTCATGAAAAGCCCTATTTTTAAAAAACATTAAAATGCCATAATCTGTATGTTGCAGAAGTGTTTAAAGACCATCTGTCTATTTAAAATATGCTTCTGATTGACCTTGAAACTATACCTAATATGACTATGTTTTTATGTTATAGAAGACTAACTACTAACATTTATTTCTTTATTATTCTAGATAGTTTTCAAGGACTACAACTTTATATTACATTTTTAAATGAGTTACATAGGTACAATACTTTAAAGAAGAAATAGAAACATAAAATACAGTGTAACAAAAATAAGCTTAAATTTGTATCATTATACAAAAATTTATACCAATGTAAAATATTTGAGATTAGTAGTTGCCTCTTTAGTTTGAAAGTAGATTAAATAATCTACCCTTTATCCTAAAATTTCTATAATGAATAGCTAATTTCTTCAGTATAACAACAACTCAGGAGGCAGAAATTGGGATAAAGACCTGATAAATCCAAAAGGAGTGGAGAGTCAGTTGGCTGAACATCTCTCCACATTTTTCCTGAACCCTCTCCTCCCTGGAAATATGCCAGAAATCCTCTCTCCTCTCATCCTGGCCAATCCAACATACATTCTCAGATGTCCATGAACTCTTTGGCTATATCCAGTTGGTCAATCACTGGCTCCATCCTTTGATTCAAGGTGGCCTCATTGGCACAATGGAATGGCTGTACAAACAATTGTCCTTCAGCATCAGTGATGACAGTAATTCTGATAGAGAAAGGCCAGTGAGACTACCTTTAAAGAATTTTTGGAAAGTTCTGGGATCAGAAGGTGGTTGCTGGACCTCTGCTCTGGCCTTCAGAACCCTCCATGTTTATAGAAGATGTATAAGACACTTTCTAGTGCAATGCCTTTTGCCTACAAGCTATCATTCCAACCTCCTATGTTTGGAAAAATGATACCTGCATGAGGGTAGGGAATGAAATTCCTGTGCCATCAGGCTTTTAAAATAGACAATAATGTTGAGGCAGTTTACTCTCAAAATACTAATGAAAGGGGAGTAAGAAAGCTGCTGGAACCAAGGTCCAGAGGAAGGGCAGAAGGAGGGAGAAGATGAGCAAGGACGTCAGGACGGATCCCACAGAAAGAACGTCGCCCCCATGACAGCTGGAAGTAATTCTAGAGGACGACGTCCCCTCTCCCAGTAAAGCTAGCACTTGGATTTAGGGACATCATTTAAGGGTTGATTATAATTAGTATACAATTGAGGGTTGGGTGAGGAATTTTATAAGCTCAGGGACCCTTTAAAAAAAAGGGGGGGGGAATTGATGGGATTAATAGATTGGTATTTGGGAGCTATTTTTATAGATATTTATATTGGCATTGATTTTTGTACATGGATACAAAGTTATATCGAATATTGTATGCATGAATATGCTTCTACCTCTGTTTAAAACATTCTTGATGTGTTGTTATACATATATATTGATATATATTTACCATTTTACAGTGTACATTTCTACCACTGATTAAGATACTTATATATTGTTTATGTATTGATACCATATTGCAATGTATACTTGTTAATTGTTTACATTTGGAGGGTCATTGTCCTCATTTATCACACAGTTGTTTATTCACTTAGTCTTTAAGTCATATAGATATTAAGAATTGTAGATCAATAGTCATCTATGTTTGTCATACTTATAGCTAGACTAATCAGGTTCTTTAGATACATAGAGATTATATTCTGTATGAATAGTCTTCAACCTCTTCAAAGAGCTGTAGAAAATGGCATTTAATCTAACCTAGAATTCTGTGGTAAAGAGACACAAACGCTCCTGGCTACACCGACCTATTCCCGAGAGACTGTTGAGCGCCAAAGACACTCCAATTGGAGCTTGTCCTCTTCTTGGCAAAACCGGCCTCTGGGCAAGGAACTGCCCATACCTCAACTACTGACAAAATACATAAAAGCTGGAAATGGTTAAGCAAAACTGTCAAATCCTGCCAAGACAGGGTAAGATGGTTTTGAAAATTTCCTTGCCTTTAAAAATAATCTGTCAGTTATGCTAGGCCTTAGCCAAAGTTGGTTGCTTCAACACTGCAAATGTGACTTTGGGTGATTGCCCAGGTAGCCAGCTGTCTCTGTGACTTGTTACATACTTTGGAAGTTGTTTGATTGCACTTCCTAATCACTCAGGTAATGTTATTTCCCTTCTCAGATCTTTGATTGGGTTGAAGATTAGATAAATGTAGTTAGTTACTTTCTTCTCACGACTTGGCCAATTTATTGATTGCATAAGAATTAAGTTAGTTGACTGAGATGGAGGGGGGAGGCCCTTGGGCTTCCCATAGGACAGGGTATCCTGCACCATCATAAGGAAGCAGGGGGAGGGCAGTGGGGTGGTGGGGGAGCGGGAGGGCCGGGAACAAGGGGAGTAAATGTAAATTTTTCTTTTAACAATAAAAAGAAAAAAGAAAAGAAAAGAAAGCTGCTGGAGAGCCATTGGAAAACCCTACAATAATCCACTCTACCTTGGGTGGAGTAAGAGATGAGCTGTAGGAAGATAAATACAGAAATTACCAGGCAGAGGAATTCTGGAAGACGCCACATTGTGGAGCCCTTCTCTTTTATTAACTTGGCATAGAACCAAAACAAAATAAAAACTTGTCAGATTTTCAGCCTGAGGAAAAATCATTAGAGTTAGCAAAAGGAGAAAGAAATCAACAGTGTGGGTAAATGACACCATGCATGCCAGATTCTCTGTTAAATATTAACTACAAGCATGGAAGATAAATTTTAGACCAAGAATAAAAACCAAATATACATTTGGACATTAAAAAATCTAAAATATGAACATTTGGAGTTATTATTGCCGTTACTATCTACTACAGATTGGGTTTCTTGTTTATGCTTTAAGAAGCCAGTAATTATGCCAGGCAGTGGTGGTGCACGCCTTTAATCCCAGAACTCGGGAGGCAGAGGCAGGTGGATCTCTGTGAGTTCCAGGTCAGCCTGGTCTATAAGAGCTAGTTCCAGGACAGGCTCTAAAACTACAGAGAAACTCTGTTGAAAAACCAAAAAGCAAATCAAAACAAAAGAAGCAAACAACAACAACAAAAACCAATAATTCTGATAGACTGCAATAAAGTCCACACTATCACTCCAGGTACCTGGTGAGCATGTTGTGCTCAAACTGTCCTAATGTATACCACATCTGGATGGGACAATGTTTCAAAGGACTGCTCCAAATAACCCACAGTACTGAGTAAAACACCCATGAGTACAGGAAAACGTGCTAATATTATGTGTGGTGATGCCTATACGAAAAAGAAAGCTTTGGAACTGGGAGGTGCTCAGCCAGTAACCTGCCTCCATGCAAGCCCATGTACATAAAGAGCTGGGTGAAGACCAGAGAGATAACTCAGTGGTAAGTGTACTTACTGCACAATGGTAGGGATCTGAGTTCAAATATGGGCACCTCCTTCACAAGCCAGCACTAGCTGGGGAAGAAACAGGATGGTCACTGTCGCTTGGTTGGTACACAACTACCCACAAACCCAGAAGCTCTAGGCTCTAGGCTAGATCCTGCTTCCAATGAATAAGGTGGAGAATGACACAGAATGATGCTCAATGCTCTCCTGATCTCCAAGGATAAGAGAAACTCCAGAAGAAAATCATTGAATAGATCCTCCAGACATTCTGTATGAGGCTGATGGCAAAACCTGCCCATAGCGGCACTCAGTGCAAAGTTAACCTACAGCTCTAGCGTGCAAGTAAGTTGGTTTGTATGGTTGACTCTGAACATCCATTAGCTCAGTGTCCCCAAAAGAAGATGATGCAGTCTCCTATGCTCATGGACCAGAAACAAATGAGGACATGCAATAGGTTAGACTCAACTGTCAATCAGAGTTGGATGGGAGGTGCCAAAGTATGCTGGACTCAGAGGCATCAGTTCTTGCTTTCATAATTTGTCTTCTTAGACTCTGTTGGATGTGTAAATGGAAACATTCCTAAAGGAGAGCACGCTCTGATGTCAACAAACACAGAATGGATTTGGGGTCCTTTCTCTACCCAGAGTGACAGAAGAGGAAAGCTCACATCTCCTGGGCAGGGTTGTGGTGTCTGTTGACCGTTCATTGAGCCATGTTGCCTGTGTCTTGGCTGGTTGCTGGTGGATGCAGGTAAGAGTGGCTCACTGAGGCCAGCTAGCCCCAGGTGCCTCATGGATATGCTTCTAGCTTCAGTGACAGCATAGAAACCACATTTCCTCCATACTGTGTTCTTTATTGAGTGCTGTGGTTTTGAGTCCCAAGTCCAAGAACGGCATCAGGGATAAGGAACAACTATTTCGTGGCCACTGACTGAAAGAGCTATAAAAGCCTGTGAGGAAACCAGTATGGAATGTTGGGCAATCCACACACCTGTGGACCAAATGTGTGCTTTGCAAGATTGACTCTGTCTCACATAGATCCATTATTGACCTTCAAAAGCAACTCTTCCTTCAACTCCCCTCCTTGCCGGATTATGGTCTATCTCACAGACCTAAGGTGACACTGGGGGTGCAGGCAGGTGGAAGCCAAGGGTCCAGAGTCTCTAGCACCATTCTAGAAAGGTTAAAAGCATTTTTAAAGGTCAGGCTTTCCTCAAAGACCAAATTGTGTAATACATCTATTTAAGCCCAGAGCACTTTTTGAACTAAGGAAAGAAATGAGCAGCTAAACGGGCAAGGGTACAATGAGGGTACAATGAAAGAATTTGCTTTGAAAGCCTTTCCTAGGGGCCAGGCTAAAGCCTCTGCAAAAATGCTGACCGTGATCACGACTCAGATAAAATGCGAACCTGTTATGTATTACTTGTTCAATAAAAGAAGAAATGGGGAAACTGTAATCCAGAACATTTACAAAAGCAACTGTTTTAATTTGTCAGAGACCCTCAGGAAACTCACTTAGTCATCTCTGAGCATGAAAAACAGAACCAATGCCCTGGACACAATTTACTCCTTCACACGACCTTGTGCACAGAGCGGTAGTGGTTTTCATTTGAGCAATTTTGTATCCTCATTTCCGAATAATAGCTTTTTGAAAAACAATGTTTTGAAGGCTGGGACTGGCTGGAAGCCCTGTGCGTCTGCTAATGAATACAATAAAGGCCTATCCTGATGCTTTTGTGCTGACAGGATTTCAATGTTCTGCAAGTCCCTGCATGTAATTTCCCTTTTAAACTAAGCTTTTAATTGATTATAAAATGACTTAATTTGAAAAAAAAAGTGTAAGAATTTTAATTGTAAAAGTTTTAGCTTACAATATTGATATTTTAATCCGTTTTCAAGTTTTCATTCAATATTGAAATAATTGAGTACTTAATGGGTAGTTAGAGTATCTTTGTATTAAATTATTTGAACATAATGTTACATTTATTAAAAACAGTGACCTCTGAGGTAAGTTTTCTAAACAACAGAAATATATGTGTCTACAAACTTAATGAAATCTTTTATGTAAATGTATTTATATGCCCTTTCAAGCTATGTATGAAATCGTACTTTAAATTTCTTTCAGAATTCCATGATACTTATTTATAATTTTTAAACATTTTCTTAACTAACCCCATCGTCAAACATTTATGTTTCTAGTAGTTTTACCAGGTGCATAGGTCTCCAGTTTAAACTTAGGCATTCTCCCTTTATTATCGTAGTAATTTTCTGACTCTAAGGTACATGGTTCATCTTCCTGAGTTTCTTTCCACACTAACCAAACCCAGCCCTTAGTACCACAAAGTGTATTGCTCGGTGGCCATGACAAACCAACTACTGTCAAAACCTGTTGGTGGAGACCGCTTGCTTGTTCCCAGCTGCCCAGTCCACAAAATAACCACTCAGAAACTATTAATTAAATCACTGCTTGGCCTGTTTAGCTCTAGCTTCTTATTGGCTAGCTCTTACATACTAAACTAACCCATCTCCATTAATCTGTGTATTGCCACATGGCCATGGCTTACTGGCAAGGTTCTGTCATGTCTGTCTCTGGCAGTGATTATATGGCTTTTCCCTGATTCCGCCTACTCTCTCTATATATCTTATCCAGCCTGGTTACATTCTGTTAAGCCATGGCCAAAAGCAGCTTCTTTAATAACCAATAATGTACACAGGGAAATCCCACATCACCTCCCCTTTTCTATCTAATTAAAAAGGAAGGTTTTAACTTTAACATAGTACAATTATATATAATAAGACAGGGTCAAGCAAGAATTACAGTTATAACATTTATGTCTACTTCTTTTACATAACTAGGAAAAACTATAGTTATAACCATCTACTCTTCAACTCCATCAAAGACCCCAGAATGAAATAATATTTACCTAAGAAAACAGGAAATGCATTGTAAGCAACTTCCAAAACTCTAGAATTGGCAGAGACATCTCACTGCCCAGACAGTCACCCAAAGTTCTTTTGTAACACTGGAGTATCCATCTTCAGGCCCATAGCATCTGGCAGACTTTTCCACAAAGTGAGAAATTTCAAGGACATCAATAATCTTTATTTTTAACTATTGTACATGTGTGGGCATGTGTACATGAGTACAGAGACCTGCAGAGGACAACGAAGGTGCCATAATCTTCCTGAGATTTAATCACTGGTGGTTGTGATCTGGCCAATATGGATGCTGAGAACTGAACTCTTAAACTGTGCTTAACCTCTGAGCCATCTCCCACAGAGATGTCATAAAACTTAAAAAATTTGAAGGTTAGCAAAGCTGTAAGCAAAACTAACTTTCATGCTCATTTCACCCTTGAAGTTCTTACTTGGGGATACATCTAGATTTGTGCACAGCTGTGAATCATGTTCCTGACCAAGTCTCTCTCTGGGTAGGACCTGGTGGGCTGCAGTGTCACACTCTAGCTAGGAGGTTGACATTGACATAGTCAAGACCACCAGCACCTCCACTCTGTAAGGTCCTCTCGCATTACTCTCTAGCCAGACCCACCTCCTTCCCCCCGTCCCCCCAGCAACTCCCCATGACAAATCTGTTACCTATTTCTACAGCTCTGTTCTAGCCTTAACTTTCTGTTAACAGAGCCTGGTCTTCCCACAGATACATATGGCGTATACAGAACCTCTCTCATTGTTGTCACGTACACTGTGGCATGCTGGGGCCAAAGGTGATTATATGACAGAAGGCATTGTATCTATAGAGAGCAGCACTAGATATGAGTTCTGAAGGTTGAAGGAAACCTTAGATTTTATTTCTAGCCTAAGTTTCAAGGTTAAAAATGATATGTCACATGGTAACCCTGTTTAGTTTGTCAAGGAGATACCAAATCATTTTCCAAAGTGACTGTCACTTTTATTACTCAAAATGCAGCCATGACCCAATATGTAGACTTAGTCCAATTTCTATTTTTATTAAAATATTTAGCTCTTGTCTATTTACTTTTAAATTATTTTAGTGGAACAAGAGGAAAATCCAATTCCTCTTCACCCAGAAACTGTAAAATCTCTGTAGTCATTTGCCCAAACCACCTTTCAAAAAACAAGGCCAAACTCACAAGATGGCGAAAATTTGCCAGAGACATGTTTGTCTCTAAGAAATGCCTTGTGCTGACTAGAAGAAGAAGGCTTAGAGAGTGTGTCGTGTCAGAGGATGCCCGTAGAACATGACATGTATGACAGCCACTGCTGGGCTGGGGGAGAAGTGAGGAGATGTGTACATCAGGGGAATTAACCGAAGAGGCACCAACTAGGTCATGGAAGTTGAACTGGGACACAAGTGTTGTAGAGAAGATCACACTAGAACATTTACAAAGAAATAATGTTGCAATAGGTGGGGAGCAGCGGGCTGTGTCCCGCCTGGCTCCTGGTCACACGTCCGCATGGCTATACCTGGAATACACAAATTACACACAAACTGGATTCATTTAAATTCTGCCTGGCCCATTATCACTAGCCTCTTCATGGCTAACTCTCACATCTAAAACTAACCCATTTCTGATATATGTATCGCCACTTGACTGTGGCTTACTGGCATGAGTCTAATCAAAATCCATCCCAGGTAGAAGCATCATGGCATCTGGCACACTTCCTTTCTTCCCTGAACTCTGTTCTGTCTACTCTGCCCATGTAAGGGATGTGTCCTATCTTATAGGCCAAGGCAGCTTCTTTATTAACCAATGAAAGCAAACAAAATAGAGAAGAACCCTCCTACACCAAAATAAGACCTTAGTAACCATTGAAGTGTGCTGATAAGAGTACTGCTTGTCACATGGGAAGGCCTGGATTCAATCTCCAACACCATGAAGTACATGCATTTATACATACAAGCTTACATACATACATACAGAAATCTAAGAGAGGGGAAAAATAAAATCTAGTATGGGTATTTTAGAACTGCAAACAAAGACTGGAATTTCCAGCTCAGCGCTCATGTAAAGAGCATGGACTCAGTTAATTCTTAAGTGCAACAATTAATATTCTGAAGACTGAGAAGGTTATATTTAGGAATATATCATGCATATTCCTAATATATATGTGTGTATTTATCTATGCAAAAACAACTAATGAAAGAAAGAAGCCATGAATTTGAAAGACAGAAAGGAGGGAGGGGTATATAAGAGTCTTTGGACAACAAAAAGAGAAGGGAGAAAAGATGTAATTACATCATAACCTCAAAATAAAATAAGAATTAAATAGAAAATGTAATCCCCAGTGAATATCTATGAGTTCATCAGAGTGCTGAGACTGAACGTTCAAAGACCTTCTCACATCCAAAAGTAAGATGCCCCAGAGAGATAATAGAGCCCTACAGACCCTCAGCAGAACAATGGAAGGGAAACATGGGCAGAATAGACAATTTCCTACCCTGATGACATGCCAGACAACTAGTATTGTGATTTCAAATGGTAAGTCCAGAAGACTGTGTCTTGGGGATGCCCATGCTCTTGTGTACTTTATCCTCAGAAAACATATCAGGTAATTATAATGGATAGAAGAGAAATATCTACAGACCAACATAATTGTTTGAAATATGTCTGTCTTCATCTTCCCAATTTGAAAGTTCTGGCCTCCCAAGGAGAACATACAGCCACTTATCCTAAGGAGAGGCATGTATCACTTTAACTTCTGCTGTTATCTCACCGGAGTTCAGAAAAATGGTCATAAGATTTAGTGACCCCAGTGAACAGGTTTGGAATGCCATAGCCTGGGGAGAGAGTAGGGAAAGATGAGAGCTCTTAAGAGGAAAAGTACAGCACGTACTAAAATTAACTTTATGAACAGAACACTCTTAGACTGCACTACGGCACCAGAGTGCCTGTTCCTGACACCACTGCACTTGAAGGAGATGCAGGAAAGATATTCACATGAGATGGATACCCCAAAGCCAAGAGGGAGCCCAAGTAAGTACACACACACACACACACACACACACACACACACACACACACACACGTGCACACACACAAACCTAAGAAAATCAAACTACTGTAAGCACAGACGTCCCTGTGCCAAAGTGTGAAGCAGGAGATCCACCCTACATGTAGAGAGAAGGGGGAAGATCTGCAGTGCAGTCTTCACAGATCTACTTTGTGCAAGAAAGAAAGATGTTAAAGGTTCCACAAATATTCAACTCTCTACATAAGCCTGGAATGCTATTGGTTAAAGCAGTTTTAATCATAATTGACAGAGCTGGAAACCCCTATGCACAATGTTTGGTTCAAACAGTTAGTGAAATGTTTCAGGACAAAAAGGAATCAACGACAATAAAACCAAACAAATACATACCGCCATGTATACGTCTTCAGCAACTACTGCTAGGTGAACGCGGCCAACCTGATAAGGCTGGGATTTGTATGGGTTATCTGGAATGGTTGAGTTGACCCCCGGACTCCTTGCTGAGATATACTTCTTCGGTTTCCTCAGTTAGGAATGTTTCACTTTTCTTCATATCGTACTTTCTTAGAACCGGACACCAGTGCAGATCATGCTGCAAGGAGAGCTGTTGACACAGAAACTGTAGAGCAAATGACTGTCAATGTGAAAATAGAATGATGCTGTTAGCAGAAACATAAAACAAATATTTCAGGTGCTGAAACACCATATTGCAAAACCCAATGTCTACGTCTAGCCAAGGTACTGTCCCGAAGGAGGCAAGACAGGGGTTGTTTGTACGTGTGTAGTCTGCACCCCTGAACTATGAAGACAACTGGAGGAGTTTTCATCAGGGGACGGGGAACGGATGGTGGCTCAGAATTTCATGGAGGATGCCGAGCACAGTACGTGGTGATGTGTGGGTCTCACAGGTGTGGGAGGAAACATTAGCACTGAGCTCTGCCACCGTTCCATAAAAATCGAAACTGAAACATTAAGACAATAATAATAACATCTTTTAGCAATGCACACAGAAAATAAATGCTGTTTGATAAAAGAGAAATAAATGCTGAATCATCCCTGCAGCGTTCCCCCATTATTGAGTTTGAGGTAAGCAAGTCAAATTGCATGCAGGTCTTGGGCTTTCTTTAAGGGTTTATCTATTTGCAGAAGGACTGTTGGCCATCTCTGAGGTTCAGCTCTATTCATACCTCGGCCTACCTCTTGCTAGTGTGTAAGATCCTGCGTCCTCACTGCTGTCCATGGTGACCCTGACATGTGAGGAAGAGACACAAAAATGAAGATGAAACAAGAGATGAGATTTCTATCTCCGTGTGGGAGGAGAAAGCTGAGATTCTGTTTTAAAGCCAGGAATAACAAATCTCAAGCAGTGCACACTATTGTACAGATGTGTATTGGGGGACATCTGTTCTTTTAATTTGAGCTTACTGCTTCTATGGGTCACAGTGCCTGGAGTGTGGCTTCCCTTTACATATGGAGACGCTAGTGATTTCAGACACTAGATTACTGATAGCACTCAGAGTCATACCTGCACCGTGACTAAAGGACGAACCTGTTCTAGGTGTCATTACATGGAACATGCATCTACCGATGCTTCTCATACTACTTGAAGATGGATGTATAGAACCATGTTGGTAAAAGCAGTTGGTAAAAATGTGTCTAATTATCATGAAAAGTTTTGATTCCTATGATCTTTCTCCTGCACCCCAGGCTTGCGGGTGGTGTTTTGCACCCGAATCCAGGTGAGGTTTGTGGTGAGAGATTTGTCTGCGGAGCCTGTAGCCTTTCTCTTCCTTCTCACTCTCCTGGCAGGATGGACAGGAATGAAGAGCAGTTTCTCATTTTTTTTTCCAGTGAAGGAACTGCACGTTAATTTCACGTTTGCAGACAGAGATAATCTGCTAATGTATCCTTGCCTGTGAATGAAATAAATCTCTAAGTATATATCATTAATAAAGACATATGAAACCTTCATATTATGTCAAATTATTAGAATTAAGAAGCTGGTGAGAGGGCGGGCAAGCCAATAATGTTGAATATGCAAGGCGATCATTAACACTTGGTGTGATAATTGAAATTTGCTTTGCAGTAATCTTATTAAAAATTCATAACGGGGCTAGACTCTCTCCTTTTCCCCATGCTGGGAAGGTGCTGAGCAGTGTGGGTAGGCTATGCCGGACATGTACTTGCTGTACGTCAGGGCTGCTAGGAGGAGACAGAGGACAGCACTCGGAAAGGCTTACTGTGCGCTCTCTGGCAAAATCGTTTTGGATCCCGAGATCCAGCTATTTCCTGCAAAGCATTCCTGCCTCTCACAGTAAGAAGTACTGTCTCGTGAAAAAGCTCTGTGTTATTGCTCATCTCGTAGTCTCTGGTCGTTGAATTGGTCAATGGTTAACCCTTAATAATTATCCTGGGCAGATCAATATTTTAAATCATTTTATGTCTATGGAATATGTTCTAAATTGTATTACATTATCTCAAAAAGTTACATATGCAATGAGAGCAAGAGTGTTGTGGCTCCTTTACCCCAAGCAGGAGTCTGTGGGAAATTAAGGTTAAAAAATAATAAAAGATTCTCTCTGTGGATCCATTTGCCTTTCTTGTCCACTAATTAACAAAAATCAATATCAACTATTTATAGTCATAAACTATGTCAATTTTATCATTTTAAACAATTGAATCTCTGTACACACACAAGAAAAAACACATCTGTGAGAACTCTAAGGCACGTACAAGCCAACGTGGGTGCCTTGGTGCAGGAGGCTCTGAGGTAACATCCCTTAGGAGAGATGTTTCATTTCGTCTCACCACCGTCATCAATTCATGCGTTTGTTTTTTGAAGCTTTGGGTGTTGAGTCTGCAAACCCAGTTGTGGTTCCAATATTTCAAAAATCCCAGGACTGTTCCAGTGTCAGGAGGGCTCTGTGTAATTTAAAATGCATTCTTGCTGAATATATTATCCTTTAAAAATAAGTCCTTTGTGTTTTAGGGACAACTTGAGCATGTGTTTTTAATCCATTTAAAGTGAACTGGCGACAGTGTTTATTTACAGGAGTTCTAGAAGGAAACCCTGAGCATTTGATTTTCCAGCCATCTGAAGCTTTTATCTGCAGAGAAGACATCTCCATTTGTAAAAGGCTAACCAGCTAGTCTCATTCAGGCAAGGGGTTTAAATAAATCTTGATTTCAAACTATTGTGGTATATTCTAAAAAAATTAAATTTTCATGGTGGTCATCCTCATAATAAATCTTTAAAATGCAAATATCAGTTTCTTGTAGTATGTACGCTGATCCATGTTAATCTGCCAAGGTTTTCAGATTGACGACACAGCCCTTGGAAGGTCCCTCTGATCATTGTCACAGAGATGGTGCTTAACCCACTTATAAACTTCTAAATGGGATTCAAAATGGCCACGTCAGCAGTGACAGAGTGGTGCTATCTGTAGACAGAACAATTTATATTCAAGACGATCCTAGTTAGCAAAGAAGGATTAGTAATTGATTTGGCTTCAAATTAAAGCCTACTAACATGCTTTTGGGTATACCATGGATAGGCAAAACGTTTTCATGGAATAATTGATACTTCAGGTATGTTGAATAAAAAGATCAGAATTTACATATTACATTTGATATGGATCTTCACAGAACTTTCAACACAGAAAGCATGTGTCTCTTTGACAAATGAAAATATGCAGTACTAATTCAGCAAGGATTGTATAGAAATTCCTTACTTTGTTAAATGAGTTATTTTAAATTTTAATCCATAAGATCCTGTGAATGTGTAGAGTCCTATCGGGAAACACCTGTTTAAGGGGTACCTCATTCAAAGACACCATGAGCTGGTAAAACCAAATTTACACTCCAACACAGCCACAGATGGGATTTCACAGAGCCTTTAGAAACTGGTTAACTACACAGCTTGATCTGTGTGGATTCCTGGTATCCGCCCTTGTTTGTTTATGCCCTGCGTGAAGCTAAGACTAGGGCCTAGGCTGCTCTTTCTTCACCCGCTGTTAGTACATAGTTCTCAGCATCCATGACTTCTAGGAAGGGTCTGTGTATCTCCTTTCTAATCAGTCAGTCAAACACAGGTGCTCCTGAGCACTGACTTCCTCTTGCCCACTCAGTTCTCCTGGGATTGCATGACACAGTCCTTCAGCCAACGGCGCTGAGGGATCTTCACCCTGGCTGTGAGGGGCTCCAGGCACTGGGCTCTCTGTACCCTTCTGGGCCCTTAAGCATTCCATGCCAACTGCCCAGGTCTGTGTTGTTTACATTACACAATATTGTTTCTTAATGCCACTCTCTTCGTGTGTGTGTGTGTGTGTGTGTGTGTGTGTGTGAGAGAGAGAGAGAGAGAGAGAGAGAGAGAGAGAGAGAGAGATCTGATCTAACCTCTTGTTTGATTTTTCTGTAGTTTCCCCAAACACACGCTTCCCTTTCTTCCCTGGCTTTCTGTCTGCTGAAGTTGTCTGCTTGGATGGCCAGAACCAGTGTAATTCTCAATCTGCCAACAGCAGATTCTGTGGTCCTTCCTAGAAAGTCAGGCTATGCTCCCTGGCTCCCCATATTAGAGCACAACAAGCCAATGAAGACAACTTACTATGTTCCTTAGCTGCCACCAATGGTCCTCAGTTCCCTAGTCCTGCCTCTTAGAATACACATCTTCTTTCCAGGCCTGTACCCTTCGTTTGTGCTAGCACACAGCCTGGGTGTGAGTGACCCCTAAGAACTGCCAGCTCGTGCATGCTCACAGAAGCCAGAGGTCAATGCCGGGTATCGTCCTCAGTTGCTCGCTCTTCACTTTATTTTGGGAGACATTCTCTCGCCAAACTTGGTGAGGGGCGTGGGCAATAGCCATCCTCTTGCCTCCACTTTCCCAGTGCTGAAATTACGAATGTGTGCCGCCATGCCAGGCATTTCTGGAAGGAGACTGGGGATTGAATTCGAGTCCTCAGGCTTGTGTGCTGAGTGCTTTAACAGCCCAGTCCCACCAGCTGCTTTTCTTCCTTGGTTTTCTTGCTGCCATAGGTGACAACTCACCTCTGCCTAATTTTCATTCCATTCCAAACACAGACCACATCCTCTGTAGTCTCTGATGGTTAGCCCGGCCTCAGCACACAAAACGCCTGCTCCCAGTCCTGGCTTCTGTCTAGCTTTTGCTTTTAAACTCATCTGATGTCAGCCCAAGTGACCTCTCACCCAATGGGAACCGTCCTTAGTTAAACCCAGCCACGCTTGGGGGCAAACCCTGTCTGATCTCTCTAAATAAGTACTTGCTTACAAAATGCAAAGGAACTTTGTAATTTTTCTACTGAAGTTGTTTTTATTAGTGAATTAATTTTTCAAAATTGAATGACTTTTTAATCTGTTGGTAATGTATTAAAAGTAAAAGTATATGTTTCTGGCATTTAATGTCACTTCGATGTTGTCTAATAACTTTGAAAAAGGTTCCGAGAAGAATCCCTGTATTCCAAGAGCGTTCTAATTTTTCCTCCATTATCACAACATTTCTTTCTCAGTTCAGCAACTGGTTGCTTATCTGATTCCCTGGGGTCACAGAGAAGTCAGTCTCAGGTCCTTCTACATTGGCAGTGGTTGGTTCAGCCATGCTCTGAAGTTTTTAGATCCTAAGTGACTTCTACAGAAGCATCGTGTTGTCTGAGGTTTCTGTTCTGCCTGGCTCCTGCAGTCATTAAGTCCCCAAAAAATTACACAGAGGTCTACATTAGTTATAAACTGATTGGCCTAGTAGCTCAGACTTCTTCTTAACTCTTATAACTTATATTAGCCCCTTATTCTTGTCTGTGTTAGCCACGTGGCTCGGTACATTATTTGGCAAAGCAGTCACATCTTGATTCTTCTATGGCTGGGTCACGACTGCAGACTGTGCTTCCCTCTTCCCAGCATTCTCATTGCCCTGCCTCTACTTCCTGCCCGGTTGCTTCACCTATACTTCCTGCCTGGCTCCTGGCCAATCAGCATTTTATTAAAATAATACAAGTGACAGGATAAAAGACGATTGTTCGTCCCACAGCAGCATCGATTTGTGGGAAGAATTAAAATAATATGCAATGTGGTAAACACACACACACACATGCATACAGCTGGGTAATATTGCCAGTACCAAAGTGAACTTAGGTTACAAGGGCAGCAGGCACTAGGAGTCCAGGTGGATGCACACACAGGATGTAGAGTTATGCAGATCTGAGAGACAAGGGCTGGAGAGAACACAGGTGTGCAGGTGAATACAGTTGTGGGAATGCAGGTGGAGGTCAGGACCTACCTCAGATCCTCAGAGGTCTTCCTCTGATCTCTCAGATGCCACCAATGATTAGCTGAAGTACATAGGCCAGAAAACCTCAGAGGTCCACCTGTATCTCCCTTCCTAAGAAGTAGAATTTAAGTTTATACTATCACTCACCCCTATGTCCAGCTTTTAAAACTAGGTCCCAAGAATAAAACTCTTGTTCATGGGTCAGGGTCGGCTGTGAGACTCCTCTAGCTGCTTTAGTGAGCTTCTTAATATCTCTGAGTATGATTCCAGGTAGGAAAGGTCTAATAATACTTGCTCTGAGATAGACTTGCGGAGACCAAAGTTAGCAACAAGGTCGTCAGAATCCAAACCAGCTCACAGGCCTCACTCTGCAAATGGTAAGGAAACAAATCCAGGAGGTTGAGAATGGAATTTCATACTCCTATGCCTGATGTAAAGAGCTACCACAAAATGACCCCATCAAAATGACAGACAAGAGGCCACACCACCCTACAGAGAAAACACAGAAGGGTTTCCTCTGCTGTGTGACCACCCTCGTACAGACCCTGTGGCTGGTGAGCAACAGACCTTGGCTGAAAAGCCTCCCCGTGCCTCAACCTTGGGAATGCTCAGAGCTGACCACCGCATCTGTGTTCCTATGGTAGTGCTGGCCCTGAATAAACTCACATCCTCTATTGTCCTGATCAATGCAACAATGCGAGTGACAGCAAGTAACAAGCCTTGTCCTTATCAATATGCATTCTTCTGATGGAAGGGTATCATAGGGTGTTCTGTCATGTCTCCTTTGCAAAATATCACAAGTTTAGATTGCTTTTCAGGTGGACAGCCTAAGTTGAAATCTTTGATTTTTATGTTATTTTAAGAGTAAAAAAGCATGACTAGAGTTTGTGAAATGTACAAGCTATAAAAATCATTTTGAAATTATTCATCTCTTTCATTGTGGTGCTTGGTATCCAGCAAAGCATCACACATACTAGGGCAACTCTGCCACCAAACTGTATCTCCAGCTCCTCCTCATTTCAAAAAATCTCTATGATATTCAAATACACATTCTGTAAAATATTTGACTTAGTAAAACTTAGTCAACCTCTCAAAAGTCCAATAATTGTTCCTACAAAGGTCAGGGGAGAGTGTGTTATGTAAGGGCAGTTGAAAATGATTATTTAGTTTATAAATCAGAGTTTAAAACTTTGCTAAAACCCCATTCTTCTCTGGGCAGTAGCTGGTTGATTGGATGGTGAAGTTGCTCTTGAGAGTCTTTTGCTTTTAAAGAGGGACTGAACCCCTAAGCTCTTACCTGACACCCCAAATGATTTTGAGTTATTTGCACAGTCTACACAATGAGTTCCTTCTGTAGGTGTCAAGCCCAAATGTCACTGTAGTGGGATTTATTATTATTTTTTGTCTTTTTCAACCATTCAGCTTCTTACTGAATGGGTAGGAGACTGTGAAGCATCTTGTTTATAGAAAAGGCGGGTGAGTATCTTGAGATACGAGAGGGAGCAATGAAAATCAGCACACATTAGAATTTCCAGTTTGGAGGGCAGAGAATGAGGCCTTCCCAAAGAAACTGGTGCAAAGCAGCACAGATATCACATTCAGAAACCAGCACCTTGGAAGACATCAGACATAACCCACAGCATCATGGACCACACTCGGAACCAAGCATCATACATGGTAGCTAGCATGGGTGAGACTGATGTCACAGGTAGAAGACTCAGATCTTTGTTTATGTAGCACTTTGTGGCTTTGGACAGATTTGCAGGGCCACTAGATTTTAGAACTGTCAACGTTGCTTTCTAAGATAAGTGGAGGGCTACCTGTGGGGAAGAAGAACAGACAAGAACAAAGATGACAGAGAAGAAAAAAGAACAGAAAAGAATATAGAATAATATGAAAGACCTTGGAGAAAGAAGGTATCATGTTGTAACAATCAACAGAAAGGGGAAGTTGTTGCACTTAGACACACACCTTGATTTCCACGGGGAAATATGGGTCAATGATCATAATACCAGCCTTGGGAACCAGACATCTCTTAGAGCAAATAGAGAAGGAGAGAGAACCATTTAGAATGGAAAAGCAAAGCTGTCCGGGGTGTTGGCTCTGAGGTACACTCTCAGGCTTACAGAGAAGGTGGATTTGGAGGTGATTGCTGCTCAGAGGGGATGGGCGTAAACTGGTGGCCAGGCTGACCCATGAGACTACTTGGTCTTGGCACTGCACAAAGCTTTCTGACTTCTGCATGTTATAACAAAATCTAAAGGTTTGTATAAGCTTTCCTTGCATCTGCCCCATTCTCTGTCATGTGACAGGCTTATGTCTCCAATGGGAAACTGGGAGTGAATATTCGTTGATATCATCTGTAAGCCCTGGGCAGCCTCTCCCTACAGGAGTGGACCTGGGATGCAGATTTTATGACAGATGGACTGGAAGGACATTGCTGCTCCTGAAGACAGGACACATGCCATGGTTGTAATTAGCATACTTCACATGACACAGAGTTTCCCCTCCATGGGCATCACTGCTGTGTGCCGAAACTAAGAGTCTAGTCACTTTCACAGCTTGCAGCATTGGTCTTGACAGCTGCAAAACCTGTCACCAGCTAGTCACAGTATAAGAGAACACACAAGCTGCAGAGTCCTCTGAAGTCATAGCAGTGGACTGCCCACAGATGTCTGGGTCCCAGCACCCTCGCTCTACACAGTCAGTCCTAGGATTGGGTGGATTCTCAAGGGAAGACTGGAGACTCTTTCAACGGCTTGAGTCTTCTGATTGAATGATTGCTTTTCCAAGAGGAAAGTCACACTCTCCAGAATGATATCTGAATGCACGGGAAAGAATGCTACAGGGAGAGTGTAATTCAGATTCATTACGCTCAGATGCGAGGCAGAGAGATATGCGAGATTAATGTCCTGTGTCTCTCTGAGAGCCTCCTTCGCTCTACCACTCTAAGAAATCACACAGCGTGAACATCACTGAGCCTGAACAACAGCTCAGCCTTCATATTGTCCTTGAGAGGACTCAAGAATTCCCCAGGTTAGGGCTGTGGCAGCTGCAGATACCACCCTACAGCAAAGCCACTGTCCCTCTTGTGAAGTGTAGTCAGAGGCCTAGCTCAGAGTCACAGGCG
Source organism: Dicrostonyx torquatus (assembly GCA_028555095.1). Taxonomy (NCBI): domain Eukaryota; kingdom Metazoa; phylum Chordata; class Mammalia; order Rodentia; family Cricetidae; genus Dicrostonyx; species Dicrostonyx torquatus. The sequence goes on from JAQHUG010000093.1 coordinate 3,759,401, forward strand.
TTAACTCCACCACAGAGGCAGCATGCAAGAGAAGGTGCTGTCCAGCTTTCACAGGAAGTGAAAGGCAACTGCTTTGTCATTGTGCCCAGCCAGGGCCCTAGATGGTGCCCATAGAAAGGCAACTCATGGCTCCATGTAACAGGTAGGAAGAATGGAATTCCAGAGGGCTTGCAAGTTTCTGTCTTCAGAATCCTTTCATGTCAGAAAAGTTAGCTGAGGAGATCAAAGCTCATTGCTTCTTCCCAGCTAGCCACTGCTGCAGAGCTCTGTGAAACATCCCCCAACAGCTTCTTGTGCTTGAACACCCGGTCCAGCAGATGACGATGTTTCGGGAGGGTGTAGAGCACTGGAGAGTTGAGACCCAACTGGAGAAGTGGGGCACTGTGGGCAGGTCTGAAACTTTATGACTTGTTCCCAACTTTTTTCTTCTCTTTGCTTTTTGTTCTACACTTTAATGCACAGGTATGGAGTTTCAGATACACATTCCCTGCACCTGGAATAAGCCATCTGCTGCCATGCACCCCCCCAAAGACAGACAGATTGTTTCCTCTGAAACAGTGAGCCCAAAGTAATTCCTTCAACCATTAAGTGGCTTCGTCAGGTGTTGTAAGAGGGTGCAGGCTGTGTTCTCAGCACCTGAGAGGAGCGTGGGCCCTTTTATTCCATCCCGCCTCGCTTCCAGCTGCGGCTGCATGTCTAGCTTATACCTGAAATGATTACACACAAACTGTATTAATTTAAACTCTGCCTGGCCCATTATCACTAGCCTCTTCTTGGCTAACTCTCACATCTTAACTAACCCATTTCTAATAGTCTGTGTATCACCACTTGTAGTGGCTTACTGGTATGAGTCTAATCTATGTCCATTCCAGGTAGGAGCATCATGGCGTCTGCCCCAGTACCTTCTCTTCAGCCTTCTGTTCTCTCTACTCCATCCCCCTAAGGGCTGCCCTATCCTACAGGCCAGGCAGTCTCTTTATTTAACCAATGAAAGCACAGAAATACATAAGAACCCTCTTACACCAGTCAGGAAGCTGGTCACTAATAGGGCCGTGGTCCACAGATAGGAGATAGGATGGCATCAATGAAGGGTTGTTGTTCTAGGGAGGTTTGTACATGTGAGCAGGGTTGCGCACCATCTTTCTTCTCAAACCCATAGCAGCTGTTAGGCTGCAACACTCCCCTCACAGAGATGTGTTTGCAGAGGCTGCAGCAGAAAGCCCCAGCCCTGGAAGGCAAAACGCAAGCCCTATTTTAATTTCTAGTTCTACCTAGGACACAGCTGAAGCACAGCTAAGAGGCCAGGCACACTACTATTTAAAGTGTGGATGAGGGCAATAATTGCTATCAACACATTGCATAAGTAGAGTGTATTTATTTTCACATTAGGGCAGGATTAATAGCTATAGTTTATGGTGTGAATAAACATACCAAAGCTGTCAGTTCTTCATCAGAAATTCACCATTTAAATGCAAATGGCTGTAACTCTTTGCAAGCAGTTTGGGAGTGAAATATGGTTGTCATAAGAAAGTATATCTCCCTCCTATACACTTTTAAATGTGCAGCCGCTGTGCTGTGTATAGAATCTATGTTCTCCTTGAATAATATTTCTCTTATGGTTTCTGTTTCTAAAAACTTGTTCTTCTTTGGAACGGATGTTAGCTAATTTTGGACCACTTGAGTCCTAAAAGTGCTAGGGGGAAACTGGGTAAAACTGGATGCACCAAAAATTGTGGGGTGGGAAGAAGAGCAATACATGCTTCTTGCTGGCATCTCACAGATCATGAGCTACTCAACAGTAGGGACAACTCATTGTGTTTTAGTTCAAGGGCAGAATATTCATGCCTAGAAAGAAGCTGCTCTCTCTTCATGATGGCAAGGAAAGAATATCACAGAATAAAAGACAACATCCATCCATTAATCCACCGATCCACCCTTCTATCCACCCATCTAACCACCCACCCCCATCTACACATTCATCCTCCATCCATCTATCCATTCATCATCCATCCACCCATCCTTACAACCATGAATCTACCCATCCATCCACCACACCCATTCATCCATCCATCATCCATCAATCCATCCACCATCTATCAACTCACTCATCCTTCCATCGTCCATCCATCATAAATCCATCCATCCATCAATCCATATGCATACATCCACTAACCTCCACCTCTTTACCCACTCACCCACCAATTCATCCATCATCCACCTATCCACCCATCTACCCACCCCACCCATTCATCTACTCACCTACCTATCTAACCATCATTCATCTTCCATTTATCCATCCATCCATTAATACACAAATATGAAGAAATACTGCCGTCAGATTTACTTAACACAATTGAGCAAGCTTATTATCTTACGCTCATCAGAGATAAATATATAACCCAGCAGAAATGGCTGTATTGACAGTTGATAAGGTTTAGGAGAATTCAGCTGCAAAGAAAACTACATCTTTATAATCAAAGATTTCTTTTCTCTCATGGAGTGCTCAGAGCAATGGCCACGTCGCTGTAGTCCACATATTGTACCTTCTTTCTCCTTTTGGTAATACTCTTCTCAAGGCAATGACAAGTCTGCCATCAAGGGAGATCAGGGAGCAAGTTAGGTAATTCTTTAAACCATACGGTGGGGGCACAGCTTTGTCCTCAGGATACTGTCACCTGATGCCAGAAGGTCACTCTCCCCAATACCCTCTACCAAGAGTAGCATCGATGAATGAAAAATAATACAGGATGGTGGAGGTTGAAGAACCAGTATTATTTTGGTTGATATCAGCCTGACCTCCAGCAGATCAAGCTCTACTTTATGTGTCTTCACAGATTGCCGAGCTATCTGAGAAGCTGACCTAGATGCAAAGGTCTGAGCGGTTTCCTCTGCATTACTTCCTTGCAGCCCCTAGAGAATGGGTCAAAGATAATCCCCATGGTTTGGGGTGAGTCTGGGGTTAGGAGCTTGGTCACTGAGGGATCCAGCATTTGTTAGAAGTACATCATCACCGATTTGAAGGGACATTTAACATCATTATTAAATTCAGTAAATGCGTCATTGCTTTAAGGAATCAGGAAAACACACTCAACGAGTGGTGTTGATTCAATTAAAATGTGATGATGAACAAATACATACATACAAGTCAGTAAAACAGCTAATCAGGCGGCACCTGCCTTTCTTTTCGCTTGGTTTCAGCTCCAGTTTCTTTCACCTCATACCGACATGAATGGAGTATCATTTGCCCCATAACATTTAAAAATATAATTTTCACTTCTACATCTTTTAAGCTTAAAAAGAGTGGGTTCTTAAGTTATGTAGCCTGATCATTTTGGGGGGGGGTCCCTGGCAGTGTCTCCAGAACCTATCCCAGGCTCATGAACTGGTTTTTTGGAGTCCATTCACTATGGTGGGATACCTTGCTCAGCCTTGACACAGGGAGGGAGGGACTTGGCCCTGCCTCAAGTTGGTATGCCAAACTTTGTTAACTTCCCAAGGAAGGCCTTACCTTCTCTGAGGAGAGGATAAGGGATGGGAAGGGGGAGTAAGATGGGGAGCCCAAGAGAAGGAGAAAAGGGGCAGGAGGAGATCTTGGGTTGGTATATAAAATGAAAAGTAAATTTTTTAAGAAAAGAAGAAGAGTGGGTCTTGAATGCTGGTAATCAAGTTCAATGCTGTGAATGAGGATGGAGTTGAATGTCAACCTTCACCTGCCAATTACCAAGAAAAAGAACACAGGAGAAAGATTTTCTTTCAGAATGAGTCCAGACCTCTAAGCTGACATTCAGGAAAGGGGAGACATAAAAATATTGTTTCCACCCCCTAAAAAAAAAAATCCTAAAGCTGATGAAAATGGTGGCCTCCAAGTGTCTGTGTACTAGGATTCCTTCAGATGCAAATGGGATGGCAGAACCCAGAGAAGTACAAACAGCCAGTGTGTCCTAAGGTAAAGTTCTCTGAAATAAAATGAACCACTTAGGACAAGGATTCCTGGTGAATAAGTCTCCCACAGATCCTGCAGCCGGGGTCCCTGAAATTTTGAACAGAGGTATTGTCAACCCCCAGATCATGGTGATCTCAGGAAGGACTTGGGGAAAAGCTTAGTATTTACACCACCATTCAGAGACCTTAGCTATTCTCTATGTGGTGTTTTATAAGTGCCAGCCCAGTTTTGCTCACCAGTGAGAATCTGTTGGTGTTTTCCTGGTGATTACCAAAAGCTGAGAGAAAAGTGAACATACTTCAAGCTATCAGCAAACCCATCGCTCTTCCCACAGCTGTGAACATTAAGATAAAACCGTTCTTGCTCCTTGAATCAACTTTCAAGACAGAAGGAGGAAAGTCTCCATGTATATCTCACATCTTAACAGAAACTCAGGACATTTTTTTTTAAAACTCAGACATCAAGATACTTCATTCACAAAAGTCACTAGAAACTCCTGAGGAACTATCTCCTGGAGATTCCTTGCTCTGCAGGAAGAGACAGAGACTTCTTAGTGGTGTAAGCTGTCTGAGAGCAAAGAGGAACCTGGTTCCAGGATCTGAGCAACAGGAAACCAATGGTCTATAGCCCTGGGCTCTTAGCTGTCTATGCAGCTTTCTTTAGGAAGCCCTTAGCCCATCTACAGAGGCTCTCCCGGGAATCTCATGAACTCAGGTGCATGTTAGAACCAGCTGTCCCTGGACACTAGTGTCCACTAACAGTACTTGCACCCTTGAGACTCCAGCAATAATGCCTGAGATGTGGCCACTTTGAGGAACACACAGAAGTTCACAGCGCATGTGGCTTGAGAATTAATCATCTGTTATATTGAATGTGTCTCTAACCAGACACCGAGGACTCAGCCAAGGCAGCCTGAGACCTCTTTAGGGCATGGAGACTGGGATGGGGACGTCAGGTCTGTCACTGTTTTCTCCATCTGAACAATGTCAGCAGAGACTTCTCAACATTGGATTCAGTTTAGGACACCATGGAGTTCCAAACCCATGTGCGGTGCTGGGTTGGCCGGGTACACCGTCTCACACTTGTGAGCACGGTGTGCAGGAACGTGCCCTTCATCATTCTCCCTCGCAGATGAAACCGTATCTGGTGCCTTCTCAGGATGATTTCCCGTGTGATAAGATGGTCTTAAAGTTCTTGCACAGAACTGCCATCCTGGTTTTCTGATAAAGTTCTTTCTCCCAACAGCTGGTGATGGTGGAAGTTGCCTCATCAACAAGACAGGAGTACAGGTTCCTTGGAAACCTGTGTCCCAGTGTCCCTTTCTAGGAGCAAAATTACTTCCTCAGGATGGAGGCTGCAAGATCTGGCATGTTGGATACAAGCAAACCCATGGTGTCGTCATGATGACACTCCAGAGATGGAACTCAGAGCAGGGTCTGGATAAAATTTTTAAAAAAAAATTCAGCCAAGATTATCCAAAATTACAGCCATCAGACACTGGTGAGGAAGAAAAGGGGGTGCGCTGAACAGAAAACACTTAAACGCCAGGCGACTCCACCAGGAAAAGCTGCCCAACTGCTTCTGTTTAAAGCTAGCGAAGGTAAACACAAGACACCAGTCCCTTCCTATCAAATTCATTACCTGGAGGGACAAAAATGACAAAATGATTAGCAGTTAATAAGGCCTTGGCTTAGAAGATTGACTGACACTGCATTCCTCATTTAATTTCCGTTTCTCTGAGCTTTTTCCCCTCTTCCTTCCCGCACGGAGGGAATTAACATTATCACATCAAAGGCTTGCCTTTAAATGGGGAGAAAAATCGTTTAAAAGGACACAGGCTGTGATTATTCAAACTAGGATATTTGCACCTCGCATGTATAAACCATATCATGGTACAACTTCATTTCACTCCAATTGCTGTCAGTCACTAATAGAAGAAATTTGCTCGCATTTTATCAGCGCCATTGTGAGGCGTCAGGTGGGGGAGGGGAGCTAAATGCGAGATCTGATAAGAAGTCTATGAACACAGAGCCTGGTCACGTGATGCAAATGCAGGATGCAGGCTGCTTCCCAAAGGAAGGTGTAATATGCAAATCTCTCTCCTCTCCCTTTTCCTTGACTTCTATCTGTTCTTTGTTTTTCCTTCAGTTCTCATCCTCTTCTGAAACCCTGGACACCTAGAGAGATGAGTTGCTGTCACTGCTGGGTCAGGGTGTAGCTGTAAGTAGTTGGCAGAGTCTTGGGTTTCCTTTCTGCTGCTAGGGAACTCTGCTCCTGGGGGAGCTATAGGGAGCTGTAGGATGGGGGCATTCCCTTGACTTGCCAAAAAAAGTTTATTCTTTCCCGTAGAGGATGCTTGACTTGTTCTGACCCAAGGAGAGACAGGTCATGGCTTAAGTTTGTCTAGGTTTTATTTGAACCAAAGTCTATCCAGTCCCAGGAAGGGAAGGGAGGACAGAACCATGCTGTGGCCATGGTAATTCCCATTTTCATAGTTATTTACCAACCCTGTTCTTCAAAACAATCCATTTCACAGAGAGGTAAAGCAAGGCTTAGGGAAGATTTACAAATGCAGTGCTAGCTGCAGTAGGCGAATGGTTCCAAGGCTGACCTAACACTTGAAAAAGTTGGCCTTTTGTCTTGGAGTGCTTGAATTCATGGGTGAAATTACCAGGGTCCTAGAGCTCGACCCAAGCACAGCCAAGACAGAACTGAGTTTGGCCTTGACAGTTGGTGCACAGGCCCTCTAACCACAGTTAAATTTCAGCTTCTAGGACAAACAGTTGCCTTGTCAGAGATTGATTCTAACTACTTTAACTGTAGCCAGAGAAGGTGCTCCTTGAGGAAGAAACTGCTCCCCTGTGGGAGCGAAGCACCACTGAGGAAGGTCAGCCGAGCGGAGCATGGTTACCAAGGATCCAGGTGGATTGAATCAAGGGCGTCCCCAGGGAGGACAGAAGGCGAACAATAAAATAATATCAGAACAGAGTGGCCCGTGTCAACAGGTTTGAAGGCAAGCCTTGTTAATTCAGGAAACTGCAGAGTTAAATTAGCCCAGGCCCTGGTGAAAAGGAGAGGTACATATTGTCCCAGCGAGATAAATTTCCCCTGCCTGCCCTGATACACTGGGCAGTGACAGGTTACCGCTGAGAGTAGTTCATTAAAACATCCAACTCATAGGGAATTTTAAAAATTTATAAGGCTTCCTCTCGATGGTGGGTCAAGTTCAGTGGGCAAGGGAAAATGGTATGGCAGCTCAAGGGATTATTCATGGATTAGGAATTCAACAAGTTAGTATTTTAAAGTTAAAGCAGTGATATCTCCCCTCCCTTCTCCTGCCAGCTATCTCTGTGGGACAAGCAGTGTCCCCAGTAAAAGGGACAGCAGCACTTGTGGTGCAGCCACACTCATGGAGCACCAAGCATGCAGTGAAGTGCACCCTACCCAGGAGCAGTCCAGCTGTTGGGTTGGTTCTGGACACTTCAGTAGGCAGACTTGTGGCTTAGTGACATTCTGATGTGACGATAGTGTTTTCCTGGTTTCTTACGATTAGCTAATGTTGTCTAGACGCCAACAAATATGGCCTCTCTATGATACATGTACTTGCCAGAGTAGGCAGCTCTCTCCATGTGAACACCCACAGGGTACATAGACACTGAGTAACCATGCTGCCCCAATTGAACCAAACCTCTATGCAATGTCTAGCTTCACAGGAACAGTCCTGAATCTGCAATCGGAACACAACTACCTGGAATGCCCTCCCTTGCTCTGGGATCTTGTCATCGTGGTACAGTGCCACACAGAAGCTCAGTGGATCTTATAAAGTCGCCGAGGTGGTGAAGGCAGGAAGGGCCAGGCTATCAACCCATCCTCATGGAGAATGTGATAGCTGAATCCATTCTATTGGATCCTTATCATCCTTTAGTAAAAAGATGTCCAATCCTCACCAGCTTCTCACTTCTCAGAGGTTTCTGCTTTCCTTACCACTGTTTAGAGTCAACTTCTGCCCACTTTCTATGCTGCCAATTTACTCTTCGGCTCATGCCAGCCTGAGGTTCAACGGCACAGCTCTTGTCTTGCCAATCATAGAATTCTCTATATGATACATACATTCAGACCACTACTTAGATCGATTCATCAAGTACTTATTACTATGCCTAATTACTATAATTATCCTAACCACTGCTAACAATCTGTTCCAACTTTTTATCGGCTGAGAGTGTTGGAGACATCGGCTTTATTCTAGCAATAGCCTGACTATGCACAAAAACCAACTCATGAGAGCTTCAACAAATCTTCATAATCGATTACTCAAACATTATATCTCTAAATGGCCTACTTATTGCAGTCACTGCATCACAGGGCCACACCCATCTTGCCTCCATCATGGAAGAGGGGAAAGGAAGGGAGGGGAGTAGAGCAGAGCAGAGAAAAATATATAGCTCAATATCAGCAATTTATGAAAAAAGAAAAAAAAGAAAGAAAAAGAAAGCCAGCAAGAATAAGCATGCTAATGTGAACAAGGAAAGTCCAGGTAGCCGCAAACCCACAGAAGGACCTATAGGTCCCACCTAGAAACAACCTTCCGGGATCCCATTTCATTCAATTGATGAACTGATTTTCCCAGTGTGTTAGCTCTTCTACATCTTCTCCCAAATGCTAAATATTCAATAATTTCACACATCTATCCTGGATTCAGGATCCCGAGACTGACATGGTTTCTAATTTCATAGGATCCACATAAGCAAGGAGGTAATAAGGATCTTGCTTCTTAAGAGGCTACTATGAGATGCACCTCAAATGTCAGCAGCCTTTCCTAGGCAGTCTCCAACAGGCGTCACATGCTTGAAAATCAGACTACGTGAAAGGAAGTCAATCCTGAGTCAGGATCTGTGATTTGAGACACTGAACAGATCAGAGGATATAGCTTAGTGACGGAGCTCCTGTCCCAGGTACATAAGGTCTTGACCTCTCTATACGTTCCCCCTATTGCCTTCCTTGTCCCTCGCATTCCCACCAATCCCCTTCCATTTCCCAAGTCCTCACCCTTCAATTGCTACGAGTTTGTGGATTGTTTTTCTCAGCTAGAGCTGCCGGAACACCTCGGGCCCCTGCTATTGGGTAGAAATGATCCAGGGAAGGTAGCAGAGAGCTTGATGGCTCACAGAGTGGAGGGGTAGAGGCACTCAGTGGTTGAGGTGCATTCAGAATACAGAAGGTCACACAGGCAAGCCATTGGACATAGAGCCTTATAGAAAGATACCCACAGTGGCCAAGTCGTGAGCCCTCGAAATAGTTTTGAGAGAGTCTTTTTGTTCATGAGCCATGAAATCCACAATACAGAAGGGGGCGGTGACGTGAAGAAGGGGAATGGAAGGAGGGCAAGGTCCAAACAGTCAATGTGACCTTAGCACCCTTAATAAAGTATGTGAAAGAAAAACAATTGTGACCAGATATTGAAGGCTGAAAAAACCAGGGGGAGGGCTTATCAGTAAGTAATACAAAAGGAAGCAAAATGATACTGCATTGATAACCCTTCAGTGCTTAAAAGATTATTAAAGTAGAACGTGTGGAGCAGCTGTGTCGACCTTTCAAAGAACAGATGCCAACAAATTAAAATCCAAAGGCATGATGGACCATGAGAGAAGGGATTACTGACCAATCACAGATGCCTCGATGTCTCAACTGCTCCAAATCATTCAAGCTTCCTCATCCATCCCTATTGCCATTAATTTTCTAATCTTAGTTCTGGTAGTGGTTGGGGGCAGAAGCAAGAGTTCCCAAATAGGTAAGAAATTCCTCATTGTCTTCTGGCCTTACTATTGATTCTGCATCATCCGAACTTCAGAAAACCATCCAGGGTCCTGTCATGGTGCCTTGGACATGTTTTCCAGGAGTCAATTAAAAGCTGTTGATTGAGGGTCCCTTTTTTTTTACATTTATCAAATTTAATGAGCACTGCTTTCTACATTTTCCATTAGCTATTTCATTCTCATCTATCTTTCCATGATCAGCTCTCTCTGAGCCCCAAAGAGCAGGCTGTTTGTTCCCATCACGTAGCGTTTCCCTCCTGTAATTTGGGGGGCATTTCTGAGTCTTTTGAGCTATCATTTGTGTATTCAGTCTGTTAAATGAATTGCTTTCTATCCATTGTTCTGACTTTGAGCAAAACGACCTGCCTGAAAGAGGTTGGTATTTCCACAACTGGTTTCCTTCCATGACCTAACGGGAAGTCTGATCCTCAAGCTCAGGAGATACTCTGCTCTTTCTGCCCTCTGCAGAGCTGGCTGCCCCTACTAATTTTGCCTACAATTGAGTACAATGGTCTCAGCTGCTCATTTCCCATGGTTGGGCTCTACCTCAGATGGAATGTTTTGGGTTCTAAATATTGAATATCTCAGATGAAGTTTGAGTGGCAGCGAATGTCAAATTTGACATCTTAAATCAGTCGGGAATATGTTCGTTCTCAAACACATGAGCTGGGTGTGCAAATGTTTGCTAGGAAAACCACAGCTAGGAAAAGACCAGTATTCCCCTGGTGGGTGGGAACTATCTTCCATGTGGAATCTTGCTAGTCCTTCCCTTCCATGCCCTCTAAGGCTGTTCCAGTTCCTGGTCTTTATTTTCATCCCACAAGGCTATTTCTGATTTTCTCCCACCAGCACAGGCTGGACGATTCCCTGTTGTATAGAAAGACTCTTCTATGAGAGACAATGGGCTATAAGTTAGTTATACACCAGTATTCCCAGAAGAGCCAGTAGGCAGGTCGTACTGCAGTGCACAGTACCTAGCACAGCAGGAGCACCAGCCTGTACATATCCACAAACAGGTGACAATACTGTGTGAGGAAAATGACAGGAGTGATCTCATGGTCACTGGAATTCTCAAGTAGACATTCAGAATACCTTCTCTGGCAGTATCCAAGAGAAAGGCTGTCCAAAGAAGAGGGAAAGAAGGAGCATGTGTATTGTGTCTGCCCATTGTTGGGGCTGAGGAGAACGGAGGGAAATGGCCAACCTCTCACTGTCAGCTGACAAGACTTCTGGACTTATTTTTTGGGGTGAGTTCTCATTTTGTCACTGATTTACCAACCCAGGAAGCATCAGGGCTCTGCTTTGAAAGAACCACAATCGTCTTCTTTTTTCAGTTTCTGTCCATGTAGAATCACCACCCAGTTTAAAACAGTTAGAGCCTATAAGCCCTAAAGTAATCTTTTTCTTTTTTCAAAAGTACTAAATTCCTGTAAGTGAGGAGGAGTACCACTCAAACTGCCTCCCTGAGTAGCTTGTGCAAAGCTTCCCTCCCATAATTGTACCTTGTTTTAAATTCAGATGTATTCATTTCATAAATATAGCCTATATTTTATACTGATAAATTTATCAATAGGAAAAAAGATACCACAGGAAGATATAAAAAATTACCTGCCAAAATAATGATTTATGCTGGTTTTGAAGCTTCCTCTCTATTATTCATGTGCATAAGACATTTTTCCCCATTTTGACATTTACTTCACATTATAAAAATGTGCTCCTGTATGCCAATGTCTTCATTTGAATAGCAGGTAGGAGGGATGCGTGCCGGTTGGCATCCCTGGCTGACAGTTTCTGGCAGGTGAGGCCCTGTCATCTTTGCTCACTAGCACGGTGGACCAGGGGTGAGGGTGGCGGTACCACCCATGCGGTGAGAAGTTTCCACACACATGCTCCAGGGTGTGGGGACCAGGGAGAAAGTATACGCCACCAGCAAGGGTTAATGGGAAGCAAGGTTAGCTGTTTTACTGATGAAGTAGCATGTATTTGGAAGCTCAAAGGCAATATGTGGCCATTAATATTAACTTCAATGGTGAGATGACTTGAGCATTGACAAACTGGGGAGAGAGGCGCAAATCCGGCAAATCCCTGAAGAAGCCAAGGATGCCTTTACAGCATCTAATGAAATGATCATATGGTTTTTTTCCCTTCAGATTATTTATATGATGGATCACATTGATAGATTTTCGTATGTTGAACCAGCCCTGCATCTCTGGGATGAAGCCTACTTGATCAAAGTGGATGATTTTTTTTGACGTGTTCTTGGATTCGGTTTGCCAGTATTTTATTGAGGATTTTTGCATCGATGTTCATAAGTGAAATTGGTCTGTAATTCTCTTTCTTGGTTGTGTCTTTGTGTGGTTTTGGTATCAGGGTAACTGTAGCTTCATAAAATGAGTTTGGCAATGTCCCTTCTGTTTCTATTATGTGAAACACATTAAGGAGTATAGGTATTAGCTCTTCTTGAAAGTTCTGGTAGAATTCTGCATTAAAACCATCTGGTCCTGGGCTTTTTTTGGTTGGGAGGTTCTTGATGATAGCTTCTATTTTTTTGCGACATATAGGTCTATTCAGATTGTCCACTTGGTCTTGATTTAATTTCGGCATATCGTATTTATCTAAAAAACTGTCCATTTCTTTTACATTTTCCAATTTTGTGACATACAGGCTTTTGTACTAAGACCTAAAGATCCTCTGAATTTCCTCATTGTCTGTTGTTATGTCCCCCTTTTCATTTCTGATCTTGTTAATTTGAGTTCTCTCTCTGCCTTTTGATTAGATTAGATTAGACCTCAGTGTCTGGAAGTTATCAGTTATCTCTTCCAGCTTGCTCCTCTCCAGGGGACCTTCTGTGGCGTGATTCCAGATGAAGCCATATACCTAACCCAGGTTTGCAAAATTCCCAGTCTCCACCATGATTGTAGCCAGTGAAACATACTATGAAGAGTATCATTATGGTTATTGGCACATATATTTAGACATTTGTCTGAAGCTCATCTGCCATTAATGAACACTGTCTACCTATGTCTACTGTTTTGTTTATGGTGACAGTTTTATCAGCAGAGCCATGCTATATGGCCTCTTTTATGCTCTGTCTTAGCCATCAGAGTTATTATTGGTATGTATTTGTTCACAATGATGCCTTCTTTCTCCTCCTCGCCTTGGCCATCTCTTAATCCCGACTCCTTTTCACATCTTGACTCGTGTTTGATCTGTGAAGTTGTCCACAGACAGATCAGTCTATTGATAACACACAGACATCATAAGCAGTCTTCTGCCTGTGTTACACCTGTAGCATACCTGGGATGCGCCCTATTTTATGGCCTCAATACCAGTGGAAGCACATGTTTTAAACACCAGATATTGATTAGTCAACATTTTTCAACATGAAACACTTCTAGTCCAGTAATTCTATAAAGAAAGTTTATTGTTAGTATTGTTTGTATTACTAACTTGGATTTCTAGAGTTTTATGGAACAAAACATAGAATCAGTACATAAAGACACCTAAACTCAAGCCACAGGTCTGAAGGGAGTGATCCTCCAAGTCAGTGTTGAAGTTAAAGAAACCTCAAGTTCCCACCTCTCCACGGTAGCATAGCTTTGCTGGAGAAGACTCAAGATGCTCACTCACCTGGGAAAGGTATAGATCAGGTCCTTCTAGGTTGAAAGAGGAAGGGGTCAAAGGACACTATTAATGACTAATCTACTTGTCTGAATCTATAGCTTCAGGAAGACCCACTATGACTACAGAGTTACAGACAGGATAGAATTTTCTGAGGTTTAGAGATTTGGGTTAAAATTAAAGTTGAATTTAGACCTAAACACTCACTGCTTAATGCCTCCAGGAGCACTTTGACCTCTCCCACTCTGAAACAGACTGGTCCTTGGTTTCAAGTGACTGCCCGTCTCCCCTAGTGACGCCTTCTGACTGCTATGTTTAATAAGAGTCCGGACGTTTCCTTCATTCCTGACAATTGGTGAGCCAATATGCATTTGCCTACAGGAAATCCCTGTGTCAGTTGACATATGACTTGAGGTTTAAACCAGTATAATATTTAATGTTGCCTCCGTGGGGTGGGACACAGCAGAGCATTATTCAATCAGCAATGGTCTGGTTAGTCATCAGGTCTGGATGTGGCTGTGAGGATATGGTGCAGGTAGGATGTCACCTCAGAACAATGGCTGATATTTTTGTGGTTAGGCCTCATCCAACAAGTCGAAAATCTATAAAAATCAAACTGAACATTTCCCAGCAAAGATGAAACTCTGCTTGTTATAAGACAAAGAGAGAGATTTGAAATATCTTTTAATTTCTTAAGCCAATTTTTGAAGTTTCTCCCTCCCTGTCTTGGAATGGAGAGGTTGACTTCTGTGTCAATCCCATGCCTGTGTCTGTGTGTCTGAGTTTACATGTATGTCCATTTTTATGTGTATGTTGGCCATTCCTGGACTTATATTTGTCTATATATCTGTATCTCTGTTTATATCTGCATATATTTCCAAAACTATGTATGCAACTATACCTATTTCTGTGCTTTCCTATAGCTACATTGATTTCTATGGTCATATCTATGTCTGTTTCCAGAATGTGTCCATATCACATATGAACATATTCATGTGTGTATCTTACTCATGTGTATGTAAATATTCATGAGTTTGTTTACAGAATTCTATAGAAAGAGTCCTTGACTTGAAACTATTAAAGGTTTGACCCAAAAATTTCAATATTTTCCACAGAGTTTTAAAAGTTTGCCTCCTTCATGGATTCTGGGTGGAGAGAAGTTATGTCTCTGGCTTTGCTTTTTTCCTTCATAGTACCGATTTGTACAAGGTGTTAAATTATTTCTATTGTCCTACATGATATATTCACACATGTGATCCTCACATACACTATATTATACTATAGGGCATTATTTTGTATATGACCTCTCCCACTTTTTTACACCCATATGAACTTTGGGAGGCTGTGTGTCCGGCAGCACTGGATCCTGGGCTGAGCTCATGAGCCTGTCATCACCTTTCATTTCAAGGACAGGATCTGGATGCTTTTTTGTAGCACAATTGATAAAAACCCAGAGATAGATATTGGGTTCAACCTGAAGGTCAGAAAAGCAAAATAGCTAGCCACTGGTTCTTACCTCTACCTCAGTCTGAAATGGTGATCTTGCCTCCAGGAATCTCAGAATGAAACTGTGTGAGAGCTGTCTCCTCCCATCTTACAGTCTTCTTCACTGCTGGGATTAAAGGCGGGCACCACCACCGCCTGGTTTCTAGGGCAAATTACTGTGGCTACTGGGATCAAAGATGTGTGTCGCCATTGCCTATAAGGCTGACAAGGGTGGCTCTTTCACTCTTTGATCTTCAGGCAAGGTTTATTTATTAAAATACAAGTGAACTATCACCACCCTTTTCTGTGTATCTGACACGTATGAGTCTGGGTATCACGTGTGTGCTTCTCTTCCGTCTTCACTTCGTGGCTGATCTGAGTATTTGGTAAGGATGGGCGGGGCTGGCATTGGCCACTGCTTAGGTGACAGCCTAGATAGGTGCTTTTCTGTGGAGCTTCTGTTGGTCCCTCCTACAGAAAAGGTTGCTCAAGGCAAGCCTGTCTTTGTGTGTGTCCCCTCTCCACATGCTCATTTGTACCTCCCGTCTTCTCAGCTCCATGTCTATCCATCCAGCTGGACAAACTATGGATACAAAAAGAGTAATGTTTCCAAATCAAACAACTCTTCCATTTTCAGTTCCTTAATACTTTATATGAATCAAATGGCATAGAAGACAATGTCACTCAGCAACTCTTCTCCATTTTTACCCTTCATTAGTGGGCAAATGAACTTTCTACTTTTGAAGGAAGATGGCCAGCTGACTCTAGCTTTGATCTCACTCAATTCCAGCTGGGTCTGTCTTCCAGGAAGTGTGTGTTCTCTGTTCATGTGTGGGGAAAACAAAAACTACTCTGTTTTCATCAAGTAAGCAATGCATGATTGATTAGTTAGATCACAGATCGGTAGAGAGATGTGTTGATGACAGATGATGGGGGGGGCAAAGGAAAAGCCACAGAGAGATAGAATTCAAGGCTATTGAGGTAAAAAAAAAAAGAGATCAGTAGATAGATAGATAAAGGATAGGTGGATAAATAAATGATAGATGAATGAATAGATGGTCAAAAAATAGTTGACGTATGGATAGGTGATTGATAGGTGATAAATAAAGGATAGATGATACGTAAGAAGATAGCCAGACAGATGACATACTCATAAAGACTGTAAACCCTGTCTGAATGCCATAGAGTATTGAGTAAGTATGGAGACTTCAACACATGTCTAGACTCACTTTTATTTTACCTTTCTTTAATGACAAGAAGAATATAAAAGAACAATTTGATATCATGAAACATATCTGCATTGGGTTCAAATCTTCTTAGCACCTCAAAATATAGCTGCCGAAGGCTGCACAGTCCCTTCCTCTTCTCACTCTAGCTTGAAGAAGATGAAGATAATGAAGATATTGTTAAGTCTTTGAACAAAGACACATAAATACACAATGCTGTGATATTCATGTACTTTCTCAGTACTGAAGATCTGGTTTTGGTGTGATATAAACGTCTTGAAAGAGCTATAGAAGGGATATTTTGATGAGTTATGGGTATCTGTCTTCTGTCCTAAAACACACACAAAGTAGCATTTTGTAAAGTAATTAAAGGCCGGACTCAAAACTGAAATACAAAGAGCCATGTTACTTTTCAGAAATGTCAGAATAGCAGGTGGTCCCAGAACAACCAACTGTGGGATGACTGGAAGTGGTCTGTGGTTTGCTAGTGACCAGCAGACATGGCTACAAATTGCTAGTGACCACGAGAAGCAGGCTGCTGGCACAGGCAGGGTAACAGAAAGAAGTTGGAAGCCAAGTGGCACCTTCATAGGGGCAGTGCAGCTTTCACTGCGGTTTGGTTGGAAAAATAATTCCTTTTAATTCTTTAATGGTATCTGTGTTCAAGGATGACTCCCATTCCCCACCACTACCCGTGTGAGTGCCAAAATTCCTGCTAGCTTCATCCTTTTGACCTCAGAGATCAGGGAGGTAGGACAGGGTATAGAGCTGCCCTGGCTATGAACGTATTCGTCCTTCAGTGAGCTGTGCCCCTACAGCTCCAGTCACGTAGAGCCATTCCTGGCCTGGGCTCATCAACCTCATCCCTGACGAGACAGAGCCAATTTCTTGGATATTTCAGTAAAGAGATTTAATTTTCTTTTCTTTCTTCCTTTTTCGTTTTTCATGTCTTCCTCCATTGTGTGTCCCAAACCACATCCCAAAGCTTCTCATTGAACAAAATCCTTGGTCCCAGATCTGGCTCTGGGGAGATAACTCTGATCTCACTAGCCCAGGCATAAGCCACCACTCAGGATTCACATGCTCACATGTAGGCACGACTTCACACAGTTCTGTGAGTCTCACCAAGGGTATTTCAGCTGATTCAAAGAGTGGCTATGAGGAGAGAATCCTCTTGGTTCATCTGGGAGATCCCCTGAAATGCCAATATTTCTGTCCAGATTTGATCCCAGTGCAGCAACGCACGAAACGGCAATACACAGACCTGTAGAATGAAGACTCCCAAGGCCAGTAGGTGAATTCAGATTCAATTTCATATCCAAGCAACCATCTTTGCCCATAAACATCATGTGTACCTACTGGGTTCCAGGCAGGCAATAGGCTCTCCCATGCCAGCCATCCATCGTCAGCAAGTAGAGCTGTTTATTCAGTGGTAAATTGGGCACTTATTTTTGGAAAGAACTTTATTAAAACACCCAGAAGTAAAAAGAGAAGAGAGTCAATGCCTAATCAAGATCCCCTTCAACTAACCAGAGAAAATGCCTTTCCCAGCTTTGCCAAGAAGACAATTTCTGCTCCGCTCGGCTGGCTATCCCAGGAAACCTCTCATGCACTCATTTGCGACAGAAGACTTCTGTTCTGGAAGAGGAAACAAGGGGTTGGGGGCTCTTAAAGCCAACCCAAGTTCTAGTCCCAGCGACTCATCATCCTATCTGTGCAGGGCACGTTTAAATAGAGGGGAGACTAGAACCTCACAACCCTCACACGGCTCACACCTCAGCAAGCACATGCTCTGCGGCCTTCGGAGCTCACCAGGTGACAGGGACTTTGTGCAAAGTCCTTCATGCTCTCCCTCTATCCCACTCAAAAGTTAGCACACCTTCCCCTATGGTTCCTGTCCTGCTCACCAGAAAACGCTCCCATCCGTCCGTCCCTTGCGGGCCGTGTTATCATTTTCCCTGCCAACAACAGGGTCACCTCTCTGCCTGACTCTCCAAGCCCTCCTGTTCAGGTGAAGAAGAAACTCACAGCTCTTGAATGATGATAGGAGTGGCAAATAAAAAAAAAATTAAGTGCCAGTAACAACAACAAAATAAAAGGTGGGGGCGGGTATGGGAGAAAGGGCTCCTGGAGAATGTGAGGAAGATAAATAGGACTGAGGCTCTGTTTCTTTGTCAGCAGCACTCTGGGGTTATTTGAAGCTCTTATTTATGCCATATAAGCAGAACAATGCTGGAGAAGAAATGATTAAATACTGCCTCTGTGAGCAGCAGACATCTCATTGTGGCGGTGGGCTCACCGCTGGGTGGTTTTGATAAAGGCAATATGAGTTGATAACTGATAGAGTTTGCCAGGGAGTCATCTGGGGCTGCTGACAGCTCCTGAGCTTTAATAAAATCATTAGAATGTAAATGTTTTTATTGCAGAATAAAGAGCCTCCAGCGAAGTTGACACTACTCTCCCTGGCTGAATGGGAGTGCCCATTAGCATTCAAATGATATCATGATGGGCTGGTTATCTTTATTAAAATTTTTCAAATCGAGTCTTCATTTTGCATGATTGAGTTTTAAACAAATGCAATATGCAGTAGGCTGGCGAGCTGGCCTCAACACTTCTGAAATAATTAAAGTGTTCCGTGTATTTTTTTTAAACATGTGTTTCATAAGAAATGAATTGGATTTGCTATTTTAATATGACAATATCTAGTTAGCTTTGCATAAAAACTGGGCTGTTATAGCATAATTATTGAAAGTGTACAGCTTTTAAACATATGTTTCATAAAGCTGAATTCAATTTTCTGAAATCTGACAATGTCAGTCACTTGGCGAAGTGTAAAATCAAGAGATAGCTTGATTACTTGGAGCAATCCTGCAGAGGTCTTGGTAATTGATGGCAGCCTGGGTACTCATGTGTAGAGTTTCTCAAGGAAAGAAGTCTTGTTTCCCTCCCCAAGGGAGCCTAACTACTGTTCTTTAGCTCAGGACCTTGGCCACAAAGCCGTCTAAGGGCTAACGAATTCTGAGAGGATCTGAGCACGGCTGGTCTTCCTCCAACTAGAGTGGATGATCCACAGAGGCCAACAAGGTCCATTGGATTTTTAATTTCCATCTCTCTTCCCCTGGTCGGATGCACTGTGTGCATACCAAGTGTCCTTAAAAGTCATCTTGTCGTATAGGCTCAGCAAAACATTGTTAGCAAGATTGCCATGGATGCTCCTTAGTTATGAGGAGCTAGAGAAATCAATAAAAGAAATGTTCCTTAAAAACATTGTCTCTGAAGTAACTGGGGTATTGATTCCCTAGGCACAGAACTTCAGGAGGAGATGCTGTTTCTTGGGGGGGGGTTGATGGTCAGCCCTGTGTGTGCAAGGGCCAAGGCTCTTTTACCTCTCATCTGAATGTCTTTTCCTATTTGATTACTTATTTGCACATATTTTGGGAGCTAGGTTTCCTATCTGATGTGGACACCTATTGGATTACAGTCTTAGAGTTACCGTTGCTGTGATAAAACACCATGACCAGAAACAACCTGGGGAGGAAAGGGTTATTTGGCTCACATATCCTGAATCACAGTCCACTGAAGGAAGCCAATGCAGAAACTCAAACTGGGCAGGAGCCTGGAGGCAGGAGCTGATGCAGAGGCCATGGAGGGTACATAGAACCCAGGACCACTAGCCCAGCAGTGGCACCATTCACAGTGGGCTGCCCACCCATCACCAATTAAGAAAATTCTCTACAGGCTTTTCTATAGTAGATTTTGGAGACAATATTGCAATTTAAATTCCCACCCCTCAGATGGCTATAGCTTGTGTCAAGATTACAAAAACTAACTAGCATACTTTGTACTTAAATTAAGAGAATTTAATCATAAAATTAATAATGAGATTTATTTTGGAGTAGTGGTAATTTTATTTTTATTCCTTTCTATATGTCAAAAATTTAATTTTTTGATTTTTATTAATCCTTTGAGAATCTAAACAATGTGTTTAGATAATAACTAACCTCCAAATTCCTCCAGATACACCCTCATTCCCACTCAACTTTGAGTCCTCTTATAATTGTTTAAATCTATCAAACCTCATTTATTCTGTCTAATTACTCTTGTAGTGGGTGAAGCTGGTCTTCAGTGCAGCCAACCTATCAAGGGTCACACTGTTAAGAAAACTGACTCCCCTACCCTCTCTCAGAAGATATCAAATGTCTTAACTTCTCTGCTAGTGATGGGAATTTGTGCCTATCTCTCTCTCTCCTCTGGTCTTAACAGTCTTTCCACCTCCTCTTTCACAGTGATCCCTGAGCCTTGACAGGAAGGTGTGATATAAATTTCCATCTAAGGCTGAGCATTTTTTTTCCAGTCTGTGACTCTTTCTGTCTTGTTCAGTGGAAGGTCTCTGTGCCAACTACCTCTTACTTCAAGAAGCTGCCCTGATGAGGGGTGGGAGATGCACTGAGCCGTGCACACAGTGATGTATTAGAGTCAGATGAATCCTGTGTCTACTTAGTAGAATAGTAGTAGTACTTTCTTCACTCGGGCCTATCTATGATCTGTCTAGCCATAAGTTTTGGTGATGTGGGATTCCCCTCTGTATACTGTGATTACCATTAATAAATAAACTTCCTTGGCCTATTGATAGGGCAGAACTTAGATAGGCAGGAAAGATGGAACTGAATACTGGGAGAAAGGAGGGTGGAGTCAGAGAGAAGCCACAGAGCCTCCAAAGTCAGACAGGCCAAATCTTTGCTAGTAAGCCACTGTCACATTGTGATATACAGATTAATAGAAATGGGTTAAATTAATATAGGAGTTAACCAATAAGAAGCTAGAGCTAACGGACCAAGTAGTGTTTTATTTAATACAGTTTCTGTGTGATTATTTTGTGTAAAAGCTAACTGGGAGACTGGGAAGAATAAGTGGGTCCAAATAAGCGACCCTTCCTCCTACATTTTGGGGCCCATAATGCACAGCATAATGGTGCTGTGCATGTGTTTCCTTTTGTGGATCTTAAGACTGACCCGAAAGTGCTTGGTTTCTTCCATGGAGTTTGTGTCACTATTACCACGGTCGGCATGTTCTGCCAGGCCAGTCATTACTGTGGCTCTCAGACTTCACAGCTAGGTAAGACTGATGATTCTCTTTTCTCTTGTGGTAGCGTATGTAGCCCCTCCTGGCTTTACAAAAACTAGCCATTATGGAGGAGGACCAGTTTGATTTTCCCATGTTTTATGACTCATGCATGCATTATCTTACTTGTCAAGTTCTTGAGGGTTTATCAAACCATTGACAAGAGTCTGTAATGTCTAAGGGTTTGTAGGATTCCACTAGCCCACAATTCAGAGAAAAAGAAGCCATTCCAGGTATTGAGGTTTTTATGGTGTCCGTTTGGGTTGTTGTCTCCCCCCATTTTAGGACAACCCCATTTAATCTCTTATTATACATGTGTGTATGTGTTTTTTAAAAATTGGCAAAAAAAAAGCTTTTAGAAAGGTCTTTAGTAATAGTTATCCCTCTCCAACTTACCTTTTCAGAGATAATTGTGTATTTCAGCTTTATTTATGTACTTGCATGAACTTTTGTATGTCATGTGCCTGTGGAGGTCAGAGGGCATCAGATCTCCCAGAATGGGGGCTGTAGGTAGTTGTGAGTTACTTGATGTTGACGCTAGGAATCAAACTTGGGTTACCTGCAAGACCAAGCAGGACTCTTAACTGCTGAGCTGTCCCAGGAGCCCAGATTTTTACTTTTCACAGAGGGTTAACATGGACAACAGTAGCTATGTTCTGTGTTCTCACCTCTATCTATTTTGGGCTTCTGTACCTGGAATTTCATGTTCTGTGAAAAGGTAAGAGCTATAACGATCTCTAATGCCTTAATATTGGCTCAGCTTTCTGAAACCACAATGGCTTAAACAGTCTGCACCTAGATGGTAACTAAGTCTGAGAGAATATGAATTATGTCTGAGTGAACATGCTGTGTGGCCAAACTGAAATGGAGTAGATCAGGCTGCTCATAATGACCTGTTGACCATGGACATAACCTGGGGGACGTAGTCGTGGTCTATCCATGCACCTTGTGTGGGAAAGTACAAGGAAGGAGAAAAGGGTCTCCCAGTCCTAAGATATTGTCTTACAGCACAGGTAGCCCTTGCCTTCCACCTGTCCCACACATGGAGAGGCAGGGCACTGTAGGCGTGTTCAATGACATCATAAGTTGAATTATAAGATAATGTCATGGGTCATATGGCTATAGATTTGTTGTTGATATCATTGGATATTTAACTTCCAGTATGAGGAAGGGCTCCCATGGATCTGCCTCTTAGCTAGAAGGAGGGGGGTAGAGTGGGTCCACAGATCTGTGGATGAGACTAGAACCTCCCTAAGCTTCCCCAGTGATTTCATGTGCTGGTTCCAGATGTGGTCAGTACCGCTTTGCACTGGTGCTAAAACTATTGAATCCGTGTGGCCATCTCACATTGAAAGTGTAAGGGGCTAGGTGGAGTACCCAGGAGTCTGTGAGCACCTCTGGCAGATCCCAGTCTTAGAGAAGGGTAATACACAACTCAACGTGATACTTCGTTTTATTTATTTATGCCTTTCCTTCAGTTAACACACACATTAACCATGTATTTGAGTTTAACATCAGGAATCATTCCCTACTCAATTTCCCTGTCTTTATTCCAAAGCATCTTGGTCTTTTCACATTGATATTATCAAACACAGGCTGTCTCAGAAGTGACAGTACTGAACACATGGCCAGAGGAAAGAAAAGGTTTTGTTTCCTTGCCAGCAGCTGGGCTGGGAGAAGACAGGCGTGGAATCTGTGGGTAGATCTATTTCCACAATGGCTGGAATACCAATTGTGTAATCCAATTTCAACAAGGATTTCTCTTTATCTTAATGACTAGTGAAATGGGTGGACCTCAAATTTCATCTCAATTTGGAAACATTCCCAACATTTTGGAGATGTTTACTCCAAATTCAGCCAACTCTATAAACCTCTTCAGGGTCTAAAATCTTTCTGGGAATTACACCAGCAGATTTTTGTGTGTATGTGTGTGAGAGAGATGTCTAATCCTTCCGGCTTCTGGGACATTCTTTCCCTATCCCCCCATACTGAAATAAGTCAGAATCTCATCCACACCTGAAGACTGAATGGACACTTGTGGGAGAGCAAAGGAATGAGGCTCTAAGGCCTCTTGTCTGTATGCTTAGTGAAGGTTGATAGAGCCTCTGCTTGTCTCTGCTTCCCTCAACCTCTCCAGAACCTCAGGACTCCGGTCCTCGTGTCTCTGTTTTATTTTCAAAGGAAGGCAAGTGTAGACAAGAGTTCAGCTGGATTCTGAGAACAAGAAGGCTTGGGGCTAAGCAGGGTTTTGAACCTTTAACTTGCCACATCTCTGAAGATGTTTTATATAATGTTTGTGGTCTTTTCTAATACCGATTATTTTGTTATCTCTCTAAGCCTGGAGCACTCACTGTCAGGTAGAAGTCTGTCAATCATACCTGATCTTCCCAATTCTCCTTAGTCCATGTTGGCTTGGATGCTTGAAATTAAGTTGTGTTTTTAAATATGATGGCTTCATTGAATCCAAAGAAAATGCAGAGCTGTAGAATGAAGCTCACATTCTGTGTTAGGAAAGGAGTGAGGCCTCCCCCTCCCGCTCCATGTTGCACAAGGCTGGAGTCTTGGGAGGTCAACTACAGTTCTGGACAGCAATCAGATCCAGAATGATCTTCCCTGCATCTCCTTGAAGAAGGAGGAGTGGGGCCATCTGAGGAGCCACAGAGAGCAGAAACTGTGGAGCTGGAACAGAGAATGGAGAATCTCAGCAAGCCATCTCATTGCACCATAGTGTGACAGAGTTCCACCTTCAGGAAACTCAAGCTGAGAACCTTTGGGAAGCTTGTTCCCTACAACGGAGCTTCTAGTGGCTGGAGAATCATTCCATTGTGCCAAGACCCACACAGTGAAACCAACAGCTAGTTCATTCTCAGAGCTCCTCACAGCTATTCAGAGCCTACCAAGATGTACAGGGAAAGCACATTCAAAGGAACATGAAGGCTCCAGGAGAAGAGAAGGTCCCACTCTGTATTTCTCATGGCCTGTGGCTCAGGTCTGATAAGAATCTGAAAGCAGACTTGACTCTTCCCTTCTGGTTCTGGGCTTGGAAAAAAAAAAAAAACTAAGCAAAAGAAACTCAAAATACACACAGGCTTCATAAAAGCCTATGATTCATCTCTTTTCAGAAGTGGCTCCTGCCAGTCTTTAGAGACTGGAATATTAGTTTGAATAATCTATTTGTTTATTAAGTCAGCCAACAAATATTTTTTGACAGCCCCTCCTGTGTGCTGTTGATTTCCACACTCGGAAATAAAGAAAATTAAAGATGAGGTAAGAAATTAACCTACGTGGAGCAAAGACAGAGTCAGGGAGATGAATGGATTCAAGTGTTCAAGATGTCCTGGGGTCATGGGCATGACCCAGGAAGGTCCCAGAGAAGAAGGAGGTGGTATGGCCTGGAAGGACCAGTGCTTTGCTCTGCACTCTGATCTCCACTGGATTCTGTTTGCTCCCCTCTAAGAAACGATGAATCAGGTAAATTAATATATTATTGTAACCCCACTCAGATCATACATCTTAGTAATTCACCATATTTATATTACATGTCTTATTTTTGCCATGATAAAACAGAAACATAATTTTCATCATGACCATTTTAAGTGTATATTTTCTGAGTGCCACACATATTCATATGATGATAGCTCAAACATATCTATAAATTTTATATCTTTTTTCTTTTCTTTTTTTTTTTTGTTTTTTCGAGATAGGGTTTCTCTGTAGTTTTGGAGCCTGCGCTGGAACTAGCTCTTGTAGTTCAGGCTGGCCTGGAACTCACAAAGATCCGCCACCACCGCCCAGCTAAATTTTATCTCTTAAAAATTATTTTTTAATTTTTTGACACAATAATTATATCACTCCTCCTTCCCTTTCCCATCTTCAAACCCTCCCACAAATCTCTCCTTGCTCTCTTTCAAAGTCACATCTTTTAAAATTTTTTTTTTATATTTCTAAATATATAAATACAACTCAGTCACAGAGTGTTACATATATGAATGTTTCTGACCACCTCCACTTAGTATTGGATAACCAAATGATGTGTGCTTCCTTGGAGAGGCACCTGCTTGGCTTTCCTATGTCCGCTTCTCCCCTGTCCGCTTCCCATGTCTATTGCTGTTGTCCTCGTTCTAGTCATGTTTAGGTAGCCATGTTGGTGAGGTTTTATGGCTATAGCCTCTGACATTACTGGGATGCAACCTCACAGCAAACTCCTTGCTCCGCTAGCTCTTATTCAGACCCTTCTTCCCCAGTGTGATCTTGGAGAACTCTGTCTCTGCTCATCCATTTCTCAGCCCTGGAATCTGTGAATTTGTAGAGGCTCCATGAGGTTGAGTATGCAGAGGCCTCATGCCAGTGTGCCCCTCAGCCTTTCTTCTTCCGTGACTGGCACAGTTAGGTATAGTGACCTTGAGACTCACCATGCTGTGATAGAATCCTCTTCAAGCTGTATGCACACACTGCAAATTGTTATCAGATCCTGCCTTGCTCATATTTTTTCACCACTGTTACTAACATGGGCATAACTTGTTTAGATATAGAAGTTAAACCAAACCCTTAAAGCTTGCTCCTACCTCCTGCCTGGGTCCCTAGGAACCACCATCTTGAGATCTCTACTTATCTTCTCAAGTACATCCTGAAATAGTTAACCTATATGTGTTTCTGTAACTGTGAAATATTAAAAATTTAAGGATTAGCATAAAATCTGTATTTTTGGTTTTGTCAAAATTTGTACAAATATATTGCATTGTTTAAAAATAAGAACAAAAGAAAACTGGGGTTTTAGAAAACTTTAGTCAAGAATAAACTGATTTTTGTAAGTTCTACGAGGGTTTATTTTTGTTGACTTTGCTTCCCTCCAATCACCTTGCTTGCAATGGAAGGCACAATAAATTTAAAATGAATTGTTAAAGGTCAGATGTAGTGGCGCAATGCCTGAAATCCGAGCATCTGGGAGGCAGAGTACTGAGGATTGTCACAAGTTCAGTGCCAGCCAGAGCTATCTAGCAAGGCCCTATCTCAAAGAATCTAGATTAAAGGCAAAAGTAAACAAATAAATGAGAAATGCCAGAGGAAGGGTTCAGAACAGTTTTCTCACCCAAGTGAGAGTCCCCACTGGGGTGAAGCTCTGAAGAGGGAAAGACAATAAATAGGCAGTGGGGTGGCGGGTTTGGGTGGAGGGTGGGAAACCCAGCCTTAACTAGCTGCAAGGCCAGCTTCTGTGAGAATTCTGAGGGTTAAAGTCTGTGGCTGTGTTTTTACAGTCTCTTCTGGTGGTTCACGTGTTGGGGTGAGGTGACCATACTTGCACCGGTGCAACTCCACATATCTGCCATGGCCAAATGTGGCTTCCAGGTTCATCTCTGTCCACAGCTGGATGACTAAACTTGTAGATGCTTAGAGTAAAGTGAAAGGAGAGAGGGAGGGGGCAGTTCAACCCCCGGAAGAGGAATATTGCAGACCATTCTGGTGCTTGGGGACTCTCTCATTCTCTACAGCGTCCACGGATATATAATCATCTGGAGAAGACCCCCTTCCTCAGAAGATCCCTTGAGAACCTCTGTGTTTTCCCTCACATCCTAATCCCTGCCCACCATTTGCTACCTTCCGCCATCCTGCATTTGCTTCTTTCTGTTTTTCTTTGTCCTCTCTTTCCATTTTCTTCTCCTCCTTCAGTTGGAAGGACCCATTGGTAATATACAGATGTCACCTGTGTTAGGTCAACAGTTTAGGGAATGTCTCAACTACAGCACATGCCCCTCTCTCCCTTCACCCCACTCACAGTAGACCCTATGGTTGTTTGAGAGTCCCTGTGCTTCAGTGACGCCCACAAAGTCACAGTGACAAAATGTTGGGAGTCAGTCAGAGGCTGGGAGCTTCCCCCACACCCCCAGGAAGAGCCTTTTGCATCCCAGACATTCAACTTTGCAGCTATTGAATCTGCTGCTCAGCTGGCCTGGTTACCAGAGGAAAACACAGGATCACGTGAGCAAAAAGAAAAGTTCTCTGTTTCATGTTAAAAAGTACAAATATCACATTATTGATTCAGAAAGGAAATGTGCTGAGAG
The DNA here is from genome assembly GCA_028555095.1 of Dicrostonyx torquatus. NCBI lineage: Eukaryota > Metazoa > Chordata > Mammalia > Rodentia > Cricetidae > Dicrostonyx > Dicrostonyx torquatus. The sequence goes on from JAQHUG010000093.1 coordinate 3,786,669, forward strand.
AAAACTCACAGTGCAGCTGAAGCAAACCCCAAGGAGAGCTTATGGGATGGAATGAGGATGGCTTGAGAATGAAAACAGATGTTAGTCTCTACAAAGCTGGGGCAGGGGGAGTTTGCAGTTTTACTCAAAGTAGCAGCAGGCGAGCACCTGGACAAAGAGTTTCATGAAGGAAAAGTCCAAATCATGTCTGTTCTTGAGAATAAAGCAGGAGGGAAAAGGCAGCTCGAGTCTTGCTGAGTAACCGGAGCTCTGGAGGAAGGCGCTCACAGGGCTAGCGGGAGAAGGCTGCCCATGAGGCTCTCATTTCATCTGATGATTGGAAGACAAATGGCAAAAGAAGACACACTGGAGAGCCAGCTGAGATGCTGGCTCATTCTTATGCAGAAGTCCTGGAGGCTGAGACACACATCCTGCCTCTTGCTTGCGTAAACTCTCCCAGGCTTATGTCAAGTTGAGGAGGCATTTTCCCCCTCAGGTTTGAAAGACTCTTTGCCTTCACCCCTCTGTCGCCTCTGTCATCAGTACTTCCAGTATTTCACCTGCAGTGCGCGATGTGCTTACTAAGGTCTTTTATCCTATCCACGTCAAAACCGTTTGATACCGAGTGTAATTTTCAAGCAAAAGATTCCCAAGGGAGAGTTTTAAGAGTGGCCTGTTTTTAACCCTGCTTCCAGAAAGAGTTAGACACAAAGATTCCCAGTTAGTTCATTTGCTTCTAAAGCAAAGGCTGGCTTCTGACATGGGCGATTGATCCTGGAGAGGATTTCTGAGGAGAGTTTGAGAACCTGTGCTAGGTTGACAGAGGCTCAGGACTTGGCCAGATGGTGAGCAGATTGCAGTATCCTCCAGGCTGTAGTCAATAATGGATTCCAAGCGCATCTTTGCTGTCTCTTAGAATTTGATTCTCATTAGGTCAGGCTCTTGACACCCAAGAGTCAAATCAGTTTGCCAAGGCTTCATTTAAACCCTCATAAAAGAGGTCAGTTTATGTCAAAAATAGGATCTGGGTCATTGTCTCTGCATCTGCCCTGGTGGGGTAGGAGACACTGAACAAAAGAGGTGAGCATGTGAGAGAAAGCAGGTCTGCTCAGCCCCACCCTCATAAAGAGAGAAATCCTTAGAGGTCTGCTCAGCCCCATCCTCATAAAGAGAGAAATACATAGGACCAGGCATGAGATAAAAGACCCTTATTTATATCCATTTGCTCGACCTAATTTGACTTCAGACTGTTACACCCACCAAACTAGGATCTATGTCTGTGGGAAGTAACCTTTTACACTCTGTAGAACAGTGATCTATATCCTGAATCTGACCTGTAGCCTTGAACAGGGATTTCACTAGGGAGGCCAATGAGAAGAAACTGTCTTACGAATTCTGTAGAGGTCAGCAAATCAGACATGCAACCTAATTGTAATATTTCCATTTGGCCAGGACAATGGATGACTAGGATCTTCTTATTCATTTATTTTAATTCTATATATTTCTCCCTGTCCTTGGGTATATAGACAGTGGTACAGGTGCCTGTGATTCAGAAGAGGAGATTGGTGCCCTGAAGCTGGAGTTGCAGACAGTTGAAAGCCACTTGATATGGGTGCTATGAAATAAAAAAAAAAGGCAGCACCTGTTCTTAATGGCTGAGGCTTCTCAACAGCCTTTGAATGATTCTCTCTCTCTCTCTCTCTCTCTCTCTCTCTCTCTCTCTTTGTGTGTGTGTGTGTGTGTGTGTGTGTGTGTGTGTGTGTGTGTTTCAAGATGAGATTTCTCCATGCAGCCCAACCTGGAACTCACTCTCTGGAACATCCTGGCCTTGAATTCTGAGGTCCATCTGCCTCTGCCTCCTGAGTGCTGGCATTAGGTGTTCACCACCACCTCCTAGCAATGAATGACTGTTTTTAAAGCTCAGTAGCAAGGATGAAAATATCTGACTTCAAATCAAATCTGCACATGTGCAGAACTTTTTAGAATTATATTTGACATCTAGCCATTAGTGTTTATTCAATGGATAATCCAAAATATCTACATCTTTCCGGTGGAAAGACCTGGTGTGCAGTGGAATGACTAGGTCCGGGGTCTAAGAAAAAAATTAATGAATACAGAGGAACACCCTGGCTAAAGTACTTCTACAGATGAGGAATTTGAAGCACAGGGTCTATGCTGGTTAGTTTTATGTCTACTTGGCACAAACTAGAGTCATTTGAAAATAAGTAGCTTCAGTGAAGAAGATACCCTATCAGATTGGACTGTGGGTATTGTCTTTGGGTCATTTTCTTGTTTGATAGTTGATACGGAAGGGTCTAGTCCATTATGCGTATCACCATCCTTGGGCAGGTGGAGGCATTCAAAGAGTAAACTGACCCCAAGTCATTAAGCATTGCTCCCTGGTCTCTGCTTCAGTTCCTGGCTCTAGGTTCCTACCTTGGCTTCCCCTGAGCCCGTAAGCCAAATAAACACTTTCATTTCCAAGTTGCTTTTGATTGTGGTATTTTATCACAGCAATAAAAAACCAAACTAAGGAGGAAATCAAAGTTTCAAACCTAGACTCATCCCGATCAGCAAGAAGAGCCACACTCCTGGTTTTCCAGGGGACTTCTCATAATATCATGAGAAGACAAAATGTCAGAGTTGAGTTCTCTTACATTTGTAGCTGTAAACCACCTGATTCTGTTCTAGAACTCAGACCTCCCACAGGTCATATGTGTGTAGCAAACCACTGAAATCAATGGATCATTTATTACTTTAAAGATGTGACATTCTAGAGAAAACGTCCCTTAAGTGATGCCATCAGCACTAGGAAGTCTTGGCCTCAGCCTCCAGGATATCAGGTGCCAATGTGAGGTCTGAAAACTGCTAAGATAATACTCTGCTCCCAGGCCACTGTTCTTCCACAATTTGGGGAGCCAGGATTCCTGAAACCCCCTCAAAGACAGGAATAAAGCTTTGATGTTTCATCTACTGACCTAGACAGGGAATGAGAATTTTGTAAGCAAGAAAATAAAATACATCCCTATCTTTTCAATATCTTTATTTTTCTTTTTTATTTAGATCTTGCAAATCCCAAATTGAAATATATTCTTGGCTTTCAGATAGAAGGCTGTTTGACTTAATGACCTTCCGTTTGAAGAGGCTTCACTGATATAATACCATATTAGTTGCTACACCCAACATCCTCTCCCTCTGCCCCTCATCAGGAAACACACCACAACACACACACACACACACACACACACACACACACACACACACACACACAGGTCAACCGGGCCAAGATGGCATGTCAATGTCTTTGTGCTTCTCCAGTAGGAAAAAGTAACAAGCATCATGGAGGCTGGAAGCCCACAAGGTAAGCTTCCTAAAGATTAATAAACGACTCTCCCTTACCACACCCTATGGACATAAGGGGCTTCTGGTTTTTTTTTTGTGTGTGTGTGAGCCCAACACACAAAGGCACAGGTTGCAGGCAGCCAGGCATGGCTGTGCTTGGCAGGAGGTGAACAATATGAGAAGGTGCACATGACCCAACTTGGCAAATGACCCCAATAACCCACACAAAGAGGGACATAAGTCGGCGTGGAAACACAGTGTAAAAGTCCTGCTCACAAAGTGCTCAAGGGGACTCCTGGGACCTGCCAGGCCATGCAAGAAGAATAGTACAAGCTGGAAGAAGCTCAGCAAGATTAATCACCACTGCGATGCAGATTTAGCACGTTAGGTGAAAAGATAAATGTGGAAAACGCTGTGTCAGAACCCGTGGTGTGGCCCACATGGCAATCCAGGGTCAGTAATTGAACTTTACTCTAATTATCCTGGGGAGAGAATATTAACTTATCGTCGGAGTGAGAGGAGAGTCCATAACTCATCACGGATGGGGCTATTCGTTGCATTGTGTTATTGAAATATGATGGCTCCATTTTTATCCTGTCATAAAGACAACTGATGTGCTTATTCCCTTGCTCTGTGCCTCTAGGGGATGGTGGCATCATGAGCAAACATTCTTTGCGGTGAAGGAGCAGCACTTTATCATGCTGGCTTCAGCTCACAAACTATGCTTGCTAACTCAGAGACAATTTGGGAAGCAAAGCTGTCCCCCACTTTGATGGCTAGGATAGAGACTCCCAGCAGGCAGTGGGGAACGCTGTCTTTATTCTTGCACCTCAGGAGTTTAGATACTTAGGGCTCACAGCTCCGGTTCTGTGACTTGAGTCTTGATGTCCCCCAGCATGCAAATCTCTGGAATCTGCACTTGCTGTGGAGTAGGATGATTGGGAAGGTGCCACAATTGTTTAAAAACTTAACTAATTTTTCTTCCTTGGTCTGGGTATCAAAAGAACTTCCGTACTTCCTACGGAGGATGTCCTGCAGCTGTGACCACAGATTGGGCCTATAGAGCCCCTGAGATTCACCATCTACCTTACTGCCTTGATAAGCGATGTCTGATTTCTTTTATTCATGTTCATTTTTGTGCTCTGAGAATCATTCTTCAGAGATGAGGAATAAATTCAGGGGCAAAAGCTACAACCCATGTACTGGAAGAGAATGCTCCATAAACTTCAACATGTGAATGCTCCCAGAGAGTTAGAAGTGAGATTGGAGAGCTGCAAGGCCAAGGGCTGGAAGGAGCAAGAGTGCCTCCCAAGGCATAACACAACCAAATCAGGAGGAGCACTGCATTCCCACATTCTGACCCAAAGAGAGACGTATGAACAAAAGATTATATTTGACTATGAACTGCAAAGCAGTGAACCAGGACAAAATGGCTGCAGCCTGAGAAGAAACAAGGAGAGCCATCTCGGGATGAGCAAATTAAAGAAGATTTTAGTTATCAGGGAGATGGCAGTAAAAACGAGAACAGACAAAGGCCCTCAGAAATGCTCAATCCATGTTCTTCTCTGGGGATCCTACACTTGACAGTTTTCCAGTTTAAGTCAGAATAGAAAGCTGATGCCTGCGGAAAGGGATGTTACTCTGAAATCCTTTTCCATTGGGACTTGAGTTCCCATTGCTCCCTTGCCTCCTCCTAGGGCAGAGGCATCACAACTATAGTGGACTAAGCAGAGGTCCAAGCACTTTTTGGAAAGCTCTTCAAATCTGCTCACTTTAGCTATCACCTCCAGGTCTTGAGGCTCCTGCAAATCTTAGGAGGTGAAAGGGGCTCACGTTTCATTCCAGTCACACAGGGAGGCCCCACATCTGGTGTCTGCCTTCACAGCCCTGCTCACTGGCATCCGTGGAGTCAGAAGCTGTGGCTGTGAGAATGTGGAGGGGCAGCCTGTGCCTGACAGTGTGCATGCACTGGAGTTCTGGGGAGACGATGCATGGGCATCCTCACCATGTTTATGAAATCTGTGTGGCCCTTGAAAGCACCCAACAAATTTGTCTACTACTATATTCTGCTTCTGAAACTCCATAATTAGTAGGGCGCCTCTCACTTTGGGCAGCTTTTCCAACAGAGGAAAGAGAGGCCTCTTTATCTCTTTATCTCTCAGTTTTCTAATCAGTTGTTGCATTCACATAAGGATGAATACCCCAGTCCCTGGGAGCTGTGGAGGAAAAGGAGATGGAGTTCTTGATCCTGAGGCTGTAAGGGTGTTAAATCGCCCATAACAAAGCAGAGGCATTTGAGGTTGGCAGAGCTATGCAGTTACAAGAGATGCTGGCTTCTCTACAGATGATCTACCACAGTGCAGGGGTAGCAAGAGGCTCATCATCAGGTGTCTGTCCCTTTGTCCTTGGGTGGCTGCTCTACCTTAGTCACATGACAATCAACATTAATTTACACAAACTACCAATCCCAGGTAGGAATGCCAAGGATCAGCCCTGAGTCTGTGGTTTGAAAGTCATCTTGACTGTTTGCTCTATATAAAATGTTAGACACTGACTTCTTTTAGGGGTGTCTCCATCCGCTGGGAAGACAAAACAGCACTTTAAAGGCATTAGGCTCATATTTACATGAAAGATCGTGACAACCCGGTAAAGCTAGTCTGCTTGTTCCGGGTTATATATTTTAAGGGAGCTCATAATTTATGCTTTAAAATTTCTTCCCTACATGACTGCAGAGTGTAGTGGAAGCCTTGACATTTATAATGGAGCAGCAGAGATCTGCTGGCTAAATGGTATGCAACATTCCATAAATTACGGCCCGAAATTTGTCTTCGTGTTCCAGTATTCTTGTGGCAGGTTTTTCTCTGACAAAAAAAAAAAACCAGAAAAGAAAAAAATTTGAAGGGAGATTTGAAAGGCACTATCCATCTTAACTCTCCTAGAGGCTGACTGAAGCACTGCTCGGGGGTTCTCAGGATGACCGTGGGATGATACTCACCTGGCAGGTTATTTCACCAGGCTGGTTTTGTTTAGAGCAACCCTAGCTGACTATCACAGGCACCTTACCTGTCAATCAGACAGGAGCCTTCCACTTCTGTTCAAGGTAGCATCAGTCAGCTGCCTGCCATCTGCATGGAGCACCTCTTGCTTTGCTGCTCCCGAGCCTGGTTCCACCTGGGGTCAGGAAGTCAGGGACTTTCCCAGTTCCTTTACAGCTGAGTCAACATGGAGTTCAGGCTGTGTGAGGAAGAGCCATGAAGGTGTTGTTGGCAGCTCTGAAGAGGTGGCAGATGTGATTTGCGGCTCCTAATGCCTCAGGTTCACCTGGACTCCTGGGCTGTGAGCAGAAGGTGACAAGACCTCCTGGACCTGACACAGAGGGACAGAGAAGAGGAGAGTCGCATGAATCCAGGCAGGCAAGATGAAGGCCTGAAAACCCTGCCGGTAAAGGACCAGAGAGTGGAAGCAAATTCAGTTTCTGCTGGCGGTAGCCAAAGACAATATATATGCACACACATGACTGCGGGTTAGTGGAATTGTCTTCACAGAGACAGACTGCATGGCAGACTTGTTCCACAGGCCACACTCTACTCAGTTTGTATGAAAGATGCTTTTCAAAAGATTTTATTTGAGTGTCCCTTTCTGGATCACCCTCTCTTGCTGAGATGAGTCTGGATCAATGGTCAGTTGTCAACCCCTTTCCCCTTCCCTCCTTGTGCTTCTTGAGACTCTCCAGCTCTCCTGCTCTCACACACACTGTCCCCACTCCTTCTCCATGGCCACAAACACACTCCTTCCCCATCTCACACTCCTGCACTCCATGATAGTGGCTCTAACCATCTTGTGCTCGTTGAAACCCTGGCAAGACGGTGGAATAGGAAATTTCCTAACACAGCAAATCTTCCCAGGCTCTCACACAAGCACAGAACCATTCATGCTGTGTGCTGTTTCTGGAAACGGTGCTGCTGCGAAAAGAAAAGCAAAACACTTCCCTAAAGAAACATTAGGTGAAGAGAGAGCCCAAATGGCAGATCTCCACTGGGTCCTTCCTCAACGACCTGGGAGAACTGCACAGAAAAGAGAGAGGAAGGACTGTAAGATCCAGAGGAGTTGAGGACACCAGGAAAAGATGACCCACAGAATCAAATAACCAGGTCTCAATGGGGGCTCACAGAGGCTAAAGTGGTGAGCACAGAACCTGCACGGGACACTTCTAGGCCAAATATGTTATGGTTGTTAGCTTGGTGTTTCTGTGGGACTCCTAGCGGTGAGAGTCGGGATGTCTCTGATTTTTTCACATGCTCTTGATATCCTTTTCCTCCTACTGGGTTGTCTTGCTGGCCCTGGTAAGAGGCCCAGTCTTATTGTCACCTCTTACTCCACATTCGACTGATATCCCTTGGAGGACTGCTCATTTCTGAAGGGAAATGAAGGAGGAGCGGATCTGGGGGAGAGGAGAGGTGAGGGCACTGGAAGGGGTGGAGTTGCAGGGGTGGGGGAGAGGAGAGATGGGGTGCTGGGAGGCATGGAGTTGGCGGGGGGAGTGTAGTAATGACATATTGTATGATAGGAGAATCAACGGAAAAGAAAATGACCATCAAGATGGCAAAGCATTGCCTATGCCACGACCTCAGTCCCTTGAGACACTTTCAACATTCCTGGCTACCTCCGGTCACAACACTGACCTGTTTCTACTGCTGTATAAAGTGCCCCTTCAAGGGCAAGGTCTCAGTCATGGTTCATTGATTGTGACTGTTGAGGTTCTGATTTTACTGATGGAAGCAGATGCAGAGGTCCACAGCTGAGTACTGGGCCAAGCTCCCGGAGTCCAGTTGAAGAGAGGGAGGAGCAGTAATACAAGCAAAGGACAAATCTCATTTGAACAAAGGATTGGGGTGTGTGAAGACTTGGGGTTTTATGTGTTGGTGACTGTGGTGGTTTACTTGAGAATTTCAGACATTTGAATATTTGGTGCCCAGTTGGTAATGCCCTTTGGGGCACTTAGGAGGGGTGACCTTGCTGGAGGAAGGGCATCACCAGTGCTGGACTTTTGGAGTTTAAATCTTCACACTATTTCCAGTGTGCTCCCTTTGCTTCTTGCTTGAGGCTCAAGTCATGAGGTCCTAGCCCCTGCTCCTGGTGCCATGCCTGCCTTCTGCTGCCATGCCAACCACAGCGTATGGACTCTAACCTTCTCTAATGATGAGCCAAATTAAACTCTTTCTTTAACAATTTGGCTTGGTCCTGGTCTTTTATCCATCACAGTAACAGGAAAGCAAACTAAGACAGTGGTTATACAATTTTTAGAAATAATGTTTAACTAAAGTCCCTTTCTACAAAATAACTCCAAGACAAAATACTGTGATAAGCATCTCTGAGAACACAAGAACCTGGTTGGAGCCCCAGGTTGCACATGGCATTGGTCTTCTTTGTGACTTGTCTACACAGGAATGCACAGTTCCTTCCTTCCTGGAAGACCTCTGCTCAATGAACAAATAAGTAAATGGATTAAATAATTTGATCACTTTTCTGTTCTTATCATCAATTCCTTCTCTATGACTAATATTCCTAGAAAGTAACTATTCTAAAAACGTTATGGCAATTATTTTTCAACCTCAGACAACCTTGATGACAATGTCCTAGAAAAAATACAGAGCTGAAAATATGGCTTTATTTCTGTAAACAGTGTTCTATTAAAATCAGTCTATTAACACAGAGCAGTAGAGTACATGGTCATTAGGTCATTAGAAGGGTATGAAGCCCAGGTCCTATGAACATTTCAAAATTAGCTCAAAAATAAAAGGACAAACAAGGAATAAAGTATCTTCCAAGAATATAGCTGGTAGCCATGGAACACTCCATGCTTAACTGGCTCGAGATACCATGGAATGCACAGAGAGAGTGGAGGTGTGCTCTTTTATTCAGCAGAACCCGCACCAAGCAAGAGTGATGGGAAGGTAAGTATTAGAGAGAAATGCCAGTGCCAGAAGACTTGAAGATAAAGTATTAACAGGATCTTGATGAGCAGAAGTGCCAATTGTTGAGACTCCTAGCTCTAAGGATGGGATTGATTCAGACCTGGGAAGGAGAGGAGTCAGGTAAATGAACAGCTTGGAGGTTGGTTCTCATAGGTCAAGCCCAGGATAGGGGTGTGAGATGTTTATTCCAGCAAGCAAGTAGACTGTGGAAAGAGATGCCTGATCCTCTACAGGTGACCTCATGGGTCTTGAAGGTGGACCTGGAGGTCGAGTCCCTTGCTCACCTTCTTTAGAGAGGCCTCTCCTGAAATTCCTCCCACACCACTGCCAAGCTGCTTCTTCCACAAACCTATGATCAGTGCACTGGCAAGTCCGCTGTAAGCCCCATGGGTTCAGAAGGTTTGTGAGCTGGACGCTGACGGGTTGTGATGAGCAGAAGTAGTGTCTGAACTCCTGAAGGATCTCACAGTTGAAGGAATGTGGAAAGGGCTTTTAAAAGCAAAGAACAGAGTGTCGTTTATTTGAAAACACTTAAATGGGGGCAGGGATGTCCAATTTTCAATCTTTTTAGTTCACTAAAACTCAGATTCTGTAAGAACAGGACTATTGAAAGTAACAAATCTGAAGTCTACATTGCGGAGAATATATAAGACAAAAGGCCTGGGGTAGGAGCTGGCAAACACACATAAGACAGGGATGCTGATGTTGAGCATCAGCAATATGAAGAGCAGCTATCAAGCATGATGGGAGGAAAATGGACAGAGTGTAAAAGCAGAGGTGGGGCCTCAGCAGAGAGGGGACAGTGTGCACTGCTGCATGGTGATGGAGGCATGAGTGTCCGACAGGTTGAGTCTCAGTAGAGAGGGCTGAGTACAAAACTGTCTGGTGATGGAGACGTCAGTGTCCAGCATCACAAGTCACCATTTCTTCATGAACATGTCTGTCTTGTGTGGAGATCACTGTGGGCCTTGGACTCATGGACCAACTGGGTTATTTACCCTCAAGAAGGAAGTTATTCAGCTCATAATTAAATAAATATAAAGCAAAATACAAGACAGTTCTTCAGATGCTACATGAAAAAGAAACAGGTCCAAGAAGGGAAGTCTGTCTTTACTTCATATACAGTGTCCTGGGGCCTCATGGAGCAACAGAGGTTCTGGGT
>JAQHUG010000093.1:3797186-3819357 GCA_028555095.1 Dicrostonyx torquatus
CTCTCTCTCTCTCTCTCTCTCTCTCTCTCTCTCTTCTTTTTTTGCGAGAAAGTCTTGCAGTAGCCTAGACCTCCCCCTGCCTCAGTCTCCCTGTAGCTCAGATTGCTGGCATACCACCACACCTGGCTTGGCACACTATTTTCAGTTAACTAACCTCCTCTACTCACCAGTGTCCTTCAGCAACCGAATCTGAGTAGAAAGGGACAGAATTTGCCCAGAAGGCAAATGGTTATTGCTAGGAACAGGGTTTTTCTCCTGTGTTCAGGCTGTTCCATGAGAAGTTAGACCTTTTGTCCTTCACAGAAAGCCACTATACTCAACCCCTGTGACGGAGAGATTTCCAGCCACTAAGATTCTATATGTAACTTAATAAAGAATTCGGTGTAGAGACACATACTTCTGTCTTACCAATCCGCATGCTGACCTGGTAGTACAGGAATGCATTCTCAGGAGTTTGAGTTTTTATTCTGCAACATGTTTCACTCCAGAGGTTTTGCTTAGAAACCTCTGCAAATGACACCAGGAGCTCCCAACAGGCTGATCACTTGCTGTGAATAGCCCAGGAAGTCAAATCCACAAGAAGGTGAATTGGTCTTCCTTCTGAAGCTCATCACTAAAAAGTGTTGAGTGTTTGGAGACGGAACACAACTTTCTCAAAGACATGCAGCTGTGACTTTGGGTAGATTAGGACATTCTAGATGTGTTCTACAGGAATTTGTTTCCAAAGCTCTCCCAAAGAGATCACATCTTTGCAAAAGTCTCATGAGCTTCAAATCCTCCAGCACATTCTGGTATTATGTAGCCTCTCCCATGCTTCCATTAAAGGCAGATACGGTGGCCGATTAAGGGTGTGTGAGAATCAGCCAAAGCACCAGGAAGGAAGGCACAGTAGACTGGGTGGAAGTTGTGCCCTCTGGCTGTGTAGGGAGACAAGTCTTCACCACTTCAATCTCAGTACGAAATATCAAGTATCTAACTGAGACACAGAACAGCTTGAGTCCAGAGCTCACGCTCACACCCAGAAGAGCTTTCTGTCATCTCAGACAAAGCTGTGGGCTGCACTTATCACCACCTCGCAACGTCTTCACAGGAGAAAAACTTCGGGCCTTGACGCTGGCACTGTTTTCCCGGGTGTCTCCCTCAAGGCCTCCTGACAGAAAAAGGTCTCTACCTTGTACCTCCGGGAGAGCCTATGCTTCCTGGCCGTTAGCAAACTCTTCTAAGATGTCCTCTCCCTTGATACTGAAACTGTGAAAACAGCTGAGCCACCTTTCCTAGAGTGACCCAAGATTGTATGATTAAAGTAAAAACCTGTTTTTGGAGGACCCTACAGAAATTTAATAAAAGTGAAATCTCATCCCAACAAAGATAAAAAGAAAATAACCCATTTATCTCTCTAGAGGAATGAATTCAAAGTTTGAAAGTTCCTCTCTACAATTAGAAAACGACTCTAATATTTTGTAGATATTTATAACTTCTAAAAATATATTTTTTACTCTAAATAATCCTTAATATGCAGCTTCTGATTTCTCAGCAATGATATTTACTTCTTGTAATGTTGCACAATGCAGATGGGTTATTACAGCCTTTTCAATGGCTGTTTTCAGAGATATGAGCCGTTTCTCACATCTCAACAGAACTGACAAAGAAAGCAGCGGAGCTTAGGAAAAATCACCGCACACCTTGTGGCTAATGGGAGCCTGAGCAAGATGTGGGCAGAGGACATTCACAGAAGATTGGGAGCACCATCTATCACTTCTCTGTCACCTAATTAGCTTCGCCCCCTTATGTTATGAAATATATTAATAAGGGGTTGAAGTAAAATAGCCTGCTGTAAATGTTACCATTTGGATGGATTGCTGACCCGACCCCCCTGTCAGCAATCACTGGCCGCAGCATCTCCTGCAGGAGTCACACACACCAGCCCCTCCCTCCTCCACCCTTGCTGTTTGTTATGATCGCGGTCATTACATATGCATAACAGATGCCAGCCAAGTTCAGTCAATTGAAAAGCATTTCTTTTCTCCCCTCGCAGGAGCCGAATCAGTTTCATCTCTTTGGGGAAAAGCGGTTCCATTTACTTCACCGACTGGAATGTGTAAAAGCCTAATGTCAAGAAATCCATTTGCTCTTTAATAAAAGTTATCATAACGTCTGGGACTCTTGATTTATGGAGAGGCCGCTGTCACCTCGACAGCCTGCCTCTTTCTCTTGCCACCGGCAGCCCAAGACAGGTCGTGACATTTACACTAGGTCAGAATAATAAAGTCACTCAGATCACGTTCCCTGACAACAGCTCATTTGTCTCATTTAAATAATGAGCGTGATTGGTGGAAATCTCAGGCTGTAACCTTAACACACACTGGAAACGACAAACACAACCAGGATGAATAGCTAGGCAGACGCTGGACTGTACAGCAACTACAAATGCTTGTTCTTAGATTTACTTAGTGCCCCCCCCCCGAGAATATTTGATAAAAGGCCAGACAGTCATGAGAAAGGAAGCTGGAAATGTTTGTCTAAGCTTGTTCTGATAAGGGCCCTACTTCTGGGTGGCAACCTCAGGGGTGGCGAGGCCCTGTCCTTCTAACAAGGTGTTGTTCTCCATGGCCTGCCATATGGGCACTCGAGGACGGACACCCACTCTGATGCCATGCTCACTCTGCAATCCGCAAAGCTCTAGGAGAAGCTGAGTCACCTGGCTGGAGCAGACAGCTTTCCACTTGCTCTGGTCCCCAGAAGTGGCTCCTTCTGAATGCAGCCCGGAACTGGGAAAGGCATCTAGACCAGACTCTAGCCAACCATGATAAAAGAGACTCAAGCAATGTGTGTGTGAGGGGTACGTGTTTCTGTTGGGGGAGAGAAGACTGCAGAATTCATGAAGGAAGACTAAATGCTGAGTGGCAACCACCTCCAGCTGTCCCCAGAAACACTCCAAAAGCTCTCCTCACACCTCTTTCTAGAACAGAGAGTAATGTCACACACCAGGGCACTGCATTGTCACAAAGGTGGCCTTGGACCCTGCTCGGCACAGCCCTTGATGGGAACTGTATGAGTTCACTGGGTAGCTCGTTTTGTCTTCCATCACCAGCTCCTGGTGACAGTCCTGTCACCCTAAGTTCACACTAAGTTTCACTGTGCTGTGAACCACCTCTCTCTCCTGCTCCTGTGGACTGGCTGCCAGTTGAGCCCGAGGTTCTTCCTCCACTTCATCTATGCTCCAGTATGGAGATAGTAAGGCAGGCCACATTATCAGTCTCCTTGGTTTCAATCTCTTCCCCATGCCAACCTTTCCTCTGCTCACTTTCCTGCAGTGTCACTGACTAAAGCAGCAGGGATCCCTTTGAGGATGGTCACCTACTTTGATGCCAATTGGTGGGACTTGGTGAACTTTGCCTCTGGTGACATTGGCATAAACCAGAGATGCACATCTGTAACAGCCTCACTTACCGTGATGGTTTGAAGGGAAATGTCCCCCAGAGGGAGTGGCACTATTAGGAGGTACAACTTTGTCAAAGGAAGTATGTCACTATGGGGGTGGGTTTTGAGGTCTCCTATGTTCAAGCTATACTCACAGTGACTCTGACTACTTCCTGTCACCTGTGAGTAAAGATGTAGGACGCTCAGCTCCTCTTCCAGCACCATGTCTACCTGTCTGTCACCATGTCCCGTCATGATAATAATGGACTAAACCACTAACACTTTAAGCCACCACACTAAATGTTTTCCTTTCAGACTTGCAGTAGTGGCATCTTTTTACTGCAGTAGAAACAGTAAGGGAGACACTTACCAACAGTACAAGTCATACTTGGTGGGACAACAACATTGATCCTTTTGCTCTTCCTCTTAGAGTTGGATGCACTGGTGACTTTAAGGGGTAACAACAGGAGCAATCATAGGAGGTGATCCACAAGCAAAGTCCGTCATGTCTTTTCTGTCCTTGTCCACTCTCCTCTGCTACTGACTATTATTACCTTGTGTGTATCTTATCTTACATTCTCCCTCCATTGACCTTCTCATCTACACATTGCATGTGCTCTGCAACTCAAAAACGTCATCTTCAACTTTGATATCTTGCCATGGTTCAAGTATGTATTCCTTATTGAGAACCGGAATGTTTTCCCTGAATATTCCACTCTCTCACTGCCATTCTCTTCCTTGTTTCTAGTGCACTTATCATCTGCGTAATCACCCAGTCACCACACACAAAGCTTTATTCCTTTTGTTTTGTTCCTGTTTTGGTGAACTGAATGAATTGCATCCTCTGTTGGTATCCAGGTTAGTAGGTAGGCACTGGGCCTCTCTTCCAGTGTCCTCATTCCATGATCTGAAGACTTTCTGGCTTTGCCAGTTACCTCCTACTGCCATCAGGCATCACTTGGCCACAGGCTCACCATATGTTTCCATCACATTCAGAACTGAGCCTTTCTTCAGGTCATCTTCCCCATCACCATGGCAACTGTATGCATGGACAGTCTCTCATCAAACTTTCTGCATGCAGGTCTTCAGCCTACACTAGAGTCCTACAACTGCCTTGTATTTCATAGGCTACTAACTGCTGTTAATAGACAAGCAGAAAGAAAAGGAGGCAAGTCAGATGGGCGATGGGATAATAGTGGCCAAGGAATGTCACTAGGTTAGGACTATTCATACATTTTAAGGACTCAATCTTGCCTTCCATATTTTCTTTTCTACTTAATGTCTCTGTTCTTCTATCCTCTTAAAACATGCACTTGTTATCCTCTCCATGACTGCTTTGCCCAGTAGGCATTGTAGGTCTGGGATCTTGCTTTTGCCCTGCTCAGTCTGCTCAGCATGAGCTGAGTCATGCATGTTGGCTACAGTGAGAATAATCTCTATTCTTAGCATGACTGTTGGCCCACATGAGAGCAGCAAGGAGCAAACAGTTTACATTTTTGTTTCATGAGATGAAGTAAGCTGGGACTGGAGAGTACATAGGAGTAAGTAAACCACCCTGCGCTTTACAGTCTAGGTAGAATCTGAGAATTTCTTGGCCCTGGCAGCAAAAGATGACCTCCAGAACAAGACTGATGACATGAAGCTTCACCCGTCTCTGGGGTAGCATGGGCAGTTATTGGTTTGTGGAGAGGTTATTATTTATTTCAGGGGTGTAGTCTTCAATAAGGGATGTATGTGCCAGTAAATGATGCCAAACACATGTTCATGGATGCAATCCCAATAATTTTCATAGATAACAAACAAAGGGGCACATAACCAGGAAGGGGACTTGATGGGAAGAAAAATGGATTGGGGAGAATGTGAAGGGGGATGAGAGAAATGCAAGTAAAAAACCGACAAAACTTCATCATATGAGTTTATTAGGTCAAACATGACTGTTAAGAAAAGCTAAAACAGAGATGGGGCCCGCACAATAGTCTTAGAAGCACCAAGTCTCCTCTGCTTTGGGTAAAGAGAGAAAACTTGGTGATCAAGTTGAGCAGTTTTGAGCAAAGGTCTTCCCACCCTCCATATGTACCTGTTCCCATAGCCTGCAGGGCCACCACCGGATCCAGGTGTCCCTTCCTGTAGCCAGCTCTTTGGTCTGCCCTGATTTATCCCCAAACTGCTCTCAATTGATAAGCCCCTTCAGGGGAGACAGAGGCTCCCTGCCACCTGAATGACTTCTGACTTCACCATATCACTGTAAATAATTCAGGAGACACTGACTGATTGTACTGTCTCTGAGGCCAGAGAGATTTGTTCTCCTCTCTACCAACGTTGTAGAACATATGAACTGAGGTGGTTCTGCCCCAAATCAGGAAACGCTACAGTAGAAAAGAGCTGTTCATTCCAAGGTGTAGTAGCATGATTAAGACCTTAGTCACATATTCCGTCTTCCTGAAAACACATGCAGACTAAGTCATCTCCCACAGTAGATGACACATTTAAAACAAAAACAAAAAAAAAAAAAATGAGATCCCAATGTATAGGAGGGGATACTGGGGCCATGCCTGGTGTGGGAAGCAACTGAATTGGAAGATCTCCACTGAGTCATCTAAAATGTTATGAGCTTCCCAGTAGTGTACAGACCCCCCAGGAAGGCACAGACACAGTGACCTGCAGCCAGTCAGAGGATGCTGGTAGCGGCAGAGTGCCATGCCCTTGCCTGACAGAGCCAGGAGGTTGGTGTGGAAACCCAAGCGCTCTAAGTGGCTTGGAGAATATTCTAGATCAACGGCAGCTCCAGGATGGGAACGTAGAGGGCAGGCAGACCTTGCTCAACTAGCCAAGTGTCTTGTTATGTGTGTTATGAGACACCTAAGACCCCCTTAGAATTCAGAGACTTGGGAAGTGACAACGAAACCATTCGCAAAGGCATGGGGGCTAATTTTTGTGTCATCCCTTGGTGACCTCATTCTGACTTTCAAAGTTTTGCAGTGTGACATGTTTACCTCCTTCTCCATATGCATCTTCACCATGTTCATGGTCCCACAGGACAGCAAATGGCTGAGAAGCAAAGCATCAGTCCTCAGGGGTCATGAAGAGAAATCTGACAAACTCTAAACTGGGTGTGATGGGCCCAGAAGCCTTTGCACAGTCAGTGAGGTGGGTGCTGAATGTCCGGGAATATATTTATGATTAGTGGCCCTGCTGTGAGGGGGCTGAAGGACACTGTTTCAAATGTAAATATCTCTGGCAGTTCAAACACGCTGTGTGTCTTTTTTTTTCCATCTTAAAGTATGGAACATGCTAATATCTGTTGATACGATGGATTCAACCAACTAGTTCTGCTGAAAACTATAAACATACAAAATAGTTAAGGCTTGTAAGGAGGTGGGTTTCACTGTGACCTGTACGCTCAGGGCATGAGAATATGCCAACGGCGTCCTGTAGAAAGCTGCCTGTGAGGGCCCTGGCCGAGGTTTCCGTCCAGGTCTGCTGTGATGACATGCTATGCTGTTAGCAAACCCGAGGCTTTTTATTTTTTGAAATCAACTTCAGCGCTGGGTGTTGGTGGCACACGCCTTTAATCCCAGCACTCGAGACCAGCCTGGTCTACAAGAGCTAGTTTCAGTGCAGGCTCCAAAGCCACAGAGAAACCCTGTCTCGAACCCCCCCCCAAAAAAAAAGAAAAGAAAGAAAGAAAAAGAAAAGAAAAAAAAGAAATCAACTTCAGAATACTACATCCTGGCAGTGAGAACTCTGCACAGCTTTGTGACACAAATGGCTGGTTTTGTGTGACGCTGACCACCAAGAAACAGCTCCTCACCTTCTCGAGCTCGGGACACTGAAGAAATCAGAATGCCTGGGAACTCATTCCATGTAGACAGAGAAATGCAAGATTACATCTGTGAACTAAGAGTTTAGTTTCCACTGTAAGATAAACAATATTTTGGACTTGAGAAAAATGTTCTTATGCCCAACATCATTATTACAATCATTTGATTCAGTTTCAGTAGTGGCTTTTTCCTCTCTGAATATGACATCATGTCAGTAAGTAAGTATCTAAAATGATCGCTTCATCAAAAAATAGAAAAGAGATGGGGGCTATATGGTCATCATAATAGCTATAGGATCAGTTTACCACAACACTTTTGGAACAATGTTGAGTTAAAAAAAAAAAAAACATGAGGAATTTGGTTAAAGCCTTCAGCATGGATGTCATCAGAGGGTTGTCCTTGTGTGGGGCTGAGGAGATATCTCAGCAAGTAACATGCTTGCCATGCAAGCTTGAAGACCTCAGTTCAATATACAGTATCTATGGAAAATGATCACCGGGCTTGATGGAACATTCTCTACACTGCGGAGGCAAAGACAGGTGGATATCTGGTGGGCTCCCCAGCTTGTCAACCTATCCTAATTGGTAAGCTTTAGTGAAAGAACTTTACTCAAAAATAAGAGGGGGTCTTTACCTAAGGAATAAATGTAGGTTGGTCTCAGGCCTCCTTCCCAGCACACACACACACACTCACACACTCATATACAAGCACTCACACCTTCATGTGAATGCATTCACACACACACACACACACACACACACACAGAGAGAGAGAGAGAGAGAGAGAGAGAGAGAGAGAGAGAGAGAGAGAGAGAGAGAGAGAAGGTGAGACAGTCAGTGTCAAAACCATCACTCTTTTGTGCTGTATTTCTTAGCAAGCTTATTATGTTTCTGGTCAAAGTTGGCTACAGAATTCCTGTGTCAAGAGATGTTGGGATGACCTGGGAGGAGGCACACATGCAGTTCTCTAGGCCTGATGTCAGCTCTGACAGGAGAATTTCCGTAACAACCCCTCAGCAAGAGCACAGGCTGGGGGGTGGGCTCCTCAAGTCCCCAGGCCACATTAGGCCTTCTCCATCTCTGCCTCTCCCTTCACACTGTTCTCTTTGCAATATTTCATTATAAACACAGCTCTTGCGGTAGAAGGGAATGAAGATTAAAAGTGAATCCATCTTCACTGCTCCTGTCTGATTTATTTGCATTTTGGGTGTAATTGGTCCTGACGAGTCCACTTCTATGAAGAGAGCTAAACGCAGCCTAAAGAAGAAGAGAATGGGTTCAGACACCAGGCTGGAGTGACACTGCCCGAGGAGCTTTATTGAAAACGCTCATCAGAAAGAGTGTCAAAGGCACTCAGCACTCTGGTCCCAGGGCACTGGGCAGCTCCAATCACAGAACACTCTGGGGTGCTTTTTCTCAGGAAGAGGCTTAACCCAGCCAAGCTGAGATGTGAATCCATTAACACATAAATGCCTGGGACATCTTTGCATGTGAGTCACCCTTAAACACAACAGCTTGCTCCTAGGCTGTAAAATACGCTTTCTTATGGAAAGCTTCAAAGTCTTTGAAGAAAGAGCGCCTTTCTGTCCTATGTCTCCATGCCTGCTGGGTCCTGCAGCTCAGTCACACACACCTCTCATGCAAAGCTGCCTGAGGTCGGTTCTCTGTAGCAGAGACATTTGAACAGTCTGCTTGGACAAGTGCCACCACAGAAGATAAATAGTTACTTCATTTTGCATAAAGCTTTTTATCTGCAGGCTGAGGTGTGGAGCTTATTACCAGTCTGGCTCTTAAGACCTTGCAGCACCTTTCCCTGGAGAGAGCAATTAGGCGAAAATTCTTACAGTATCACTTTAAAGAATGAGTGCCCAAATGCAGTGGGGGGAGAGGAATATAAATAAATGCCACAGAGGCACATGACCCTGCTGCACACTTATCTGAGGATTGCTGGGTGCCTGCGGTATTGGCATTGGCAAACAAGGGCACACATAAACGTACCTGTTTGGGATGGCAGGAAGCACATTTCAAGATCAATAGGTGCATACATTAAGTTCAATGCTGAGCCAAGCCTAAACCTGCATTGTAGGATCAAGCCACCAAGGTGACTTCTGGATTTGGCAGCACCTTGCCAGTCACACGCTGTATTCCGGACCGTGGAGGAGAACTGGCCCTGCTTTATCGGTTTCCTGCTGCTCTGGATGCTCTCAGCCACGCACAAATCCAGGCAGAAACTTCAAAGGAAGGTCTACTTGGCACAGTTAAAATTTATCCCATCCGGAAAGTCTTCAAATAGCCAGGACTTCTGTATGAAAGAGATTTAAGTCTCCTTTTATTTATTTTTAGACTTATTTGCTCTCATATGTGTGTGCGCATGTGTGTGTAATAAGGAATAGGTCATGAATTTGGAAGGCGGTGAATTAATGGCAGAAAAGGAAGGGAGAGGAAGAAATGGAAGTATTCAGCACTTAAGTGTGGAGTCCTCCAAAATGATATGCACACGAACAACAGAACAAGACTCAGCAGGTTGTGTTGATATGTATTTGTGCACACACACATAATTACATACATATGCATGCATGTATTTAACAATAATAAGCAAAAGACAAAAGGCTATGAATGAGAGCTGGGGACCTCGGAGAAGGCGTCAAGAAAGGGCTGGGGCTAGAGGGGAAAAAGTGGAGAGGAGAGTAATGCAGCTCTCATTTGATTATCAGAGTAAAAGTCGAACCTTAGGAAACTGGGCACTCCTGTCAGTGGATGACAGTTTTGGAAGAAGATTCACCTTGCTTTGAATGCATTTCATTTGCTTGTTTTATGTTCTGAGATTATTCTAATATAGTTACATTATATCTTTCTTCCCTCCAAACCTTCTCATTATTACCTCTTGTTCTCTTTCAAATTCATAGCCTCTTTTTCATTAATTATTGTTGCATGCATAAATATGTATCTGAGTACATATATATGTGTATATGTATGTATATATACATGTATTGTGTGTATGCATGTAAATATATATGCATATACATATATATTCCTAAATACAACCTGTTTAATCTGTATAATGTTACTTATATTTATGTTTTCAGAACAGACCATTTGTTATTGAATAAACAATTGGTGTGTTCTTCAAAAATGAAGGATTGTCAACTAAAATTATTGTCTATGTGGAAAAGTTCAGGTAGCTATATGGGGTGGAGTAATGTTCTCCGACTCATGTGCTGATGAACCTGGAGCTGTCTCATGTGTATTGCAGGGAGACACAGTCAAAGCAAATCCGTCTGTGTGGCTCCCAGCCTGCTGAGAAATCAGCATGGACACGGCAGAATCAATGGCCTGCCCAATGTGTCTTCATCTCCAGTTTGAGAAGTATCTCCAGGGTTTTGTCAGAACACAAGGTGTATTTCATCCTCCCCACATCGTTTCAGTCATGACATTTGGGACTTCAGTATATGGAAAGTCCTGTGTGACGCTTTCTCGCTTTCTTGTAAGGAGTGGTGGGACAGGATGGCTTAGGGACCCTTCCTGAGCCTTGACCTGTAGAACACAGAGAGCTTGTTGTATTAGGTGCAGGTTATTGTTCCCAGCACGTAAGAGGAGTGCAGCCATTTGTTCCCAGCGCCTGGCTTCCGGCAGTGGCCACTTGCTTATGCCCTAAATGACCACATGAAAACTGTATTCATTTAAATTACTGCCTGGTCCATTATCTCTAGCCTTTGCTTGGCTAACTCTTACATCTGATTCAGCCCATTCCTAAAAGTCTGTGTGTCACCACGAGGTGGTGGCTTACCAGATGATTCTAACGTACGTCCATCTCGGGTAGGAGCATCATGGCATCTCTCACACTTCCTTCTCTCTCATTGACTTCCATTCTGTCTACTCCGCCCACCTAAGGGCTGTGTCCTATTCTATAGGCCAGACAGTCCTTTATTCAACCAATGAGAGTAACCCAAAATACAGAAGAACCCTCTTACACTAAGAGCTAGATGACCAGGAATGCTGCTAAGTCAAAGTGGAATCTGAAGGTCATCCAGTGCTAACGGGACACGTGACTGTGCTTCCTGTCACCAAGAAAAGCTGAGAACTGAGATGGAGTGCCCCCCACCTACCCAGTCAGGGGATTTGCGAAGAAGGTCCAGCTTTCAGAGTTAAAGGCAGAAGCTGCAGCTCATCTTCATGCTGATGTAGACAGAATTCAAGAGCAAGGCCAGCTCTGATTGGACCAACCCACTTGCTGCCATCTGCACTGGTCGGGTTGGCAACCAGTATGGCTCTGGAGAAGTCCAGCTTCATGTTGAACCCAATGGCTGAGCAGCAGCTGAAACCAAACTCTAGGCCGGTCTCTGCAGGAATCTTCAACTCAACTACTACTCTAGTGGCATTTCAACTGTATTTTAATAAATAAAGACTAACTGAAGATCTGAGGGTAAAACAGCCCCATTGGTCAGCCTTACAGACTGGGTTATGGTAGCACACACCTTTAATCCCAGTAGCCACAGTGACATGCACCTTTAATCCCAGCACCACAATGACATGCACCTTTAATCACAGTAGCCACAATGACATACACCTTTAATCCCAGTAGCCACACTATTTCATAGAAATCGGGTGGTACATGCCTTTAATCTAGGTCCTAGAGATAATTATAAGACAGGGGAAGACAGCTCTCAGACACAGTCTCATTCTGAGATTCCAGGAGGCAGGATCACCATTTCAGACTGAGGTCGAGGTGAGAGTCAGTGACTGACTGTTTTGCTTTTCAGATTTTCAGGTTGAACCCCAATTTCTGACCCTGCGTTTTTATTAATCATGCTTCACACTACCACAGCTGAGTAGTCTCAGCAGGAGTGGGCTCATCTGCTCTAGTGATCACCTCCATGTCTCCACTACAGTGATAAAGGTGGTTTCTATAGATAGCCCCTGTGGCTTTTGTCCTGAAGGCTTCTCAGAATTCATTTCTTGAATTAGTTCCATATGGCCATCTAGGTACTATGATCAACCAGAATGAGCCTTCTTTCCCCACATTTTTTTTTGCAGCAATTGATTTTCTAGCTGGGTTTCAGAAAGAGGCAGGATGTGAAAAACATGTTTGACTTCATAAACATATATATTATTATTTCATGTTTGGCAATAATTCCAAGTTCAAGTCAGGTCCACAAGGTCACCATCCTTGTAAATTTTAAGAACACTCATGAACTCGTGCTCAGACCCCATGATCAGAGTACATTGTGCTCACATGTTGGCCCTTAGAGGCTTTGATGCGGAGATAGTGGTATCTCAAGAGGGAAGCAGAGTTTGGCTTTCTTCTAAGATGGCGTAACCCAGAACCAGGACACAGAGAGTGCTCCAAAGAGGAAGCCATTATAATTTATGACCATTTGGGGGCCAGACCCAGTGAGTTGAAGCTGCAGATGCCTTCTGTCTGATGTGCCTGAGTTCCTTGCTGTGCCTTTGAAGCTGGGCTTCCTGCGGAAGGTGGTACAGTTCTCCTCATTCAGTGTTACACACTCACACAGGAACGATACTGAGATGTCCATCTCTATTTTAAGTCATGACTGCATTTGGAGTCCTAGGCAAGCACTGGGAGATGCGTTCTCACATCGCAATCACTCAGATGTTCAACATGAATGCAGCCTTTCTCTTTTCTCTTCAGTATACACGGAACTGGGAGGGCCATGACGGGAGAGGGGGGAGATATTGCAATTCTTCTTTCCCCCTGGAGGATATGCTGCCTACAGTTCTGTGAACTTCAAGAAGCAGACAGGAGTCTGTACGTCATGACACCATTTCTGAGCCCTTCCTAGATGTCCCAAGTCAATTTGTTGGTCTGGTAGACACTCCATGCGGGTTAATTCTTTACTTGAACATAGAGTCACATCTATGTGCTGATGGATACAGCTAATGTACCTGAAAGAAGAAGTCTATTCTAACTAGGAAGTAGGCCTAGACCCCTTGAGTGTCAGTGTGTTTTTTTTTTATAATGCTCTAACCTGCCAGGAAATGAAGAAAACCTTGAGAAGTTTTGTTCACATCAGTTCCAAAGCTTGATATGTAGGCTTTATATCTCATGTGACATTTGATAAAGCATCTGTGAGAACAGCACATCAGTTCTGGTAAGCAGAATGAATGGACATGAATGCATTGTCATCACACGGGCTGCGGATGACCTACAATGACAGGCCCACTCAACATGAGCCGTGAACATAGGGGTCAAGCTGAGAGGAGGTCAACGTCATAAAGGCTGTTGACGGCTACAATGGGAAGTTGTAGCATTCCTACATTGAGATGATGCCCAGGGAAATACGCCAACTTGACTGTAAATACGAGGAAGCCACTGCTACACACAATGTAAACACAGCTGTGTGTCCGGAGTACTGAGTTCAAGGAACCTGTTGTCAAAAGTCCAGGTCCTCATGACTGCATCATGATGGTAGGGATGAGCTTTCTTGTGGGCTGTTGATTTACTTCTAGGTAATATGGTTCACCTTACAGAGCCTTAGCAGCACTAGGAGCATGGAGGCATGTTTCTAGGGCACAAACAAGTCAAGAGTGGACAAAGACTTCAGCCAGTCTTCACTGCAGTGATGCCTGGGTGGACCTTTTGCTGAGCCAGCACAATTACTGATGAGAAAAGTGGTTCTGACAAGATGCCAGGTCTCCTGCACCATTCCCAGGCACTAGGCATGAGAAAGGAGAGCCAGGCTCTGATATAACCCTCGGCAATGTAAAGCTGCTTCCCTCTTGAGCCATAAATCTCTGTGAGAATCTGGGGAGGGATGCAGTCACCAGATTTCATCATCAAGGCCCCTCCTCTTTCCCCTTATCTCCTGGTAGTTGCATGATTAACACACTTTTTTTCTGACACTGGGACCTGTCACAATATTGCTTTAGAACGAGTTCAACTCCCAAACATTTGACCTGTGTGTGCTCATCAGTTATCCCAGTGTACAGACTCATCCTAACTCAGTCGCTCATGACTCAAGCGGCCTTCCAGGAAACACACACATCCACACAGAGAGAGATAAAGGGCTGATGATGCAGGACATGGTGGTCCTGAAATATCTGCTACTGAACTCTAGCCCATAAAATCAAGATCTTTGAATAAATGACAGCAGGGACTGGGAGAACAAACTCCACACTCTTAAATAAGGAGCAAAAGCCCTAAAACATTGATTGACTATGCTTACGAATGCTTCATCATTAAGTCTGCTTTGCAGCGACTGCTGAGCAGCCCCAGAACACTGGCTGCCATGGGTAGGAACAAACCAGTTCTGGATGAATGTAGAAGAGTCAGCAATATGCTGTAAGGGGTGTTTCAGTTATTTTTTTTTTCTGTTGTTGTTCTTGTTTTTCTGCTTTCTTTGAAATTATATGAAAGTTATAGTTGAATAGATCCACAAATATGTACACCTAGATGTTTAATTTTAATATTACAGTGTCAAAACAAGGCAGGCACATTTATTAATAGGTCACTATCACCATAATTCGTTACAGAAAATGTGTTTTTTAATTTGAGCCTGAAGGCTCATGCTCATTGACTGATGACCAGACACAACTACTCAACCCTACAAAAACAGGAGAGCTGAAAGTCTCTCTTTGATGGCCTGCAAACTGCCACTCACATTTCTGCTGAACTTTCCCCCTTTCTGCTAATGCTGTCAGGACTTTTTATGTATATAAATCATCTTGTTTCATGAGCGCATTGCTTCTGAGGGCATCTGGCTTCATCCCACACACGGACCTAAGGAAGGGGTCGTAAAGGTGACTGATGAGGAAATCTGTTCATAGTCTCAAAGGCCCCGAGGGAGGGGGAGCCCAGTGGTCTAGAGGCTACAAGGCTAAGAACACTACAAAATATGCTTAAACACTAGATCTTGGGCTGGCCGAATGCTCAGTGGATAAAGCCGGAGCTGAGTCTAACAGCTGGAATCCATACAATGGAAGGAGAGAACCGACTCCTTCAAGCTCTCCTCTGACTTGAGCGTGCACACTGTGCCACATAAATGTGGTGACCTGAGAGATAAGCCTGCCTATGGCCGTCAGGGAAAAACTTACAAGGAATACAATAGTATCAAGAAATCCCTAGAAGACAAAATAAGGAAGGGGGAGAAACAGAAACAAAGATCAACTGGAAAAAAAATCTGCAGTTTCCACTCCAGACTACCGCATCTCCCAGGATGTGTGATTTACACTCCGAGTATTGAGACAATACTGATTCAGTACCAACTCTAGATACAGTTTTCTTAAAAGATTCATGGACAGCATTGCTAGGTAAAAGTAATTTTGAGGCTACAAGCGGTCCTGTGAGTGGCGGAAGAGCTACCTGCAAATGCTCCTCCAGGGCTGCTGGACAAAGCCTCCTGATAAACAGTTATCGCTGGGGGCGAGTGGGGTGGTCCCAGGGCTGGCCCTCTGGGTACTGCCAGGGGCACCTTCCTCACTCGGGGAGACAACCCTCTCCATCCCCACCTGTTGCTCACCCTACCCATCTGTCCTTTACTTTCAAATGCTTGATGATCTCTGAATGCACTGGGTGAGGCCTTGCATTCTGGCCTTTGCATGGTGTTTACCTTGCTTTAAAGATACACCAAGATGGCCAGGCGGTGGTGGCGCACACCTTTAATCCCAGCACTTGGGAGGCAGAGGCAGGCAGATCTCTGTGAGTTCGAGACCAGCCTGGTCTACAAGAGCTAGTTCCAGGACAGACTCCAAAAACTCCAAAGCTACAGAGAAACAGAAACCCTGTCTCGAAAAACCAAAAGAAAGAAAGAAAGAAAGAAAGAAAGAAAGAAAGAAAGAAAGAAAGAAAGAAAGAAAGAAAGAAAAAGATACACCAAGATGTCAGCTGTATTTGGACTATGGCCCAAATGACTTCAAAGGGCAGAAGAGATCCAAGAGCCATCGGCTCCCAGGCTTCATTGGTAGATTACAATGAGCTGGGTGCACATCTCAGGATCATGCTTACCACCCCTTCATTCCACCACAAAGTGGACCACACCTCAGAATAAATTTTGAAGGCACATGGACATTCACATCCTCAGGGATTACATCTGAAGTCTTTTCATCTGTCTTATGTAAAATAAAAGAATCGCAAGAGTGACACCCAGGCACCATTCCCGAATAACAAGGGTTATAAGCCAGTTTCATGATTGCCTGATGTGAAGGCTTTATATCAAAACCCATACACTTTTGCCTGAAGACTTTTGACCCCTGCGGAAGCAGAACTGAGTGAGGTAACTGAGGAACTGGTGGACAGCCTCATCTCTCCTAACCTGTGGCTGTGGCCATTCGGAGACTTGTTAGTCCATTCTTTAACTCCTGAAATGAACAATCTTGACTTTTCAGACCTAACACAGGTGACCAAGGCTCTGTGTCAACTGTGTCCCTTCCTTCCCTCACCTCTAGATCCTCTACTGTACTTTCTAGCTCCCTATGTTCACTTCCAGAACAACCTGCACACCCTCGGATTGCCCTCAGATTCCATACTCAGCCTCGAGCTGATATGAGCAGGATGGAATCCTCCCTAGCTGCACACGGCAGAGGTGGCTGGATCTCCTGGCTGTTCCAAAAGAGGTCCCCAACCAGGGAGCCTGGATACTCATTTGATCTCTTGTGGCTTGGAGGCTTGGACCCTGGTTGGCCCTTCTGAGTCTGGGAGGAGACTCAAATTTAAAATGGAGGGCAGAGCCTTCTCACTGATGGCAAGTCAGTCCTCCCTCCTGTAAACAAGTAGGAAATGAGAAAAATATTCAGGATTTTCTTCACTGGGTGAAAAAAGATTCTTCTTTTTATGAACTTCTAAATTTTGTACAAATTTCTGAAAATTATACTTTCGTTTTCTTCAATCAAAGGCTGGTAAATATTCCTGAACTGTCCTAATAATTCTATGACCAGTAAGTTTATCAAAAACATTTAAGCATATTTTTTAGCATGAAGATGTCAAAACATGTCTTTTGGAGAGCAGCTGGTGCTCCTAACTGCTGAGTCATCTCCTCAACCCCAGGAATCACTTTTAAAAATCCAATTAGCTTCATAATGTCATCAAATATTTTCCTGGATGCTAAGTTAAATATCCAAACAAGCTGTATTTTCTCCCTATGTAATTTCTTCATAAATATAGAATATTCTAAAATGATGAACTTAAAGGTTATAATTACCCTTACTTGTGAAGGCAAAGCAATGTTATGAATTGTCAGTCCAAATGAAGGTAGCTCCATCCAGGAAATTATGTTATTCGTTGCTTCAAATATTTTTAAGTTTTTATAGTGAGGACATTTGAAATTTGTCCTTAGCACATCTTATGACTCCTACATCCACCACGCTCATGGTGAGCAATATATATATTACATATATATTACATTTAAGCTCTATGGTATCTCTCTCGTGTGCTGAGGTTCTATGCCCTTGCACGACACCCTCCCATTCCCCCACATCTTCTCCCTGACAACCACTCTCTACGCCCCTGTAGCTAGTTCTTTTATTTCCCGTGTGAGAACAGAGGGAAGCATTGCTGCTTCTGACTCATTCTACTAAGTGTAAGACTCTCAACTCTGTGCAAGCACAGAGGTAATGTGCCCTGTTCCGAAGCTAAACAGCATGTCACACGCATGCCACACACATGTTCTCGTGCCTCCATGTGTGGGTGGTCATTAGTGGACTTCGAGTCTTAGCAGTCCCCACTGCTGCAATGTTCATGGAAGTGAGGATGTCTTTTTGTCATGCTGCCCTATAGTCTTTTGGATAAACATCTGGAAATTGGGTTTTCGCTTTAGACAGAATCCCAGGTTCAGAATTTTGGAGGTCTTTACTGGGTGTTTGGTAACAACATGGTAATTAGCCTTGCCATTAACATGATGCAGGATTTTTCCCTTCTCCGTACTCTCAGCACTTGCTGTTCGGGATCTCTTGGGAAAATAATATTCTCAGATTCAGGAGCTCAAGGTTTAGTGTGGCTTTTTACTATGAATTTCCACAGTGATTTTGGTGATAGTGACCATTTTCCATATATCTGTTGGTCGTTCATATATCTTTAGAGAAATATTTATTTGGGTTCCTAGCCCAATTATTTAATTTAAACTTTTATGGTTTTGAGAATATCATTCATGGACATTGTATTTACATTATGTTCATCCCCCTTGTTCTCCCTGCTACCTCCTCTCCAATTCATGATCTGTTCTTTATTAAGGTTATAAACACACACACACACGCACCCATACACCTATTGAGTATGTTTGGTATTACTCTGACATAAATGTCTTTAGAGTTGGCCACTTGGGATTGAGAAACCTGTTTTATCCCTGAAGAAGACTGATTCTTCTCCCAACAGTTATTAATTGCCAGTGTCTCTTGATGTAGGGTTGGGGCCCTAGAGTCTGGTGCAATCTACATGGGCATGTTGACTCTCACTGCCATTGTGCAGAGCTCATTTAGGCGTCTATATTGTTAAGCTTTCAAGGTTGCAGGCTCCTTGTTATGTCTAGATGTCACTCTCACAACCAGATGTCCTGGTCCACTTTACAATCTTTCTGCCTACTTTTCATGATATTCTCTAAGCTTTAGGTATAGAGGCTACATTGCATCTATATAGGTTGTGATTCACCCCACGGGCAGTTGTTCTGTGAGTTTTGACCAGGAGTGGTTTTCTTGTAATGATCTCTGCTGCAAAGAGAAGCTTCTTTGGTGAGGGGTGGGAGCTGCACTTACCTGTGGGTATAAGGTTGAGTATTTAGAATGTACCTAAATATTGTACTTGTTTAGGAAATTGACAGTAATAGATTCTCCATGATCCCTCCAGCCACAGGTAGTTGGCAAGGTTTACAAAGCCAGACATGATGTCTCTGAAGGAGGCTTCAGTTCAACTAGGCAACTGTTGGTCACCTCCACAGTAAATGTGCCACTATTGTGCTATTGGGGGTACACTGTCATTGTCAGGGCTCACAGCCCCATACCAGTGGCACTGCTGGCTGCTTCTGTCCCTTGGCAGCTTGCATGCCATCTTGAGATAGGCAGGCAGGTAGTCTTCAGGACAGTGTCTCCAGGTCGGTTCCTGATCTACGCCACCAAACCCTGTGTGAAGTGTGTAGGGTCCTCAGAAATAAAGCCTCATCTTCAAGTTCCAGGAGGAAGCTGAGGGCAACAGCAGTAGCCTGCACTATTGGATGCTGGGATTTTCCAAGTTACTTAGAACTTTGGAGATGAGGCCCATTATCTGATGTGGGGCTGTGCATAAACTCCCTCACAAAGCAGCAGACCCTTCTCTCTGTTGTTTTCTTTGTTTTTTTTTTTTGCAAAAAAATCAATTTTTTGATGCCATTGTATTTGCCTATTTTTTCTCTTGTTGTTTATGCACTTAAGATGAAATTGAAAAATAAGTCATTGCCCTATAGCTTTTGCCATGTTTTATTTTCTGCAGGTTTTATATGTTCAGTACTTATCATGAATCCTCTAATCCATTTGAGTTATTTGTGTATAAGGTTCAATTTTATTCTTTGGCGTGGCTGTCTGGATTGCTCAGCGTGTTTATCAACTAAGGCTGTATGTCTTGGTTCCTCTGTAAAAATCCAATGATTGTTCAATGTGGGGTCATTTGCATGATTTTACTTATATCCCATGAATTTTGACTCTGTTTCCATGCCACAGCCTTTTAATTGTTTCCAGTTATGGGGTGTGGTGCTCGTTGCCTGTCTTCATGGTTGCTGCTCTGTTTCCATTCTTTTCTTTTGCTTCACTACTTCCTGTCCCCTCTTTCTCAACCACACATTTTTCTTCCTCCTCTACCTCTTCCATCTTTCATCTCCCTCTTCTACCTCTTCCTTTCTTCTTCCTTCTCTTCCTCCTCCACCCATTCTTCTTCCTCCTCTATTCCTCCACCTTTTCTTCTTCCTCCTCTCTTCCTTCCACCCTTTCTTCTTTCTCCTCTCCCTCCTCCACCCTTTCTTCTTCCTCCTCTATTCCTCCACCTTTTCTTCTTCCTTCTCTCCCTTCTCCAACCTTTCTCCTTCCTCCTCTCCCTCCTCCATCCTTTCTTCTTCTTCCTCTACTCCTCCATCCTTTCTTTTCCTCCTCTACCTTTTCTATCCTTTCTTTTTCTTCTTCTTCCTCTATCTCCTCCATCCTTTCTTCTTCCTACCCCTCTTCTTTTTCATACTCTCCTACATCCTCCTCCTTCTTTTCCTCTCCTTCCTCCTACTTTGTATAGTTTTTCAGATTTTAGGTTTTTCTTCTTCTTCTATGTAAAGATGGACTTTGATAGATAAATTGCTATAGCTGTCTTTAGGTAATGTTTACTTTCCCAACCCATGAACACAGCCTTCAAATCCACTAAGTTGTATAAATTTCAATTAATTTTTTAAATATAATTTTCTGTTTATGTGGTTTATGTAGGACCCAGACATGACAAGCTCACAGTAGGTCCAAGTCTCAGTTTACCTTAAGGCATTATCTAGTTTTAAGAAAGACTGTAAACTGAGATCACTCATACATGACCAAGGAACAGACCATCCAAAGGAAATTCCTTATGTTGCAACCATTGCAGATAGAATCACCTGCCAGCATACACCCATTGCTTTTCACCAGGACAGCCTTAGACAAATGTCAGCCAATCAGGGGTCCTGAACCTTAGTAATTCCTCACCTCTTCCTTTGCTACTATAAAAACTCAACCTCAACCGTGATTGGGGCTCTCCAATCACTCCAATATGTTGGACACAGTTCAAGTTTGCAAACATGTAAAAATAAAGGCTCTTTGTTTTTACATACAGGACGTGGTCTCCTAGTTGGTTTTTGGGGAGATTCTGTAATCTGGGCCTAACATTTGGGGGCTCTCTGGGATCCCCCAAGCCCACCAGGACCACTGCTCTGTAGAGCCTTCAGTTAATCGGTAAGTTTTCTGTGTATGAGTTTCAGTTTGTGTCTTTCTGTTTTGGATATCCTCTGTAAGTGGACCCAGAGTCTGTGAGAGATTGTCTATGCACACCTGTGAAAAGGTCACTGATGGAGTACCTGGGGAAACATCTCTAGGGCCCTTCTGTATTTGGGTCCCAGTACTCTTCTGCGTGAGAGTGGATCTCTCTGGCTTCTGTACACAGACGTGCAGATTGCACTCAGCATCTGAGTTCTGTAGACAGACGTACGGATTGCTCCTGGCATCTCAACTCTATAGATAGACATGCAGGTTGCTCCTGGCATCACTGTTCTGTAGATAGACGTGCGGGATGCCCCCAGTGTCTCAGTCTCACTTCTGCCTCTGGGCACCAGGAGGACCTCCGAATTGTTCCATGTGCTGTTCGGTTTTCGTCTTCTGTGCATCCTCTTTCTGACTTACAAGGCTGATGTGATGATGAGACAGACTCAAAGCACGACTTCTTTGACTTTGGTATTGGATCACTTACAGGACTGCACAGGTAAGGTCATAAGCATGGAGGTGTATCATTCCTAAAAGGGATGAGAAAAACAAATGTCATGGAAAGGAGGCAGTCTTGGCCTGTACTACGAGGGAAATGCAGACAGGTTTGCCACACACGCTCAAGGCTGCAGGGTAGCACACTTATATGGATGGGTGGTTGGGCTATACAGCCTTGTTATGACAATGGAGCAAGGCTGCCAATCACAGTTTGCAAGGGGCATGTGTGACCCAATAGG
This sequence comes from Dicrostonyx torquatus, assembly GCA_028555095.1. Lineage (NCBI taxonomy): Eukaryota > Metazoa > Chordata > Mammalia > Rodentia > Cricetidae > Dicrostonyx > Dicrostonyx torquatus. The sequence continues at coordinate 3,819,063 of JAQHUG010000093.1, forward strand.
ATTTCAAACACTGAACAGAGAATCTGGGTTAATTGCTATGGCTGGAGAAGTTAACAATCTTTATCCCCCTTGGTGCATGCCACCACACTCCTTCCCAGGCTGGTGGATGAGTTCCCTTGGCTCTTCTGGGTCCTGTGGGCCTTGACTTCTGGCCAAATCTAGCCAAGGTTTGGCTCTGTGAGCCAAAGGCAATGAGTCACAGTCACTAGCTATAGTTGCTAAGTTGAGATGTCTTGTTGTGACACTGTAGTCAGACATCCCTCCAACAGAGCTGCTGTGGTTATTAATATCCAAT
>JAQHUG010000093.1:3834419-3859821 GCA_028555095.1 Dicrostonyx torquatus
TACTTGTATCTCTTTGTATTGAGAAGGCTTGGCTGGTTCCAGTTTCAAGACGCCACTGGGAACAACTTGAGGTGAGAGAAGGTTGGGGCTCCATGGGCCAATGCCAGCAAAGACAATGTTGTCAGGACTTTTTGTTCGCTCGGTTTTTGTTTGTTTGTTTTTCACTCTTTGGCGGCCCACCACCCAGCACCCAAATAAATGCATAGAGATTTATTTTTTATTTATGAATGCCCAGCATTAGCTTGTCATCTTTCTAGGCAGCATTTCTTAATTTAAACCATCTCATCTTCTGGTCTTTTACCATTCTCTATTCATACACCTTTCTTTCTTACCCCTGGGTGGCCCTGCCCCTGTCATACTCTCTCCTTTTCCTTTTCTTGCTCCTCCCTATTCCATTCTTCCTTGGAGCCTATCCATCTCCTGCCATGCTATTGGTCATTCAGCCATTTATTAGACCAATCAGGTGTTTTAGGCAGGCAAAGTAACACAGCTTCACAGAGTTAAACAAATGCAACACATCCTTGCATCATTAAAACTAGTGTTTCACAGCTTGTGCAAATATAACACACCTTCAGCTAATATTCTATAACACTTGGTGTTTCTGAGTGGTTCTTCTCTGATTGATGAGGGTATGAGCTGCTGATGAAGCCTTATCACTGGGAACCTTCTGTGAAGATGCTTCCTGTCCTTTACAGTGCAGCGCTATGCCCTTCCAGGTTTTCTGTCTTATGATCATGAACCACAAATGCAAGCATAAACAGCAGAGTACAAGAGATGAAAGAGATAATCTCAAGTGCCAAAGATATAATACAGGAAATAGACTCATCAATCAAAGAAAACATTAAATCAAACAAAAACTTAACACAAAATATCCCGGAAATATGGGACACCATGAAAAAACCAAACCGAAGAATAATAGGGATAGAAGAAGGAGAAATCCAATTCAAAAGCTTAGAAAACATATTTAACAAAACCATAGAGGAAAACTTTCCCAACCTAAAGAAAGTTATGCCTATGAAGATACAAGAAGCGTACAGAACACCAGGTTTCCCAACCTTCGCAATGCAGCACTATGCCTTTCCAGGGGTCCCCAGAAGTTTGTAGGGCGAGTTGTGAGCTCAGTGGTTCTGCTTGCCTGCTCTGGAGGAGTTCCCGGACTTCAAATGTCAGGTCGCCATGCCCATGACACTGAGAGCCCCCACATCAACAGAGCACCTCTCAGCTGTGTGAACATGTGCACCTTGTTCCAGGCTCTGTATATTCTTTCTGAAATGCCAGTTTCTTATTAAGACCAAATAGGATGGTCACTTCCCCATTTCAAATGGAATCAGAAAATAAAAATATTTCCTGGCACCAGTGGCTGAGTGAATTTACTTATTCCTGTTCAGAAATGGGTTGCATATGTGATTAGCTAGCTTTCATGATAAATTTTCTTTTTAAGTTTCTGCTTGGGCTTGGGATTTATACTCCTGCCTTTGAATCTGTGTGGTAACAATGGAAATGATAATAACTTAATAACTGCTATAATATCCATCTTGTAGGTCAGCTCAAAATGGTCTACATAAATTGCCAACAATGCCAGACCTGCAGAGTCTTCCAAAAATATAGAAGGGAGAGATATAAAAAGTGGCAGAAAGTAAAGCTGTTTGCTTTTCCCAACCCCATCTGACATGGCCAAGCCCTGTTCTCCAGAACGTTTCCAAGTATAGATGTGACTGCTGCAGAAGGAGGCAAAGCCAGTGCACTGTACAGGAAGAAAATTCTCCTGGGTTAGATTCTGCAGCACTAGGACCACACTCACAGGAATCAAGTGTGAACTCACTGTCAGAAGCCTTCCTCTGGGATTTCTATCATTAAATTGCAAAGCCTCTTCAAATGGTTCTGTTCTGAGAGGGCAGCTCAGAAGACGGCAAGTGGATCATCGGGTAAAGGCACTTTCTGCCAAGCCTGATGACTTGCTTTCTATCTGTGGGACCAACATGAAGTAAAGAATCAGTTTCAGAGAGGTCTCCTTGGACCTCTTCATTCACGTCAGGGTGTGTGTGCCCTTGTCCATGTTCCATACACACACACACACACACACACACACACACACACACACACACACACACACACACACGTGTGTGTGTGGCCCACCGGTGTGTAAATGCTGGGTTGTTAGGTGTACCTGAGAAAAAGAAGTTAGGGGTTAAAGAGAAACCTGGGAACACCAGTTTCTATGGAAGCAGATGTAAACAGAAAATGCTCTTCCAGACTATTGGACAAGCCCCCGTCCAGGGCAGCCACACACCTCATTTGGGTCACATAGATACTCCACTACAGTATGATTTGCTGGAACCCTGGCAGCCAGTACTGTTCTTCCCACTTATGGTATAAATTCCAATCACTCTCAAGACCTCTGAATTCTCATTGAGTTCCACTCATGAGCCTCTCCCTGCTGCATAGTAACACATCGGTGCAGGCCGAAGCCTGTTCACTGACACGGGCCCTTTCTCAGGCTCCCTAGCCCAGCCTTTCTCTCAAGTCCTCTCTCCACAATAATCACAACTCTTTGACCTGCAGTAACATCTCTCTCCAACTGAGACATCTATCACTGTGCTTCATCCCCAGGTTAGAGTTCAAATGCCCTACAAACACCTTCTTGTTTGTCTGGCTTAGTTCTGGCCTCTCTCTAACTTGCTGGGTCCCCTTCCAATGCACCCAAGCTGGCTGCCTCTTTTACAGCCTCCTTCCTTCTTATCACAGGCCTCACCATGTGCTCCAGGTTCCCAACTGATGGGCCCTTCCTTGTTCTCATTCCGTCAGACATATCCTTGAGGACAGAATGGCCTGTCATGCACGACTGACTTCTAGGACAGCCCACAGGTAGTTCCGGGACATCTATTTATCTAAAGACAGAGTATGGTAGTGCTGGGCTTAGAGCAGGTGAGAGGTGAAGGCGGCAGAGTGAAGAACAAGAGAAATGCCAATATCAGCTATTCTCCAGAAATGGACGGTGCTAATGCTGCAGAGGTAGAGAGCCTAAAAGACATTTGGGGGGCTCAGAGAAGGCATGTGCTGCTGGTCCAAGTCCCAGGGCTGGGCACTACCTGCCACCCAGGTTCTTGACCCATGGTGTTTCCAAATGACCTGCAACACAGGTCATGTTATGAAGGAGCACATGAATCTTGTGGACCTCTCTGACATGAGTTAAGGCTCTGGTTTAAAGTTTCTGATGGCATGGTATGGCGGGGGACTTATCTTTTCCCTGTGCACCACATACATGTGAAATCTCTCAAGCATACACACTCACACAAATGAGAAAGAGTGGAGGATGCAGGAACAAGCACACAGAAATACAGACAGGCACATGCATGCAGACACACTCAGACACAGAGATTCATGCATGTCAACACACAACTTCACAGGTATATACACATGTAGATGCACATGTACAAGGCTCTCTCTCCCACATCCACAGATACACCTGTGCACTCTCAAGCATACAGACCACAGCACACACACTCACACCAACTTGAACACGCCAGTATCATTTTTACATGAACCGTAAAATCATTAGAGGAAACAAGAACTTATTTTACACAGTTCTTCAGACACCTTAAATTAACACGGTGATTTGCCCACTAGTGACAAATCAATTTAGGAACTGAACTGTGAGTTCGGACACTTTTATAACAGTGATCATGAGGCCTGAGGAATTCCACGCACCTCACAATTTACATGTGACATGCAGTGTATCAAAGGCTAGCTCCCAAAACACCAGAGTCCTACTGTACATTATAGAAGAGATGATGCTAAAACGGTCCCTCAAGAAGGAACTGTGGCACTGCACAATGTCATTGAGAGGCAGCCAATGCTAGACACCAGCTTGCTGACTCTCACGACCAGCAGCCCTCCTTTCATGGGGGACTCGGATCTTTCCTAAGCCCCATGCTCAGTCTGTGCACCAGAACCTGAGAGTGATTAATGACTTGGCAGGAGTTTAAGAAGGTTATATAACACTGCACATATTTGCCTCCATGACGAGATGGTTGACAGCCAACCTGGGGTGACATTCAGGAGCAGGGATGGGTGTCAAGGAGGAAAGTGACCAGCTGTTCCCTGTCTTCAGTCAGAAGGAGACGTGACGGAAGTGAGCTTAAACTGCTTCATATGGCAATGATTTAGGATATTAAGAACTTCCTGAGGCTGGACTGGGTTACCACAGAAAGGCATAGAATCCTCTTGCCTCGAGGTCTTTAAAACACACATTCTGTCCAACTATATTACAGTGTGGGTGTTTCTGCAGACTCAGAGCTGAGGGACCAGCCAAGAATGCATCATACCATTGGAAGGCTATGAGACTTATGCTATGGTGCCCCATCTTCTCTTTTCCTCCCTGCTCCCATCTTCTTCTTTCCTCTCCTCTTCCTCCATCTCTTCCCTTACCTTCCCCTCCCTCTTCATTTCATTTGTTTTGTTCTTCAATATTTTAATTAAGAACAGTAAAATTTCTTCTTTTCTGGTCTAGCCTTACAAGTTCTGACAATCAGACACCTTCAAAATAAAAATGTAGAAGAATCATAGTTTTGCATTCTTCTTTCACCAATGCTATTTTTCTGTCAATGTGCACATGGCAAGATTTAAAAACCATTAGAGATCAATCAGTACCAAATTGCCCTTTTAACTTGTATGTAGAAAGACACATTAGAGCTTCACCTGGCTGGATCCTGAGGTTACACATTCAGGTTTTAAGTAGGAGAATTTGTACCCACAAATACGATTGACTTCCTAGAGGGCTTCTCAAACTCCCTCCCCTTGTGATCCCTTTCATGGAGAACGTTTTCGGTAATATATATGTCAAATGCTTACTGAAAATAAATTATAAAAAGTTTATATTAAAATAGCTTTCTGGGGAACATGTAATCCTACCATTTACTAAAGAGAAAAACAATTTTGCACACTAATGAAGGGGACATACTTATTTTTACATGAAAAATTAACCCTCAGCGGAGTATTCTTCCTAGGGGACACCAAGCATCTTCAGCAATTTCTGAGGTGGATCCATATTTTGATCTTATGATCATCAATGCTGAGACCCCTCTTTCATGTGCTTATTCGCCACATTTAGGGCCATTTCAGAAACTGTTAGAAATGCTTTCCAAGTTCCAAGCTGAAATTCCCTTGATGTTTGTTTCTGAGACTGGAGTCAGCACCTCAACATAATTTTGAAAACCAAACATTTGGATTTAATATAGTGTGAAGATATACTAACTGGATATTTGGATTCCAAGCAGCGATAGGAAAACACTGTCCTTTTCTGTAATTAAGCCACTGTATGCCTATGAGAGCAGAAAGTTTTGGTTTTGAAATACCACAGATCTGCATTTGATTCATGAGACTGCAGGCAGCAGGCAGCGTTGATTAGCATTGTGAGGCTGGAGGGCATGCACAGTGCAAGACATGCATGCAGTGACTTTAGAGCAAAGGCTGCAGTGAAGGTGTGAGATGCAACACAGGCCAGCCCGGCCAAACATCTCAGGTCCATATCCTATTCGATCTGGGATGATTTTCCTGTTGCACAGTCAGGAAATTTTCACTGCCACTAAGTTCTCAGAACCTCCACGTTCAGCTGGGTCAGGGCCCACTGTGTACACAGCTGTGGTTTGGTCTAGAGTCAAATGCTCATGGCAAGGACAAGTTCTGCAGACTGCGTGGTTAAGTGATATCACTGTCATAAAAGCATTAGGATTATCTTCTGCAAATTAGGATGGCTATCACACTCATAGAAGATGTGAACTCATGGGACCACTCTGAAATGTGTGGACTTTCACTGACCAAAGAATCCTTAACATCTTACAGCTGTTTGTTTGTGTGGTGCGTGTCTAAGACACTGTTCTATTGCTGTGAAAATGCACCATGATGAAGTTTATAAAAGGAAGCATTTAATTAGGGTCTTGTCTACAGCTTCAGAGGGTTAGTCTTGTATCATCAAGGCAGTGAGTTTGGAGGCATGCTGGTAGGTGTGGTGTTGCAGCAGTAGCTGATTCAAAGGCAACAGGCAGGCATCCACTGGGCCTGCTGTAGGACCCAGGCATGACAAGCTCAACAGAGGCCTGAGTCTCAGTAGCTTGACCTGGTTGCAAAAAAAAAAAAAAATCACAAACTGAGGCTACCCAGGCACCATTGTAGATAGGATCACCTGCCAGCACACACCCATCTCTTTTCACCAGGACACCCCTAGACACATCAGCCAATCAGGGGTCCTGAGCCATAGAAATCCCTCACCCCCACCTTTGCTACTACAGAAATCCAACCCTAATTGAGCTCAGGGCTCTTTGTTCATGCCAATACATTGGACATATGGAGAGAAAACTTGTGTAAGAATAAAGGCTCTTTGCTTTTACATACAGGACTCAGTCTCTTAGTTGGTTTGGGGGGACTCTGTGATCTGGGCATAACACCTGTCATAGGATTTTTAACCTTAAAGTCCACCCCAAGTGACATACTTACTCCAACAAAGCCACACCTACTGATCCTTCTCAAATAGTCCATCAACTGGGGACTAAACTTGCAAATATATTGAACCACCGCAGTGTGTGTAGGATGAGGCTCTCAGAGGCATTATCGTTTGACTTTTATGATACGCATACACACAATTACCTAAGCACCTCCATTGCATCCCACCCTCTTTCTCTATACCCTTTGTCCCTCTGTCCTGGAAGTCAGCTCACTGTAGGCTTCCTGGGGTCAGACATAGATTTCCACCTCTGTTCAGCCTTTCACGGTTGAGCTGTGGGAATGGAGTCTGAGGGATACTGTTCAGAGTCCTCTCCCCCTCCCCCGCTCCCATGCTCCTCCCCATCCCACCAGTGGAATTCTGTGCAGCTGCTGAGAAAAAAAAAGAAAGGTTTGATTTCAGGAGGTGAGCTGAGGAGGTAGGTATCTGGGATCAAATTTTAGATTCCTCCAGGGCTTGAGAGTGGAGTGAAGAGAAATCCCTCTGCCAGGAGTGATCCTGTTTCCTAGGACACCTAGCTCCTGCCAGATAAACAGGGAACATGAGACTTGAATGAGACGGAGGGATTAGTTTTGTGAGGAGCAAATGTTGATCTTTCCTCACCTGCTTTTAACAAGTCTTTGCCTCGCTGAAACATTTTTTTATTAAATTTTAATCAAAAGCACAAAAACAGATTGTTTATCATAGGAAAGACTAACCGTGCTGTAAGCTTCCTTTGCCTTGCCAAGTTTCCTGATGCTAGTCCAACCGGCTCTAGGATCCTAAGTCAGCCAAGTTTATCAGTGCTAGTCCCTCCACTCAAGAGCACACAGCTGCCAGACAGACAGACAGACAGGGAGTACCTGAAGGCAGACAGAACAGAATAAGCTTAGTTTAGGGCAGGGCATTTCCTTAACGTGAAGATTATCATAGGAAAATTTGATGAATGTTGCTGATCTTTGAAGTTTTTCTTTCGTGTGTTTGTTTGATGTTCTTTGTGAGGTCTTAAATGATCTATTTGAGCTTTTAGGACAGAGAAAACTAAACAACAAGTAGAATGTCCTTGTGTTGTCCAGTGTCTCACACTGTAAGTCCTTGGCTTGTTTACATGGTGGAGCACAGTGCACCCAACAGCAACAATGATACAGGTTTACGGAGTTAAGCTTCCAGATGGAAGTGCTCAGCTTTACCCCAGCTGAGCTGTTTGTAAGAAACACTTCCAGGTCTAACCCTTAATGCTCAGCCTTCTTGAGTAGCTGAGAGATGAATGCCAGCCACATCCTAGCTTCAGAAGGGGTGCCAAAAAGTAACTCACTGAAAAGTGACTCTCACTGTCCTGTTATGATTGACAATGCTACTTTGTAAGCAAGTACCAACTCAGAGAGGGAAGGGACAGTCTTCTGTGATTGGAGTACTTCAGACTAAACCACTGGTAAAAAGCTAGCTTCTGGCTCAGGAGTCATGGCACCAAAGTAGACTTCCTTTACAAAGAAGAACCAGGGTATCAGGGAGGGCAGGGCAGGGAAGCACTGGGAAGGATATGCTGAACACTGAATGCTCATCAGTGTACCCTGTGTAATGGTCATCTGGTCAAGGGCCAAGATTCCTTTCTGGCTTTTGTAGGCTGAGGTCTCTTTCCTTGAACTTGTTCTTAATGTGTTTTGATTATTTCATATTTTATACAGATTACTAAGTAAGAGACACTACAGAGTTGTAAGGGCATCCGCACAAGCTCAAGGGGTATTTTCACACCAGAAACAAAACAGAGTTGCCCTTTTTGGAAATTGTGCCACAGGGATGTGCAGGTCGTCATGGAGGGCTGTCTTGCAGAGCCTTGTGTTTGAGTCTTCCTTGAATGGGAGGCGGTGACAGTAGTTGGCCACAACTAGGGGCTGAGGCACTTTTAAACTGTGTTTTTTAGGCTCTCCTGCTGGGGTCATTTACATCACAGTGAACACTCCAGGAATGTGAATCCTTCAAATTTCCAGCCAAGTCAGAACTTCTGGGGCGTCCAAATCGACCTGGGCTGAAACAAGGGTCCTCCAAATTCTACAAAAGCCATAAGCACCAGTACTTTAGCCATTACAGTGTTTGAATGTAAGATGTGAAAGAACACGATTAAGTCCAGTCTCAGGAGGGTGAGCTAATTTATCCTGACGAGTCAAGACACAGATACACACAGGTAGATGAGAAGATACCATCTACAGGTCAGGAGTGAACCCATGGTGGACTCCATCTCATTGACAGGACACTCACCTTCCATAGCAATGAGGACACATGTTTCTGTTGTTAAAAATGCGTGGTCTATGATGTTTTGTTAAGGCAACCTGACCAAACTAAGTTGTGTGTCAGATGTTGGCCTTTTCTCCTTGGGGACATTCAAGAGTGACTCTAATATCAAGATGAGAATTCTCCTTTCACCCATTGAGTCCCCCACACCAGCATGGTAAACAAAATATACTTTCTAATTTTTCTTTTTTAAATTTTTTTATTAATTTTACATTCCAACCACAGTTCCACAGTTCCCCCTCATTCCCCTCCTCCCCTTGGCTCCCACTTTCCCGTTCTACCTCCTATCCACTCCTCAGAGATGGTAAAGCCTCCCATGGGGAGTCAACAAAGCCTGCATATCAAGTTGAGGCAGGACCAAGGCTCTCCCCTGTAGGCTGAGCAAGGTATCCCACCATAGGGAAAGGGTTCCAAAAGCCGGTTCACGCACCGTGGATAAATCCTGGTCCTTCTGCCAGGGGCCCACACAAAAAAGATCAAGTCACACAGCTGTCACCCACATTCAGAGGTCCTAGTTCGGTGTTGTGCAGGCTCCTGGCTGTCAGTCAAGAGTCCACGAGTTCCCACTAGTTCAGATCAGTTGTCTCTGTGGGTTTCTCCATCATGATCTTGATCCCCTTTGCTCACATAATCCTTCCTCCCTCTCTTCAATTGGACTTCCAGGAGCTCAGCCCTGTGCTTGGGTGTGGGACATGGCATCTGCTTCCATCAGTTACTGGATAAAGGTTCTATGATGACAGGGTACTCACTGTCTAATTACAGGGAAAGGCCAGTACCGGCACCTTCACCACTATTGCCAGGAACTTATCTGGGGTCATCCTTGGTTCCCCTGAGTTCTCCCTAACCCTACAATGGCTCCCTCTATCAAATTATCTCTTCTATTGCTCTCCCTCTCCTTTCTCTCCTCCAACTCAACAACCCATTCCCCCATCGAGTTTTGAGTGTTTAATCACACAAAGCACATACTTTCCAGGCTCTCATGTTCCCCCTTCAGAAGACCATGCAGTTTTTGCAGGGATGTGATTGCTTTAACTTGTTCCTTTCAGAGTCACCCTTCGCTGAGAGCGAGTCTCAAGGTGAGGCTAGCTAGAGGATGTTGGTCACTGAGTAATCTTTGAGATTTCTTGGTCCAGGCCCACTTTGTATATCCAGCTTGGTTCGTGACTGTAGAGGCAGTGTGATCAGAGGACTCATGTTCCTTCCATCTTGTCTTTACCTCCCTACTGCCATGTTCCTTTAAACCACAGCACACTCTTCCTCCCTTAAGTACCGATTACTGTTTGATCACAATGATAAACTAACCATAGGTTTGTGTATGATTGGTGACCATTGAAGACCTGAAACCAGGCTACCTCAGTTCCTTCAGAAGGCAGCAGATGGCACGATGCCAGGGACCGTGGATCTTACACAGCCCTAGTTTCAGCTTCAGACCCAAGTCCTTGTCCCTTTCAAACAATGGCATCTCTTTGAGGCCAGGAGATATGGAGACCAGACTTGTTCATCATAAAATGTAGTCACATGGGTAGAAATGATTTCCATTTCATATACAAACCTCACTACTTTCCAAGTCAGGTCTCGATCTGTAAGATGCAAAGGAGCTGTCTGAGCAGGTCAGGTGACATTCCCAAGACCACAGCGATGTAAACTTTACCTCCATGCTCAATCTAGCCCTGCCAAAAGGTCTGCTGTTTCTAGAGTTCCATGCCCTCTCCGTTACTCCCACTGACATCAGACCTAACTCAGGGAAGGCAGAGAACACCATGAAGATGGATTCTGGATGTCTTGAGATCTGGCTGCAGAGTTAAAAGCCAAGGTTGGATAACTGAGACGTCTGCCTCCTTAGCAATGGGTTTCAGAAACCAAGTATGTCAGGTATGACAGTGTTCATTTAAGAGTTTATTTTTCACTCTAATGTGCAACTATACATTTAGTCAGTTTGCAGAATAATGTGTTCAAGAAGCCTTTAAGTTGGAAAAAACATGGATCTTTCCTAAAGCCCTTAATCGTGATCTCAATGTGTCCTTAATTTCCTTAAGTTTTCACGGTGAAATCCACCTGAAAGTGATTCAGATGAGATGAGATCTGTTGTTCACTTGTTTGCAACTTAAATAGCCTAAAATAGTTGTAAATTACCCAACAAAGGGAAATGGTTTTTCTCCAAGTGGCAGGAGAATGAAGTCAGGCCACTTACCTCCGCGTTACCTCTTTCTTCTGGACTCACTTCAAGCTGCGGATGTAGGGTAAGTGCCAAGGGGCTTTACCTTTCAGATTCTGAGAGTTTTAAAGGAACGTGGCCCATATTTGGACTGGGCTTCAGTTCCTTTCCTCCTAATCCTACGCCTGTTCTAACAATCTGTCTGCAGGAGGCTCTTGACTTCGGTTTTCAGCCATCAGCCTATATTTCTCCATATTTCCAGGACATTATTTTTTAACTCTTCTGTAAAGATTCAAAAGCTAAAGCAAACACAAGCAGGCAAATAAGCAAAACACAACAAATGCGTTTGGGATCACCAGTGCTTATTGAAAATGGAACCCAGAAGTGGCCGTTCTGCACAGCTACACGAGGAAACTTCAGAAAGCTGGCGGTTTTCTTGGAACAGAAGTTACGGCCTCATCCCATGTCTGTCAGTGCCTTCTGCCGGAAGCGTCTGTCCAAAATGGGGTCCTTTCCAGGGAAAAATGGGCTGCGGGGTTCAAACAGGGGCCAAGGTCTCTCAAACATCGTCCTCTGCTGTGAGAACGGAGAACAGAGCAAAGGGAGCATACTGCTTTGGGGTCACAGTACCTGTCACCAAGTTAGAGCCTGTTAAACTGTCAGTCTGGGGAACATGCAGATTCAGCCGCTGGGAGGCCCCCACAAGAACAAAACCAACATCCATCTGTAACACATCGAAAAGGACTCAAGATTAGAAAGGCATGGAATGTATTTCACTCCCAAACTCCTATGCTAGCTTCCCCTTGAAGGCCACCAAGATCGTTCCCACACCATGCTTCCATCTTACTCACAGCCAGCCATCTTTCTGTCCCAGCAGAGTCACCAGGCCACCAGGCTCCATACTGAGTGCCACAGCATCCCCGTGAAAAAAGGTGGTGGAGAGGGGCAGAGTCACATGACTCCCCAAGACAGAGAGTGCCACTAGGATGAAGGACACAGCTCTACAACAGAACAGACATCCCGCAGACCCTTTGACATCTGAGTCTCGGTTGAAAACAGAGAACAATCTGGTGACCCCTTCAGCATCACCTGTTACTGTCAAATACATGTGCAAGACAGTGTGGGGGGCTACATGGAATCTTACTTTACAATCTATCAGGTGTGGACCACAAAACTGAGAGGGAGTAGGGATGCGCAAGGCATTAGGGACAGGAGTTGGGTGTGAATGTAACCAAAATAGATTGTATGCAGCATATACAAAGTTCTCAAAGAATTAATAAAAATGCTGAAGTCATCCAGGCCATAACATGTGTCTTGTATCAAGGGCTGCGATTCTATCAATGTCTTAAGCATATTGTCTTTCCTGGTAACCCATCTCACTGAGTCACATAATTCAATGTCAGAGCGTCATTCCCCATATCTAACCTAAATTCTTCATGCTGTCATCGAAACCCACGGCTTTGCCTTTCATTCTGCCCTTGTAAGGCAGGAGAGGATTTGCTGGCCACCATCCACGTGGGAGTGGGTTTCAAGTACAAGTCTGAAGTCACTTCCAACGCTTGCGTCTTTATCAGTTGCTGCAGCTCCTTCAATCCCAGATGGCATCACAGTGGACCCACCCATCGGTGTCCCCAACTGTCAGGGTGGCCCTCCCAAGGCCTTGAAGCAAGAAGTTTCAACCAGCAATCAGCAGAGGTGTCCTAACGATCCAGAGACATCAGCGGGCCAGGAAATTTCGAGAGTGAAAATGAAGAATGCAGACCCGAGGGGAGTGCTTAGCATGCTCCAACAGAGGGTGTGGAAGCTTCGGATTCGCTGTGCTAAAGAGGATCCTGACTCTACAGCAGGTATGGCCACTGGCTAGCCTTGGCATGCCTCCTCTTGTTTATTATATTTTATTATATGGAAACCAGGTTAGACAAAACAAACAAACAAAAACAAAAGCACTCAAGGATGTTCTTATTTGTGTTCAGAATGGCTCACAAAGTAGCAGAACCAATCCACAACCCCCAGCATTGCCAGGAACTGCCTGAGTGGGCAGTGTAGTGATAGCTAAGGAAGACAGTCTTAAAAACAAGCAGCAGAGAAGTTGGCCATCAGAAGTTGACAGTAACCAACTGAAAACAATCATTGAAGCTGATCCTCTTAAGACTACATGCGAAATAGCCAGAACATTTAGTGTGGGCGTTCCACATGTGTTCTATGTATCAAGCAAAGTGGGAGGTAAAAAGGGCTGTATAAGTGGAAGCCTTATGAGCTGTTCAAAAATAAAAATAAAATCATTTGACCTACTATTTTCTCTTGTTCTACATGACAACAATGATCCATCTCCATCACATGGCAACAAGGCACAGAAATTGTGTTTTAGATGGCATCCAGAGATGACCAGTTCAGAGACATGGCTACGATTGAGCTCTACAGCACTTCCCAAAGGAAAACTTAGACATGCAAAAGGTTCTGGTTCCTGTTCAGTGGTATCCACAGGTCTGGTTCCTTAGAGTTTTCTGAGCCCCAGCAGAACCGTTACACCTGAGAAGTGTGCTCTGATAACCCTGTCACCCCAGCAGCTTAGTCAGCAGACAGCATTCATTTCCTCAGCACAAGAATCCCCAACTTTGTGTCTCACAGGGAACCCTTTGAAAGCTGCATGCGAGCTGCAGAGATGGTGCAGCCTTTTAAGAGCCTGTGCTGCACTTGCCAGCTCCCTCCTGAGACAAAGGGTGTTTCACAACTCCAATTCCTGGGGATCAGGCCTTCTCTCCTGCTTTCTGTAAATTTCTATAGAAACACGGGCATACAACACACAGACACACAGGCATATACCACTTAGACACACAGACACACACATGGGCATACACCACACACAGAGGCTTATAACACACACACATACACACACACGGGCTTACATCACACACACACACGAGCATACACCACACATACACACACACGGGCATACACCACACACAGACACATGGGCTTACATCACACACACACATGGGATTACATCACACACATACATGGGCATACATCACACACACACACACACACATGCACACATGGGCATACACCACACACACACACACACACACACACACACACGGGCATACACCACACATGCACACACACACACACACACACACACACACTTAAAAATAGAATCTAGAAGAAGGAGGAGTGGGAGAAGAATTTTGCCTCAGCTATCCACACTCAGCTGACCCCTGACAACTGACTACCACCTCTTAAAGCATCTCAATAGTGAAATGCAGGGAAAATACTCCCACAACAAGCTGATGCAGGAAATGTTTTCCTAAGCATTCTTCAAACCCCCAAGCATAGTTTTTATGCATTAGCAATAAGCCAACTTATTTCCCATTGATAAAATATGTTGCTTTTAGTGTTCCTATTGTGATTAATAAAGATGTGTTTGTGAACCTAGTTATCACAATTTTAAATTCATGGCTCTAAACTGAAATTGCTTTTGCATCCACCAAATATATCCTGGAGCTGTGCCTAAAACTAGGGAGAGACAGAGAAGAAAATGAAGTTCACAGGGGCTTCTGCAGTGCAGGTCTGGGCATGACCTAGAGTTCTGCCCACCTGCTGTCTGCAAGAGGCAAGAGGCCAGAGGTCAAGGTTCAAGGCAGGGAAGGAGGAAGTGTATGCCTAGGCTACACACCCTCAAGACACACGTGGTTCCTCAAGGTGCTTCTAGGGACAGCCAAATGTGACCCATGCATTGGTATAGAAACAACCCTAGAAAATATGGGGTATCTGTTGTGAGTATTAGACCCTGATATACTTACTGTCAAAGTTCTTCTGTTATCCTGCTCTTTAGGACTGGAGTCATTTCTAAACATTCAATCCTTTTGTTTGTCCAGATGATGTGTATTTTCTATATAACATGCACTGTAAGAAACATAAAAGCTCTTGTACTTTGGGGATCTAGAAAGAGGAAAGGGGACTTTAAAAATTGAGAGAGAGAGAGAGAGAGAGAGAGAGAGAGAGAGAGAGAGAAAGCAAAGAGAAAGAGAGAGAGAGAGGAGAGAGAGAGAGAGAATGAGGGAGCCCTAAATCCTGAACACCACATAAACCTTACACAGTGGTGTTCTCTTCTCATCCCAACACCGGGGATATGAAAGTACCACAATGAGGAGCGAAAGGTCAGTAATTTGAGTCATCTTCAGTTTTATGGCACTTCATACAAAATTTCAAACCATCCCTGTCTGCTGTATGGGCCACATAAGTTGACCTTGTCTAAAAAATAAAAGTGAAAACCACACTGCCATACCCTGAAACAAGTGGCATCAAGGCCTACTTCATTCATGGAGTAGCTAGTACAAACCAGATCAAGCCGGAGACTAAGCACCTTGGGGACTTTTTTCAACTTCAGGTGAAAGACTTCCAGGGCTGTCACATAGGAGACCAAATAGGTGATGAGGGTTGTCAGTCACTCAGGAACTCTGGTCAGGACCCGGAAGTCAGTGTCTAGAGAAGGGTTTTCAGCACCTTTCTCCTTGAACCCTTTTCTATGGAGTTTAAAAAAAAAAAGACAACAACAGCAAACCCCCCTACTGTTTAAATTCAATAATATTTAGGAGAAAATTAACAAAAATTAGATTAAAAATAAAATATATAGTTTGCCAATGATAGCTTTGTAAATAGTGTAAAAATCTAGAAGACTTTGAATGGAAATTTACTTTGCTTCAAAGAAACACTCAAGTGTGAACGTTTTTTGTAACTCTTTTGACCCATAGTTTGTTTGAAATAGTTTTACTTTTGTTCTATTTCCCTAGCTGATATTAAAATGAGAAAAAAAGAGTAAGCAATTGAAGAAAGGAGAAAATAAAGTTTATGACCAGGTTCTAGATTTACACAGAATTAAGATATTGATATTCAAAAAACGACATGAAGTTGGGGAGGGAACTGCCATGTGGGGGTGCAGGATGTTGGTGGGAAAGACTAGGGGGTTTATGTATGAACAGAATATATTGAAGGAAGGATGCCCAAGAGCATTTCTTGGGACCATGGGGGATCTCTGCCCTTCCTGTCTTGTTTTCTTCTTAACCCAGTTCCTTCAACTCCTAAGGATTTAATTCATAACAGAATGGATTAAATTAAATTAAAGTGATTCTTTGTTGAATTACTGTACCAAAACATGGACTCATAGATGTTACTCTGCTTGGTTTCTGAAAAATGGGAAATGCATCCTAAGCGATATTGCTCCCTCTCAGGTAAGGCGGGCAAGAATCATTCATGCATTCCAAACAGCAAGGACTCTACAGTTTGTGGCTCTCACCTGAGTGCAGAGAAGACAAACACCTAGTAAATTAGGTGAAGATGCCATCTTAGTGCATACACAGAGGGAGAATGACCAAGGTCCTTGTGTTCTTCACAGCAGTGCCAGCAGGAACTGCACAAAGAATGCCTTGGTTGTGTGAGATTCAGGAAAAAGTGTTGGTTGGGCCCTGTCGTGTATTTCTTCGGCACAATTAGGAGAATAAATAACCATGGGAAAGTCGGGGTTTTTTCATCTCTGTGCCCTGTGGTAGGGTGGATGGCCATAGGCAGTGTTAATTTTACTCTGTGGGGAAGAAGAACAAGGAAGAGGAGGAGAAGGTGAGAGAGGGAAAGAAGAGTGAGAAGAAATAATTTGGGACATAGTGGGGGTTGTTCTGGGTGACACTGGACAAGGAAATGGAAATGGCTGTTATCTAAATGTTCATGTTCAATTATGAAATTACCAAGCAATACATAATTTTAAAAAGTAAGATGGAGGAGGACTGAAGAAGTTTACAAGCTTCCTGTCCTCATTTTTTTTTAATCCTAAAGTAAAGAGATGGGACAATATTTATTTAGGTGCTTTTCCGACAGTTGAACGGGACTCTGTGTATGCTAACTTTCCCACTGACTCCAGAGTTGTCCATATCACGGCAAGATTTGGCCTGGGAAAGAGAATGAGATGAACTGTGAATACTTCCATATCCGGCCTTAATGAGACTAATTAGGGTTGAGTGGTTCAGGGCAAGGAGAGACTGAGATCAGTTCCCAAAGAGCTGCCCTTAAACCTGAATCTGGGAGGGATTCCTTAGTAGGGGTGAGTCAGTGCAGGCGGAGAACATGGAAAGTGGGAATTCAAAGCTCACTTGGGAATGAAAGTGATACCTGTGTCCAATAAATTAAGCATTTCTATCAAAATATCTAGGAAAATTTAAAACACCATGAAGTATGTTCATTGTTGATTCACTCAAAGAAAAAATAATATTCATTTCCCTTGGTTTTTATTAAATTTTTAAGTTATTAACTGAGGGATAGATATCATTTTACAACTTATCAAAGGTCCCATGAAAAAGCAAAGGGAATGATGTGTGCCTTGTAATGGACCCAGCTCTGGGTTGAAATAGGGAAAGAAAAACAAAGAAAAAATAAGGCAAAAAATAACTCTTTTGATAAGACTCAAGGTGTGGTCAAAGCAAGACTCCAAAAAGCAGTTTCTCTGCTGACTGTGGCCACACTGGAGAGTCACTGAGAAGCTTAGTTTCTGAATTCAAAGGCCAAAGAGCAGCCTGGATTCCTTCCTGATTTTATAGAATTGGATTTGGCAAGCAGGAGAAGAATGCTATGTATGAACAAAGAAAAGGGAAATAACCAGGAAGATAAAGTGGGACTCACAGGCAGAAGTGAAGAACTGATCTTGCTTGAGTTTACAATGTGTTAAGTATTAACACATGAAGAAATATTAAAGCAAGGTATTTATGAGAAGAAATACAAATAAAAAAGCAAGAAGTTGGCCACTCAAAATTAGCTACAAACAATTTAGCACCACTGCACCAAGCAAAAAATAACATGAAAGAAATATAATCATTGTGTTAAACAAATGTCCCTAGTATAAAGGAAGGCTAAAAGTTCACAGAGGTAAAGAAATATCCTGTGATGTGGAGGAAAATCTGCAGAGGGCTTTGGGGGAGCTGTGGCTGACCTGCACAATATCTCCAGCATGTATGTTCTATGTGGGCTGGGGAACACACACTTTCAAAGTTAAGTTCCTAAGAACCCGAGCAGAAGCAATAGCCAGGGCTGAGTGTGCCTCATGTTCTGGGTGGCAGAGTCTCAGGCAGAACAACCAAGGCCTCTCAGCTTGCATTTTCTTGGTGGTGTGTGATTGATTAAGAGGTTAAAATGAATCTTTTGCAATAATCAGAAAGGAATGTGGGCATGCACATACATGCACATACATGCGCATACACAGTGGAAACACATACACACAAAGTCATAGGGTGAAGCCAGCATGACCCCCAGTGAGGTGATATTTGAAGGCAGGATCTGTAGAGCTGGCTAGTACATGAGAAAGGAGGCCATCAGAGAGTTTCAGTGATTTTGGGGGAAGATACAGGAGTATCGTCACATCAGGAAAAGCTCAAGAGAGTGTGGCCTCCTATGCTCATCTTCAGGGAGGATAGTGTTAAACCACTTCCTGGGTACACAGCTCCAGAAAACACTGTATAAAGTGACTTCTAAAATACCTTCTTTAAACTTAAAATATTCAATTCTTTTTATTTAAAAAGAAACTCAAGAATTAAGACATTTTACATCTTCTGATGCCAGGGCACATTCTTCTCTGTTTGGCATTTCCCAGTGGGTAGAAATACAAAGCCATGAAGAGTTCTGCAAATCTCTTCCAATCATCACTAGATACGGCTGGAGTCCTGGATCTCCTGAGACAAGAAAGCCATGCAATCAAGTTATAAAGAGTCATAAAAACTTAGATTTATGATTTGTTTTGGTTGGGCCACATTCATCGGTACCCTTGTCTGTGCACCACACTATCACACACACCACACACACACCACACACCACACACACACCACACACCATACACCATACATGCTCCACACCCCATACACACACCACACCATATACACACCACACCATACACACACCACACACCATACCACATCACACCATATACACCACATACCACACCATACACACACCACACACACCACACCATATACACACCACACACACCACACCATACACGCACCACATACCATGCACACACCATACCATACATGCACCACACCATACACACACCACACACACACCACACCATACACGCACCACACACCATACACACATCTCACACCATATACACCACATACCACACCATATACACACCACACACACACCACACCATATACACACCATACACACACCATACCATACATGCACCACACCATACACACACCACACACACACCACACCATACACGCACCACACATCATACACACACCACACACCATACACACACCACACATCATATATACACCACACCATACATGCACCACACCATACATGAACCACACAACACAGCATACACACATTGTCCTTCTCTCTCCCCCAGGGAGAACTTCACATGCTCACTCACAGAGATGGGAGAACTCAGTCTACATTGCTTGCTCGGATGTAGTCTTTATCCACTTTTGATAGGCACTGTGGTGAAATCGCATGGTGTTCTTAGATATTTGCCATAATTCCTGCTAGAGAAGCTATGCTGGAGAGATCCAGGTGTTTCATGGTAGTGCGAAGACACCAAAACCTCCCCTCAGACCCTGAAAATGATCAGGGGAACACAGCCAGGTTTTAACTTGCTGCCAACATCAACACCCTCAGAGTTTTACCCATGGAATTGCTGACATAGTTGAGTTTCTAGAACAAATTCTCAACTCTTAGATAAAATCTGACTTTTGCATTCCCTGAAATCCTAGTGCTCTCTTTTATTTTTGTTTGTTGTTTTCTCTTATGGTAAAGTACAGGCCAAAACACAGAAAGCCGAGAGTGTAGAGAAAGGTGTTTCCAATACTGAGATGGTAAACAGGTTGCATATACCATAGGGTGCCCACAAGCTTCTTCCCTTCCTCCATCCCAAAGCAGCACTGCCCCTTCCATGGAGTACGTATCACTGATTCAACAGCAGCTATTTTACCAAATCTGTAGGTTGTGTGGCCATATCAAGACAGTACTGGGCCTGCTGATCACCCAGGAGGCCAGCGATGAAGATTATCTGTAATCCTTTTGTACTTTTCTGAAGCTAACCTTCTTTGAACTTGGACTTGATAAATATCACATGGAACTCTCAGTAGAGAGTACTTGACACCCAGCCTGTGGTGCTTCTGTACAGTGACCCCAAATTACACCCCCAGATTCTCTTCATCATTACCCAGTGTGTACAAACACAATGAAGTAAAGCATCTGTAAAGCTAACAATGAGATGGTATCAGTAGCTCTGGCTGGAGTTCTTGGGCCTCCTGAGATTCTTTGACTTGGGACAAGAGAAACCCAGGCTGCTAGTGCAACCTGGGAAGCCTGTAGGAAGAGTGTGACCGTGTGGGGTCTCATCAAGGAAGCAATGACAAACATTCCCCAGCATGCTTGTCAAGTTCCTTCTCTTCCAGAAGGTCTGATCTTCAGGTGAAGCATTTACTTAGCTTCCTTGGGTTTTGTAGAAAACCCTAAACTGGAGTTGTGGGGTATTACACCAGGAAGGACATACCATAGACTGAGAGGAAGGATGGACAGAAGTGGCCTGAGATCCCCAGATAAAATCACTGAGCAAACAGGGAGATGAACCCAGGGATAGGTAAGATGTTGCAAGGACAACATTCGGAAAGAGATGTTTATATAAATGACAGTCTTGAAAACGGGTGTGCAGCCTCACCAGTAACTTCAAATGGCATGATCCAACCACAGTAGGATGAGCTTGGTGACCCTTTGTCTGGCTAGGACATGACATAGCCATGGTCCGTACAACAACCAAGGGAGGTGTGGCTGTGAAACCAACAGATTAATATTGGGCTCCATTGCCAAAATCCAACATGACCAGGCCTGGGTCCCAGAAGCCCTTCACCCCTGGAGTCTGTACTGTAAATTTTGATGTGTATGAAAGTAGAGTTGTAAGATTCCTGTTGCTGCATTGCTGCTCATAATAGTCAAGAAAAATGTATATCCCTTCTCAAGTTCATTGTATGAGCATTGCAAGGAAAAAAGATGGATCCTGCCCAGAAAAGGTATCTGATAATACCGAAGACTCTTAAACAAAAATTAAACAAAACAAGAAGTGGGAAATAACATGGAATGAGCATCTGTTTATCAGTTTGACCTGTCCCTGTTCATGAGTATTAACACAATGTGAGGTGCTCATTCGGTGTGATGGGGATCACAGCTTCTTGTTTGTAAAAGACAGCGGTCATGGAGCTGTTCTGAGGATTCTGCCCTTTACTGATTCCAGAAGGCCTTTCTGACATTTTCCCTGTAACTATCAAATGCTTAAAAATAAATGTGTGTGTGTCTGTGCATGCATGCATGTGTGCATGTATTATGTGTGTGTGCATGCATGCATGCATGTGGTGTGTGTGAGTGTGTGTGTGTGTAAAAGCCTTCTGAAACGAAGCCACACATTCCTTTCTATTATAACTTCCTCTTGTTTTTACCTGTAGCCCTTGCTACCACATTTGAAGGGGTAATTTTATTAACTCTTTCTGTATCCACATTACCCACATGTAAGAGTGAACAGTTTGCAATGGTAATTATCAACCTCAATTATGCATGAAATTCAATTTTTAGAACCGTTTACCTCATGTTAATTATGAGTCCTCTAACCGAATTCTTCTGAGGCTGCCTAGGTCTGACTGGAACCATTTTGCAAACAGATGCCTCATGGGACAGCATTCGCTGTGACTAGATGGATGCCCGTTTGTAACCCACAGGCTTTCTGGGGGTGCAGACATCATCATTCGGGGGAGACTAACTCTACAGGAAAAACAACAGTCCTTTCTGATTCTGTTTTATTTTGCAAGAGTCATCCTTGGCAAAAATCGTGTGAAATCTCTGTAGGAATCACTAGGGGAAATTAGGCTACATCCAAGAGACCATGCAAATTAATTTAGATTTAAGACCAGAATATGTTTAATTAGTGACCTCAGTTACTAATGACAGGACCTTCCTAGCCCTCTTCTCTTCTTCTTGCCTTTCTTCCTCCTTTTCCTTTCTTTTCTTCTTTTCCACTCCTCCTATTCTCATTTTTTTTCTTTCCTCTAGCCCACATATTTGTGACCCAACCTAAGTCCACTTCAGGTTGGGGTGGGTGGGAGGTTGGTGTGGACACTCTGTAAAAGTCAGAGCCTTATGTTCCAACGTTCAATCCCATGTGTCTAATTTGTATAGCTGAATGTCCAATAAATAAAACATTCGAAAATATTTTGTAGAAAATTTGCCCTTCACTGTATTGATTTCTATCAAAGCTATCTAAAACTTCTCAGGCCTGACCTTTTCTTCCTTAAAGACAAAATACTCCCCCACAGTGACAACACTGAGATGTTAGAATGCGGAAACCCTTCAGGTACGGTGCATGTCACCAGGAGATAATGGATGATGGCATCGTCGGACTGGGAGGCTGAGCTCGGCCCTCGTGTTCCCAGGGCTTTCTGTACACACTTTGGCAGAACATTGCTTTTTCTTTCACTAGTATCTCCAATGCTGGCAACAGTGCCCTGGTGAGTGGGGATGGATTCAGTCATGAGGTTCAGAGGCTTTGAAGTCATCCACACATTTTCTATGGCTTCGCTGAGCACAGCTGTCATTTGGGCATGGCATACCTAGAATCTATCCACAGGTCTAAAACTAAACAGAGTCAGGGAAAAATGAATGGACTTTCAAAGTTTAATGTCTGGGGGACATCAGAAAGCAAGATAAATAATATTTAAGAAAATGTTTAAAAATTAAAATAGAAGTAAGGTATCCATGATGAACAAATATGAACCTGTGAACAGAAGAGGGAGGGCAATGCAGGCCTCTCTTTCTGCCATAGGCTCCGGCTTGACTGGGCATAGGCTATAGGGGTCTCTGGTACAAGTCCCCTGGACAACACCATCGAATTTGGCATTGCCTAAACTGAAGGAGGAAATGCCTGGAAAGCTTGCATTTTTACCAGGAACTATAAATAGCACAGCCATGGATATACATAGATTGACATGCACACATCTGCATACATGTTAACATACACACATACACACACACATACAAGTAGGCATAAGCATACTTATGGCATATTACTGTAAGAGTTTCACATATTATTTCTTGCATCTCCTAAACAATTGTGAGGCAGCCGTTTGCTCGCACATGCTTCAATGCGATTCTTTTCCGCCGTCTGCCTTTGTCCCCATCCTCTATTTCACAGCTCCTTCTGCTAGTACTGGGAGATGGGTAACACTGAGCCTCAGACACTGAGGAGGAAGCAAGAGCCTGTGCAGCTAGGAGCAGAACCACAAGCCCTTGGTCACATGGTCCTTGGGGACCAGGTGATTGTTTAGAAGGAGTCTTGGAATATTCAGATTAAAACATCTGCCCTCAAGTCATAGAGCAGTAATCGGTGTTTCAGCTAGAAGCAAAGCTAAGCTTGGTGGCATTGGCTAAGGTCAGTGAGGAACTGATGCCTCTGAGAGTCTAGCAAGATGGATCCTTGGCAGGAAGACAGCCAACAACGAACAAAGGGCACAATGCCCTGTCACATAATGTACTATCCTCTGGGACTCAGGTGAACCATTTATGGGAAAACCCCATGTGCCTGTTTAGTTAAAAGAATGGGCTCCCATGAGCTGCAGGTGTCAAAAAGGGAAGGAAATTGTATAAAAGTTGCTAAGTGTCAGTGGATACACCTTCCCCATCTTATCTCCTGATGACAGGAGAGAAATGGAGGCAGGCTGATACTGAGAAATCTACGCGGGCCCTTCTGGCAGAAAAGGGGAATGCGGCCATATGTGACAAGAACGGTGTCTCCTGCTGGCTCTGAGGCTGGACCGCAGTGTGGAGGCCTCCACCTGGTGCCTCTCTTAGCAAAGTCACACCATCTGTTGAGTTTCAAACCTTCTCTGTCTGCCTTCCTGAGTCTTCCAGTCACAGGAAGTGAGGAACAGCTGGGCTGCATGGGCGTGCTGCTGACCTAGACTGGCAGCAACTTTGGACCGAGTCCCTCACAGTTCCCTGTTGCAGGCTGCACCCTCAGGGTGGCCAGTGTGGGCAGTGGATCCAGGTAGGGCAACTATGTCACTCAGGAGTCTTCACTATCTAGTGTCAGCTTTAGGGACAATGTGCATCAGTGCTGTGACTTCAGCAAAGACATGGCCTCTGGAAAAAAGTCCAATATATAAAAATTAAGGAAAGAAAAAAAAGCCATTAATATTCCAAAAGTGGTGTTTATGTGCTGAGAGCTTGGGTTTGGCCTTGATGCCTTTCTTATCTTTCCATGGCTGGTTCCTTTTGAACCAGCTAGTTCTTAGTTTTAATAAGAAATCCAGCTGCTTTGTTACGTTCCACTGAGCGTTCCCTGGCATTTATGTATATTTTCCAAAGGTGAGTGTGTGTGTGTGAGAGAGAGAGATTTCAAGGGCCAGCTCTAAGATCCTTGGCTTTGAGCCCAGCCTGGAAGCAGATCTCCTAAAAATGAGTTCCTCTCCTGTGACGA
This sequence comes from Dicrostonyx torquatus, assembly GCA_028555095.1. Lineage (NCBI taxonomy): Eukaryota > Metazoa > Chordata > Mammalia > Rodentia > Cricetidae > Dicrostonyx > Dicrostonyx torquatus. The sequence goes on from JAQHUG010000093.1 coordinate 3,858,858, forward strand.
CTGCAGACACTCACGTCTCTGTACACACCTGGCACAAAGAGCATTCAAGCAAACGCACACACACTTAATACCCCACCTTACACAAGAAAAGCATGCTTTTTCTCTGATTTTAAGGACACATCGGTGGAAGAGATGTCCCAGCAGGCTTTCTAGGGCTCTGAGCATTGAAGGAAGAGAAATCTGAGGGCTCTCAAGTCAATGGCAGAATTTGCAAGGAAACATTGAGGAGCCTCTGAGCTCAGTTGCTAGGCAAAGAGAAACATTTTTTAGCAGGGTGAGCACATAATTGATGCTTTATCAATAAAGCCGAGAGGAAGGTGGCAGTGCCTGCCCTCCTGGATGCTGCCAGCTCCTCTGTTGCCTGCTGAGACTTGCTGAGGGGGTCCTCTGTCTCATTCTTCCCCCAAGGCAGTTGTCTCCCACTGTGACAGGAGCAAGACCAGGGCTCTGTGGGGTGCTCTCCTGCAGCAGTGTGACAGACTTTAGAGGACCCTTGAAACATCCTTTTTAAGAACTAGAAAAATCATAGATGTAGGTCCCCGGCCTTGTCAGTGAGAAATATGGTGTGCAGAGGTAAGCAGAGACTCACCCTAGGACCCTCAGCCTGGCATCCGTAGGCTGAGCTATCAGTTCCCAGCCCCAGGCCTTTGGTCCGCACTCCCCTCACCGTTCAGATACTGTCACCACAAAGGGAACATGAGCTCCAGTGCCATTCATGGCTGCCTCTTCCCCGAGGCCCAGTCCTTAAAACTGGCATCTGCTCTTCAAAGCCTTGCAGAACTGTCTAGCTCCTCTGGGCTGGGTAGGTCTCACTGTCTCTGAATTATATAGTATCATTTAATGGTTCAGATGACCATACATGTCTACTTCACACACCCATTTCCCCCAAATTATCTTTGTGGGAAAAGAAGATTCTTTTTAACTAAGCTTCCTTGATTTCTATAACATCTAGATACATCGGCAA
>JAQHUG010000093.1:3860441-3939124 GCA_028555095.1 Dicrostonyx torquatus
CTCTCTTTTTTTGGGACATCACAGGGCCTCACACCTAGTTCAGCCTGTATTCAAACTCACTGAGATCCTCCTGCCTCAGCTTTTCTAGCACTAGAATTAGAGTTATGAGCTAACACTCCCAGCTTGCACTATCAATCAGAATGATAAAGGTTCTAGCGATCCCTTAACTTAGAAGGAGAACTGAATACTACAATTTGATTGACATTTGAAGAAGAAGAACCCTAGTGCTGGGACACTTTTCACCTGTCTCTGGGTCACTGTGGGAGTGTTTTGGCTGCTGAAGAAAGTTGTTTAGAATCACACTGTCATTGAAGAAGCACTGTGTCATTTAGTCCATATAATGAATGCCCCTTTGTAAAAGATGAGATCATGTTCAAAATTACTTATAAAAATGTTTTGTTTTTTAAATTTACAGTTGTTATTTTACCAAAGTTCAATGGTATACTATCAAAATATCAGTACATAATTCTGTGGGCATTAACAAATCAACTCTAAAGTTTATACAGAGGGGGAAAATAGCAACTGACACAAAATTAAGAGACAGACTATATTTAGAGGACTGCAATGTACAATTAGACCAGACAATGTCTCCATCTGGTATCCACACAGAAGTCTTCATAAAGATGAATGTGTCCAGCGAGAACAATCTTCCTGGGTTAGACGCTATCCTTGTTAAACCTCCCCCTAAAATAACCCATGCAGCCCAGAGCCTGTACTCAGGTATTGCTTACATGGGATTGAGAACTAGCTGACAAGGGCTGGAATCATGTAAGGAGCAAATAAGGAATCAAATAAGGATCCTGGGTTTAAGATGTGGGAGCCTTGTAGGCTATAGCATCTTAATACTGATAAAAACAAACAAACAGCAAATAAAACAAAAACAAAGTTTTATTACACTTAGCAATTAGAAAAAACAGCATAGACTAGAGTTTGAGATTCCACAAGGTCTCTCTCTAGCCAACATTGCAAAGATGTGTTCTCCTGTGAAAAGAGTTTCTACACAAAAAAGACACACCCACCCACCACACCCAAACACACACGGAGAGATTTCAGCACCAACAATATTTATTTAAATTCATTTCATGCTCTTTTGTGACTGAGAATATGTGATTTTCTTAAGTTTGCAAATCTTACTATGTGTTCACTCCTCACTCTGGTGCCCCTCACAAGTTTGCTGTTAATTTGTAAGAAACAACTGGTTCAAGATCACGCGTGCTGGCCTAGCCTTGGAGATCACAAGTAGGAGCTAAAGGTGAAAGTCCAAAGCGGAATAATCCAGTGCAGTCAATGGAGGAGCATTTCCCCTGGCACCAAAACACAGCGTGGCACAACTCACATGCCCAGCAGGCTGCCACCCATGTCTTCCCTCCAATTATTCCTCCTTGCAATCCTAGGGATGGAGGTGTCCTAGCTCTACATGGGGAAGAAAGCACAGGACTGGTAGGGCTACAGAATGCCTGAGGTCATCAGCCCCCTCTTGGAGGTCACTGGCTGGTTAAATAAACAAGTCTACAAAGCACCATTCACAGATAACTTGGGCAATGTCCTGACCTGAACCATGGGCTTTCTTCTGAATGAGTTTTGATGCAGAAAATTCACATTGCAATTTGGGATTTCTGTTTAATGAAGGGTGTGTGTGTGTGTGTGTGTGTGTGTGTGTGTGTGTGTGTCTGTGTGTGTGTTTCTCTGTGTGTGTCTGTGTGTGTGTATGTGATTATTAGTCTCTTTTGTCTCTTCCTAAAGAGAGGGGACTGAGAAGCAGCAGCCTTCTTTAATCCCAGATGCATCTGACCAATGGAGGGAAGGGCCACCCACATGGAAATGCCTGACTCAACAGATGTTCATCAAATTTGACTTTCCAGCTGAATAAGGAGGCCCTGCCATCTCAAGTCCTTCCTCAAAGTCAGCACCAGCAGCAGTGGTAACACGGGGAGTCACCTCATATTTGGAGGCCCAGACGAATGCTGGGATGTCTGAGCTAAGGAGAAATTAGCTAGTTGTCCCTTCTAGGCTCTGTCACCTCTGCTGGTCATGCTATGGTGACCAATTAATGGAATCTCTCCATTTTTTTCATCAACATTTTGGGGTGACACTAGATAGTTTATGGGTTTTAATGGGAGGGAAGTGCTAATGTAGAAGACTTCTCAGGGTTTCTTTAGCCAGAACAAGGGAGTCTGTGGGTGTAGTCATCTCTCTGAAGCCTCGGTTCACTCACCACTGTCTTCCTCCTCAATGACTGTTCATAGCTATCATGACAGTGCAGCCATTTATGTAAGACCAGGGGAGTGACCTATGGTCTCTATCCTCCTTCAGTCACAGAAATGAAACTAAGTTGGCTTAAGAAAGTGTGGTGTATTATGTATTATGCACGAGCATTTTTGTGCTGTATCAAATAAATAGGCATCTAATTAGAATCTTGAAATTTTTCTAAGTTCCAGAATAACGGTGAGTCCTATGGCATGCTCCCCATCTCGTCTGCCTCAGTTGACCTCTTCTGTCTGCCCGTAGCTTGAATGTACAAGAACTGCACGCGGCTTTACAGAAGCACAGCTGTCTCTAGCTGAGAGAATCCTGCAAACCCAGATGGAGCAAGCTTCATGAGCATGTCTCAGATGGATGCCATCATGACAGCAAGGGAGAATTAGCAAGATGGGGACTGGGCAACTAAGATGCCCATGGAGGCAAGCTGAGAGAATTGTGAGTCCAGATTCTCTGAAGGACTGACTACAAATGTGGGAGTAGCAGCAAACTATTAGGAACGTCTTCTCTTTCTCAGGTGAGCTGAATCTGAGTGTTATAATGCAAGCCCACTTTAACAATTCATGTAGTAGACTGTTCCTACCAATGAGACATCAGTTCAAACTCATGGAAGTTTCTAAACCACTAAACCAGAGCAGTGCTGGAAGAAAAGCATTGAGACATTTGCGTTTCTGATTGTTTTTGTTTGCTTATATGAAAACAAAAACTCTGCATTGTTCTACCATGATATATATATATGTACATATACATATATATGTAAATATATCACATATATGTGTGATAGATGAGATATATTGATATATGAATATAACACATAAATGTGATATATATGTGAGACACAATATTGTGAGATATACATATATGTATATATAGTGTGTGTGTATCTGCATATATACATAAACACACACACGTATTAATCATGAGGATTTCAAGATATGCCAGGAAAAGTTACCTTTTAATTAAACAATGTGGATCTCTGCAGAAAGAGAAATTAGTGTCTTGATACGTTCTGGGTCTGCACAGTAATTTTTTTCCTGCTCTAACAGGATAGAGAAGTTTCTCAACAGGGATTCTGTGCAGCGTGTTCAAACATCGTAGGTTGTCAGCCCATTCTGGTAGTTTAACTGATGCCGTACATCCCAACAGATATCTTTGTGAGGGTTATTGCCATCACACTGATGGGCAATCCAAACTGAGGCTTTGATGGTGTGGTCCAAAGGTCTCTGGGCTGCACTCAGAAGCTGTGATTCTGAGCACAGATGCCAGGCAAGCTCAAGATGTAATGCTAAGAGGTATGACCTGCTTGGCCTCTGAGTTTGAAAAATGCCAGAAGTCTGTGTGTAAACAGGACACTTCTCTGAGCAGCACCAGTTTAGGCTGCATTAACAAGTCCCTGTTGCAGCCAGAGATGCTAAGACGTTTCACTGATCTGCAGAGGGTCCTCTGGAGAACGCCTGTCCATCAGCGTCTCCTCTCTAAAGAGGCAGGTGAGGTCAAGCTCTCAATTACCACCTGCCCCTTCGAGGGAGGTGCTCTTTTACTGTGTGTGTTGCCACTGGACTGAAGAAGAAACCTAGAGGTTGTTTGTAAGACATTACCTGGTCAGATATGTGGTGCCTTACTCTTCTGAGTCTATACCACGGCATTTGGATACTGTGAATAGGCTCCTTGTTGGCTGCTGTGACTTCAGCCATTCTCACAAAAAAAAAAGGTCCAAAGAAGAAAAAATGTCATTGTGTTACTCTCCCCATGAAGAGTCTCAGAAAAAATGTATTCACCCCAGGCAGACTAGGCAGCATCAGGCCAAAGGAATGACATCTCAGTGAATCAGTGAGTTTACTGGGGTTGCTGATAGAAGCATGAGTGGGATCTCCTTACAGGAGAGAGGGTGACTCAAAGGTAGCTGCTTCATCAAGAACTGCACCCCAGCATGGTTGATGGCTCTTGGAAAATTGCATCCCAGAAGGCTCCTGAAGGACAAGCAGCAGTGTCACCCCACAGCATCTTCCCCCATGATTGCTTTCTCTTCCATGATCTTGGAGAGCAGCCTTATAAGCTTCTTGGTTGTCTTGAGCCTCTGGACATTATTGTGTGTTTATGTCCAAAGAAATAGCTCCACAAGAGATACCCATTCACCGTCTGTTATCTTTAAATGCCTTAAAGGGTAGGTGTGTGCCCAAACTGAAAGGTTTAACACATCAAAGATCATAGCTTTGCAGGCAGGCCCTTCTTAAGCTGAAAGGATGCAAGGGTACATCACTCTTCTTGCTTACCAATTTGATGCTGTATGTACTTAATTACTATTATTATTATATATTATCACCATTATTATATTAGTATTATATAATATATAATATTAAATATTATTTTAAATTAAATACATATATTTAATTATGTGCTTATGTAATATGTGTACATTCATGTTGGAGTGTACACATACATGCAGGTACCTATATATCTAGAGCAGGCTTTAAGATTCCCTGGACTTAGAGGTCCAGGTGGTTGTCAGTGCCACCAGTCCATGGGTGCTAGGAATAGAACCTGGGTTCTGTGGAAAAGCAGCAAATGGTATCAACCACTGAGCCATTTGTCCATCCCCGGATAGTAAATTTAATGTATAGAGCAATTTAGAGCACTATGAAAATAGATGGCCATGTGTCTTCCATGCAGGATCACAGGCCGGTGTCACATTATTCTGAGTCTTTTAAGAAAATAGCTACATAAAGAGGTAAGAGTTAAATAAGCCTCCATGACAGCAGCAAGGCAGGGGAAGAGCAGGCAGGGCTCTATCACAGGAGCTCCTCCATGGAGAGGCCCCAGGAGTGTCCAAATTCTTACCCCCACTCAGTTCTACTCCCAACATTCCTCTCACATTTCATTAACCACCAATTAGTGCCATCCATCCAGGACATTAGCAATCAAAAACACCAAACCAGGCATGATGTCACAGGCTGGATTCAGGAGGCCGGGGAAGGATGATCTCAGGTTTGAGGCAAGTCTGGAGCACATAGTTCTGTCTAGGCTGCATCATGAGGCCCTGTCTTCAAACAAGCAGGCAAGTCAGGAGCACTAGAGCATCATTTAGCTTGCCCACTTTTCCAGGACCACTCCTGCCATGTAGCAGCAGGCACCTGTAATATTACAAGCTGAAATATTCCTTAAAATACCATAAGCATCCAATTCATGCTTCTTAATGCCTTCTGCACTCTGTATCAGCCCTGTTTGTATCCCCGCAGCCATCAAGGTTGTCCACAAACTCTTTGTTTAAATCTTGAAAACTCATAGGCAGTGGATATGAAAGGAAGCCTGGAAAACTCTTGTTACCCTAGGTGAGTGTCTGGGAAAATTAGCCTTTGTGGGGTGGCTGTAGTGGTCACTTCCCCCTGTGATGAGTGATCTTGCTGTGATGAGTGAGATCCTTGTGATGTGTAATCTTTCTGTGATGGATGGTCCTCCTATGATGAGTTATCCCCCTGTAATGAGTCATCCTCCTGTGATGAGTTATCCCCCTGTAATGAGTCATCCTTCTGTGATGGGTGATCCTCCTGTGATGGGTGATCCCTCTGTGGTGGATGATCCCCCTGTGGTGGGTGACCCACCTATAATAGGTAATCTAAGGAAAGCCATTTTGCTGATTAATCAATTAATTAATTAACCAATTGCATTTCTGTGGTGTTGGGAATTTTCCTTTATCAGTCCTAAAGACCATTCATTAGTGAATTCTCAGACTTTTCCTTTTATGGTGAGCGGATAATGTCTTAGAGGGTCTTTGGGGGGGGACTTATGCATTCCCAGGCCTGAGCCTCACAGATGTGTGGAGTGTCCATTTCTTATGTCGTCTGAGAACTGGTTCTGTGGTTCGTCTGGACACTGAGAATGGTATGTTCAATACTTTCTGCATAGCTTTGAGCCCAAGCTCATTGATAATACTGGCCCCACTGTCTCCAACTTCCTGTGATGGGTGGGGGAACAATATCCATCTATTGTGGAAAATTTTGAAAGAGGCAAAGGTACCTTATTCTTAGCCAAAATGAATTCTCTTGGTATTTGAAATCATTTGCTGTCTTTCATCTTGTCTCTGCTTGGCCTCCTCAGCCCCACGTTGGGACCAGATGCCCAGGGCCCACGCTTCCCTTTCCTCAGTTCTAGGATAATGAAACCTCTGCAGCACAGAGTTCTATCTTTATCTATCTATCTATCTATCTATCTATCTATCTATCTATCTATCTAACTAACTAACTATCTACCATCTATTTATCTATCTGTCTGTCTGTCTATCATCTGTCTGTCATCCTTGATCTTAATCTCTGTATCATCTATTTTTCTATTTATACATTATCTATCATCTAGAAACTATATTTCTATGTATTACCTTTTATCAGTGTGGTATTCAACTATATATACACATGCACGCATGCACACATGCATACACACACAAACACAGACACACATATATATATACATATGTGATATATATCACCCATGCCTATAAAATATAAGTATTTGCACTTTCAGTGTTAAGGTCACCAGAGTGTTTTCTAATGATTAGCAAACATTCAGGCCTTTGACTTGTAAATTCTGATGAATGCTGATGGAACTGTCACACCATCCCAACCCCTACAACATTACAGAATAAGCTTTCCTTTTTGTGGATGGGAAATTTTAGAAGCTCCTCTTCTGTTTTCTGTATAATACACTGAAAGTGACTCCAGGTAGATCTACTGAAGACGGGGGTGGTGATCAGGACTCCATATCTGCTGGAGCACAGTGGGGGCTATGAACACTCCATGCACAGCCCCTCTGTTCATGGCTTGTCATACTCCTACAAGGAGCATGTGTCCCATAGCAAGCAGTCGGCAAAGCCTGGAGAAGCCAGGGAGCTTCCTGTCCCTTCATCTCCCCCTATTCCACAGACATTTGCTGAAGTACTACCTGTAGCCTGTAACAGCCAGAATCCCAATGACTGGAGAGCCAGAGGCTCCGTCCTTCCTCAGCCTCCTTGTCCCGTCTGTGCTTCTGAACTTTCTCCCCATTGCACACTCTCCCTTTCGCCGGTCTGCGCCTTTTACCTCACACCTAATTTACACCAGACGTTCAAGGTTATCTTCCAGTCTCAAGGCAATTGTTTGAGAGTTAAAGAGCATTGCACACAGATTCACAGCTGCAGAACCAAGACGGCACAGAGAATAAGGAAAGCTAACAGTCCGGCATGGGAAAAGCATCCCTTCCAGGCACTCCATGTCAGTCCTCCGTGCACAGAACCTTCACCTCCCATACATGGGCAATGGCCACCAGAAGTTGATAAATTCCTTGACAAGACTGCGGTCCTGATGCTCACTTTTCAGCTGAGCATCCACTAAAGGCTCAATATTACCCTGCGCTAGCATGTCTTGGGACTTCCGTTTGTATTTTATGCCAACTCTCCGTTCACAGCCTGTCTTCCACCTGTGGCTCTATACTGGGACTTTAAGGTATAATGGCCCCTCTACAGGTTCCTTGGATCTCCTGGAAGATCTACCTTAAATTGTCACCCAGCTCCCTTCCAAATTGATTTCCAATAAGGAGATTATTCTCCAAAAACAAAATGTTTTTGGATGTTTGTTAGTTTTAAACTAAATGCAGGGTTAGAAAAAAAAAGAACAAGATTATAAAGGCCATACCCACTTTTGGTCGAATGAAGTCCTTTGATATTTAATATTTGATCCACCAGCACTGATCAGATCTGTGTCACTTCGTTGTTAAGATCTCAGCTTTATTCTCATAGATTACTGTGTTTAATTTCCACCACTGGCAAAGTGACAGAAGTAAAATCACAATACCAGTGCCACCCATTGTCACTCAATGCAGCAATCATGGCAGCACAGGGGGGACAGAGTTGCACGTGGGCTCCAGGAAGATAAACATCTTTATCTCAGCTCGCATTTCTGATCATGACAACGCCGCAGACCCACCTGCCTTTGTTGGATACCCAGCCTCCACTGAGACCCGGGAGCTAGAAACGCTGTCACATTCCAACACTCTGGCTCATACATTTCAACTGGCTGATGCTCCACGGTCCTCCTAGGTTTGCTGGTGACAGTGTGACCTTCAGCAGGGCAGCCCATCCATCATGCTTTGAACTTTATACTTCATTCCATGCTCATTTCTTCTTGGCAAGGAAACCTTTGTCTAGAGCCCTGTTTACCACCCACAGGGGAGTGTCATTCTGTGTAGCTCTGCAGTGCCCAGGAGGCCAGGTATGGTCGCAAAGGGAGCAGGTCCGTACAGGGTACACTGTGAATGGCCGTCTCAGATTCTAGTTGCCATCTGCCCATCAAGCCTGTGGGTAACACACTATCCACTCCCACTGCCTATCTTCTACTTGAGTACGGTGGCTGAGTTAGTAACACTGTTTCCAGTTGGAACCAGAAGGATTTCTTGGGCAGCTGTTGTGGTTTGAATGGGAGACATCCAGCACAGGTTGCTCTGTTTGATCACTTAGTTCCAGCAGCCAGGACTGTCTTGGGGAGTTGTGGGACCTTCAGGAGGTTAGAGAAGCTGGTGGAAGTGGGTCAATAGGAAATGAGACTCATCGTAGGTCCCTGTATCATTTAATTTTTTGTCCATGCTGGTCTGTTGACCTCACATGGCAGCCATGCCTTCCCCACCTGGACAGCCCATACCGAAGAGGCACCAGACAGGACAAAAAAAAAAACTCTTTCTCCTCTCAAAAAGCCACTAATGATGTATCTGGTCACAATAAAGAAAAAGTAACTAATACAGGAACATTCAGATTAGGCTTGTCCACATAAGCAGTCAGGACGTAATCTATCCTGAGATGCTTATTGGGTGTTCTATGAAGCATAGGTTGTACACGAGCCACAAGCCACAGACGGCCCTTCTGTGGCCCTTCTGATTTAACACAGACAAAACTCTCCTAGAACGAACTATTGGAATCTTGGGGTAAAATCTCCCAGGCTCATGATACCTTTTAGAGTACAGATTCAAGCCAGCTATGAGCAAACATAAAACAAACAGAAACTCCAATGCCAAGACCAGAGTGAATTTGGTAACCATTTCTGTTCTTTTACAGACCAGTTATTGATGCTGACATGCTGTTCCTAGAGACTCAATGGCAGTTGCCAGAGTCTGAGTGCTGACTCTTTTGAGATTTGTATGGGGCAGGTGTTCCTGCAGAAGGGACACTGGGACATTTGGTGGCACCACCTTGCCTCTTGTGCTTTTTGAGTGTAATAAAATCACTCAGGACCTTACTGCTGATTTTTCAACTATGTTCAGAAAAGTGAGATCAGAACATTTCTAGGAGAACACAATTAGTCTTTCTACAGTTGGCTCCTATCGGGCAATATGAGATGGAATTTCTACTTGTTTGTGAAAAACTTTCTAAAAGTGTGTACATCACATGTAATCAATAAAAATTGCGTGTGTGGTCAATATAGCATTTGCATCATATGATAATTGGCTAGTTTTCTTGCCAATATTTCTGGAGTCAGTTCTTTTCCCAGAATTCTATATTTTAGGGTTCCCATATGAACACTTGACTTGAAATAGGTCTAGAGGAGGGTTCTCAGCTGAATCATGAATACCTCAGAGTCATACATCAAATACAAAGCCAAGGATAGACTTTCACATAGATAACAAGTAACAGAACTGATAAAACACTGAAATCCAAGAATGATGTGCTTGGGGAGGGTCTTAGATACATATACACACAGGTGATTGATTGACAGGCATATGAGTAGACAGGTAAATTTTTATAAATCAGGTGCCCTGCAGGTTGACCAGGTGACTTGGCTTCCATATTACTTATTATTTGGCATTATGGAAATTTGTGAATTTTCTTCAAAACCCAAAAGTACAACTACAACATTCTGGGCATATATCAAAAGAAAATGCAACAGTGATATCTAAGACACAGCTGCATCCTTGTATTTACTGTAGCAGTATTAACAGCAGCTGCAATTTAGGATCCATCCAGATGTTTGCAATGGGTGAAGGGATAAAAAAGTAATATGCATATAAAAAGAAAATTGTTTGACTACTAAAACTGGGATCATGTCATGTACAGCAATATGGATGAAACTGGAGGTGGCAAGGCCGAGGGAAATAAACTGAGCACAGAATGACAATTGCCATATGTCCTCATTTATGGATGGTGAGCACATAAAAGTAGAGTATAGGCTCAAAGACAACTGGTAACAGAAAACAAGATGTGGGACCTAATGAGTGGTAGGAGTGGCAAAATACATCTGGAAAGAGAATAATTTTCATGTTCAATAGTACAATAGGGTGACTATGATCTTCCTCAGATCATCCATTAACAATACCTGCTAAGATAAAAACGAACAAACAAAACAAAAACCAGAGAGATGCTACTGTCCTGACCAACTAGCATTGATCATACTTTGCATTAACGTGTCTTATCTCATAAACGCATGAAGATGTGCATTTAAATAAAAAAAAGCTTACAATTTAGAAAGACAAATAATTTCTCTGTGTGTGTTTCTTGAAGACATTGATGCTGGGATCAGAGAACTCTCCCTGTGGACACAACCATTGCATTACCTGAGGACTCAGACAGTCTATGGGCTCAGGTGGGGAGATGAGATCTCTTTCTAAAAGCCAGCACCACAGACTTAGAGCCATGGCTCTTCTGGACTTCAGTTCCCTGGACTTGCATCAGGGCCCTCAATGTTCTCATGTCTTCAGTTTGGTCTGAAAAGGGTATTGTTGCCTTCCCTGGTCCTTCTTCAGGCATGGCTGAGAGCCACCATCAGCTTCTACATTCTTGAGTCTGAAGCAGTTTGTTGAGGTTCTTGTTGCATGTGTAACCACATGAGCTGGTTCTTTTGAAAAGTTGACTGCTGCGGGACAATGGTTTGTGCCCTGTCAATTGTATTTTAATAAAATGCTGATTGGCTAGTAGCCAGACAGGAAGTGTAGGCAGGACAACCATGCAGGAAGTAGAGGTAGGGCGATGAGAACAAGAGAATTCTGGAAAGAGAAAAACTCATTCTGCAGTTGTGATCCAGACACAAAGCAAGCAAGATGTGACTGCCTAGCCAAAACAGGTAGGTACTGAACCATGTGGCTAACATGGACAAGAATAATGGGCTAATGTAAGTTATAAGAATTAGTAATAAGAAGCCTGAGCTAATGGGCTGATCGGTTTATAACTAATGTAGACCTCTGTGTGATTTCTTTGGGACTTAATGGCTGCAGGACTGGGCAGGACAAAAAAAAAAAACCTCAGTCAACAGTTGACTCTGAATCTCTCTCTGCCTTCTATACATCCCCCCAAAACTAACACAAGCACATATTGTATATGCTATAATGTATTATGTATCTTAGCATAGTATGTAAATATATTCACATATGTTTACTATGACTTAATAATCAAGCCTTGATATTTACATTATGTTCTAGTAAAGGGAGGCAAATAATAGATTGCATTCAAGATTCCACATGACTAATGTTGATGACTTTGAAAGCTATTATGTGGCACAATGACTTTCACATTCTGGGGAAAGTCCTTATAAAAGAGGATAGCAAAGCTGTCTGCAGAAGTGGATATCCCACACTTGGGCCTGGGAAGGGAGAAGCTTGAAAGAGGAAAGGTCAATGTGGCCTGACCTGAGTAAGTGTGAGGACAATGTGGGCAGAAGGGCCGACAGACACAGTGGGTCTGTACAATCTCACAAGGAGGAGCTGCGACGTTCTTCTACAAAGTGCCTGAAAAGAAGTAGACAATCCTCCCTGTAGTTTAAAGTCCCAGGGGGTTGGTGCAGCTACTCCATCCCCAGAGAGAAAGCATGAATTCTGCCCCTGACTCTTTACTGTGGCCCATACAGTAACTCATCTCCAAGCAACACAGTGCGAAAAGGAAGCTAGAAAGTGCTTAGGTGGCCCAGTCCAGTATCTATGGTGTCAGTATCATTGACATCATGAACCCTCCCCATGGGTGGTGACAAGCATTGGTTGCTTCTGTGATCTTGTTACCCAAGCCTAGAACTCTGGTACAATCATAAGAAAACCATTGAACAAACCCCAACTAAGAGATATAGATAAGACTCTTTTCATGGCCACTTCAAGACAGTCAAGGTTGTTGAGAACCTGGAAGCTCTGGGAAACTGTCATAGCCCTGGGGAGCCCAGGAGGAAAGGGCAACTGTGAGATGTGGTGTCCAAGTCTTGGGTAGCACAGAAACACTTGTCTGATTTTTATTCAGCCTTGAATTCAATCACCCACCTGAACAATAAATAAATGAACAATAAATAGGCAAATGGTAATGCCTACAAATGGATTTTTTCTTAGTTAAACCAAATGCATAGCCCTGAATCAGTATGCTGAGGATAAGAAAAACTGCACTCAGAACATGGGAAGTATGCTGTCTTTACAACTTTCCAGGTAGTGCGATGTCATAAAAACTGCAGCATTTATTTTAATGGGTGATGTGTAACCAGTTGGGGGAATTTCCAGGAAGGAGAGAACCATGATCTTCCTAGGGACAACTCAGCAAGAGAGCAGAGTATTGAAAGCTTAGCCGGCAAGTAGGGGAGGTGTTAGGCTCTTATGAAAAAATAAGCGGTTCTGCCACATGCCTTGGAAAGACAGAGCATGAACTGTGTAGTATGCATAAGGGAACTGGGGGTGAGGCTCTTCCTTTAAGCCCCTGCATTTTTGTGTCCTGGGCCAAGAATTCTCAGCAGCCCCTGGTGCATCCATGTGAATGACTGAAGTTTAGCGAGTCAAGCAACTGGATGATTAAGAAGCTGAGAGGGAATTTCGCTGCCCTCACACATGCTTCTTCATGAGAACTGGGAAGGAAAGATGCTCTTTGGTTCTCTTTTGGCCTCCTCTCTTCTTCCCAGTTCTAAACACAGTGGCCAGCATGTTGTCCTGAAGGAGAACAGTGAAGCCTGTGTCGGGTCTCTACCCATCCATCAAAGCCCCTGTGCCTTGTAATTTTCCCTTCATCAGACACAATCAAGAAGTCCATTGGATCAGAAGTTGATTTAGGACTTTGGGAGGAGACTGTAGCATCTCAGAAGTTGAGTAGGGATTGGGGGTACAATATAAGGATTTGGGGAACAGTAGAGATGTGAGAGCAGAGTAAAGCACTGTGGAGACCACGTACAATCAAGCACAGTGGTCATCTTGGACACAGCTTTCCACTCACATCATAAAGAATGCCAGATTCAGGGAAATGGAGGGACAAAAGTATATTGGTGCATCTCTGTCATCATTGAGAAACCAAAGCTCTCTTGGTCATAGTTGTCTTGAGATGCAGGTCTCTGTGTTTTCTGGTTGACCTTGTTCACCTACTAAGGGATGTAGCATCTCTTTCTCTCCTGACCATGATTCAGTAGTGGAAATAAAGACCTCATCCTTACAATGTTTTCCTGTTCAAAGGTGAGATTTTCAGGAGATGGGATAAGTTTTGAAGAGAATCTCCAGGTACCTAAGAAGAAAGACAGAACCAAGATATCCACACAGTCCTCATTTCCCATGAGACAGCTAGCAAGTAGGCCTCAACATGGGGAAAACTGCTCATATTGCATGAAAAACATGCAAAATTCTATGATTTTTGTCTTTTTATAGTGTTAAAATTGTTACCCTATTAATTGATTCAAGAAAAAATATTTTGCTATTTCTAGTCTTCAATTATAGTGTGAACAGGGGAGGTGTCCTAAGTGTCCAGGAAGATGAAGCAAGGGAATCCGGACTTGGTGTCAGCTAACGCAACAGTATGTGAGCTGTGGATTCAGTAAGGAAACTTCTCTCAAATGCATTGAGTGACCTTTACCACAAACACTATGGGAAGGCATTGTACGCTGGAAGAGCTGCAGCCTGGCGACATTTAATGATTGACTCCTCACACTCCTAGACCAGGAATGTCCTCACAGTGGTGGGGTTGGCTTGGTGGCCTCCAGACTCTGTTCTGATGAGAGGAGCTTATCTTTCCTCCATGATTATGGTTCACAGGACAATAGGTTCTGTCTCTCACTCAGTGGGCTCTCTGTTACTCTGAGACAACTTCTTCCCGGAAAAAAAGTGACTTCCTGAGTCTAAGATAATATCCTGGGTAGTTCCAGAGATTTCAACTACTCAGTGAAGAGGAAACTCCCTGAAGGGAAGAGTTGTCTCAGCAATCAGACTCACAGCCCAGTGTATTGGGACCATGCAGCCTTTGAAGCACAGAATCGTGATCTTCTAAGGTAATTCATAGATGTCTTGCTAAGTCCTCCTACAGCAATCTGAAAACTCATTATTATAATGACCATCCGAAGCAGGGACCAAGAGCACCATCAGGAGCTCAAGAGGAATTTTATAAGGGCATTGATGCTTGGCTCTGTATATCTCAAAGAACACAGGTTTCGAAACTGAACTACCATGCCCTCACTTGTTAGAAAAGACTATGTGGCTTTGTGGTTTAACAGTGTCGTTGGGGTTCTTTCAACTTGAATTTTGCTTTATTTTGGCTTCTAAAGCAATCGTAGTGACAGTTGCCAGATGGACAGTAAAGGAAAAGAGCCTAGCTAGCTAGAACTGCGGTAAGGCCTTCTTGGAATAAGGACTATAATCTTTTATTTATTGAGATGTTACATTAAATATTTGAAGAGATCAACATTTAATTTTAAAAAATCTGTTGAGTTTGAAAAGAGCTCATGGATTATAGATATCCAATTAAACAACATCATACTATCTACCCCGTCTTTCAGTGGAGGAACTCAAACAGTACACAACTTAGCTGCACAGACAGTGGGTAGAAGGGCGGGGCTTAGAGCTCAGTGTATGTGAGTGTGAAGTTCAGAGATCAGATGCACAAAACATGTGAAAAACCAGGTGAGGATGAATGTCTGCAACCTAAGTGTCCAGGAAGATGAAGCAAGGGAATCGGGGCTTGGTGTCAGCTAATGCAACAGTTTGTGAGCTGTGGATTCAGTAAGGAAAATTCTCTCAAAAAACACAAGATAAAAACACAATTGAGAAAGATATCCTCTGGCCTCTATATTCAAAGGCATGCACACCTGCCCTCATACACACACACACACACACACACACACAGAAAAACTAATACATAGAGACTAATAGATAAACAGATAGATAGATAGATAGATAGATAGATAGATAGATGCATACAAACATATATGCATACATACATGCATATATACATAGGCAGGCAGCAGCATAAGTTAAATTTGATCCACTATTGAGTTGATCCCTTAGGAAGGATGACCTGTCACCTCTAGCTTCTACTCCCACGTAGACTTTGAACTTTGCAGTGATATGTTAGTAATGTCCAAGGAAGCAGTTGAGGCTTTGCATTTTTGACTTTGGGAAGCTAACTGGCCACATAAAATGTCAAGGGCTGTTCAAGTGGAGACACGTGACCCACTGACAACCACCACCAGCCCCAATGAGTAGGTGAGAGCATCTCTAGTTCATAGCACAGAGTACCCAGCCTCCCACCAGTCCACACCCCTTCTCTGTAACACAATGTCTGCGTATGAGGATCCCAAGTTTCTTTTTTCTTTAGCATATCTCAACAGAGAGTATTCTGTTAAAATTTACTTGCTGCTTCTTTGTAAGCCAAGAGATAGTCTTTATGTCAAGTAACAGCCTAGTTAACAAACGTAAAAACTTAATTAATTGAGGAACTTCTGATGCATGCAGATAAATCCAGACTATGTAAAGGGAGCCCTGACTGGCAGCCACCCCGCCATACACACACCTAGCAACCAACACCTCTGTCAGCTTCCTCCTCTGTAGCAGGTATACCAAGATGCTCAGGTCTTAGATCTGTTTTTGGCTGGGAGTGCACAAAGGCCGTGTGGCAAACAGGGCCTCCAAGAGGAAATGCCTTGTCTCTCCACATCTGGCCATCATCCTGGGGACAGTTAGGAGAATGTACAGAAAGTGCTGAGCCTGTCGTCCACTGCCCTTTCATTTGGAGCTTTGTTTCCACTGGAGGTGGCTGTCAGGTTTTTCAGCACTGGTTAGTGTTGGGAGTATATTCTTCTAAGTCACAGTTGTGGAAAATTCACAGTCCTCATATCAGGTTCTGGCTAACTGAGGTGTATTTAATGTTATTAGTCCAGTTTAGCATTACAAAATTGTCAAATGCAATGCTCACTAACTGCTTCATAAAATGCAGCAAATGTTACAGTATTTCCGAGTAATCACTGTAGCTCCTGCTAGCAAGGAGTCCAGAGCCTAGCTTTATCCTGTAGTTGGGTGTCTAAGTGACCTGTAGACAGATCACTGAGGTACCAGCCCTCAGCTATAATTTTCACTCTTGAATTACTTGAGTTTTGCCTTAACAGAAAGCTCTGGGAAAATTGTACTATCCTGAGGTTTTTAGAATGCAGTGGACAGTCACTGTTACTGATAAAGGTAAAGCCATCTTTCTTTCTCTTTGGACTACTCTTGGGATCCGGTGGCACAATTCACTGTTGAATTTTTTTCATTTGACACAAGTAGCAGAGGCACCACCAGTAAAACAGAACACAGAGATTTTTCTCACTCAGGCATTAGCCGGCCTCAGTTTACTATTACAGAAACTTATGGCCTGTGGTTCTGAGGCAACTTTGACTTTCAGCTGTCAGAACACAACATACAGGTTTGCATTATTCCCCATGCGTACATGAACTCTTGGCCCGTGCTTTTATCAGAACATGTCATGGGAAGGTATATTAGACCCGAAAATCTCCCTTACTCGGGATGTAGGTACAATGACCCTGAAAGATCTGGGTGTCTATGGAGTGCCTACTTCAGTTTCCCCCTCTCCTCTGTGGTAATACAAAGTTTCTCTTATGCTAAACTTAGAGGAAAAGGGAGACAGATGCACAGTAAAGACTCTGCTCCCAGGAAGGGGTGTCTAAGCACTTCACTGTCTAGATGAGCAGGTGTTAGCATTGCAAGCATCATTGTAAGCTTGTAGAATGGTTTCAAGTCAACAAATATTCTGCTTCTGGTGAAACTGGGTTCCGCACTATCCCAGTCCCAGGACGTGATGCACTGTTTTGATTCAGACATAGGCATGTGACCGCTCTGGGTAGGTAGGATGTTTTTTCTGGAAGCCAGTGCACAGCCTTGGCTCTGACACTTGGGGCACACATGCAGCTTTTACTGTAAAAGAATATATGCACTAGCTCTACACACTCTAAGACTCGCGGATAGGGCTCTGCAGTAGCCCAGCTAGGGATCACTTGGTTATCCTGTGCAGAGGGTGCCTCAACTGTAGACCTCTTGGATAGGAGAGTGCCATGACCTTCTGCCACCACCATGACCTTCCGCCACCACCATGACCTTCTGCCACCAGACTGGCACACAGTCTAGCAATAGCTCTATTCTGACACTGATCATAGTCAATAAAGTTTGTTGGTGGCTGCTCTAGCTCGGGAATAGGAGCTGTTTGTTGCATCCCCAGCTCTCTTCCATGTCATAAAAAGTATAAATCTCTGGTAGAAAAAAAAATTTTGCTAATTGGATTTTGATAGGGCTCCAATGTCCTCTTGCCTATACTTTGCAACAAGGAGAGGTCTCTTCACCATAAAGCTTCTTGCAGGGACAGAATGGAGAAGGCCACATGCTTGTGTCCTTCATGCTGCATGGTGTTGTCTCCTGGTTTTGAGCAAGACAGCTGCTGGTCCTCTGAAGTCCACCAGTGATGTCATCTAGGAACTGTTCCTAATTGTGTCAGTAATTCTGGCAGTGTTGGTATTTTTCCAGAAGTTTCTAACCAGCTTTCTGATGGTATCATTCCTTCCTAGTAGCATGGACCTTAAAATAAAAATCATCATCCCTAGTAACTTTACTTTTAATTAAATTTACACAGGAGGCCATCACTGGTAAAGAATAATGAGAACAGAGAAAAATAAAGAATGAAATACTGACTAAAATGTTGAAAATTAAATTTTCATTATTTTCAGAGAGTGATTATTGGTATTTCCTAAAAAATTAAAAATAAGCTCCAGACAGATTATTATAAGCTATAGCATAAATTGAGAAAGTTGCTAGATACAGTCTGAATATACAAGGGTAATTAAGTTGCTATGTTCAATTGTCAAATGAGTAGAAGTTAAAATCAAAGGTAAAATATCATTGCCAGCAGTATGGGGATCAGTAAGTGCTTCCCCATCTCAGCAATACATCGTGATATTTCTGTAAGAACTGAAGCATCAAAGGAAATGTGCATACATTCATAGATATACTATAGTTCTTTATATGAAGACATGCAGCTATTTTACAAGTTATTTTGATATCCCAAGACATGGGGATCTGAAGAGCCTTGGGTGGAGTAAACTTGCAAATTTCATTTCACTCTAAGTCTATATTCATTAAATCCGTATGGCATTAGCACAGGGACAGTGACTGTGCCAGGAAAGCAGACAATCTTGTGTAGTGACAGGATCCTTCTGCACTCCCAATTAGTCATTCAGTTTCTTAAGGAAAACACAGAGTTCACAAAACAAATATGCTCTCACAAAGCACTTAGATCACATAAAACCATCCCAAAGACATCACTGTTGTTTATGATGATTTCTGTTCTCTCACTTGCTCCTTCCTGCATCTGTGCCGCTACAGACATGTTAGTCCTTTGTAGAACCTTTGCCACAGCAGCTCATGAGGCACAGACTGAGGGCGAGCAGAAGTCCCAGGAGAGGAAATGGTGCTCCTGGAGCCATGTCTCTGATCTGTGAAAGCTTCAACTCACTCTTCAGCACTGGGTGACAGTTTATGTGGACAGAGTTTACACGGGGGGCCAGAAGAGGTGTCACTGTAGAGTGCTCATGCTTCATTGGTATCCGACATGACTGGCTCTATGGTTCTTCCAGCCCATATCTACAAGCCGTGCTTCATTTCCGTGATCTCGTTAACACACACATTCAGCAGGTGCCTCAGTGTAAGCTGAAGCAAGCTCAGCCATGAGGGCAACCGTCTCCTGGCTGCCTGTGTTTCCCAGCTTCCACTTTGATCTTGCTCATTTCTTCCCTTTGACTCTACTGAAGGAAAGAGCACTCTCAGCTGAGGCAGGCAGCACGCATGACTCATCTGCAAAACAGATCACACACATGATTTTGTCAATATAAATAACAAGAAAAGGATTCCCCAAACCAGACTATATAAGTATGCCGTTTGGCTTCACAGATGCCCTTTGGCTTCACAACTAGCTAATAAATGGAGTTGGAAGCATTAATATTTCATTAATAAAATATGTACATTTATGTGTATACATCATTCTGTGTGCTAAATTAACTGAAGACAGATTAACAATTTAAATGCCAAAAACAAACTTAAAATTGTTTAACATAAAATGTCTTCTGAAATTCAGTATAAAGTAGTTCTCAAATAATACACAACCAATTTAGTCATTTGAGAAAATATAAACCAATTTGATAATATTTAAAACTTAGGATTTTGTATATTAAAAGATACTTAAAGAAACCCTGTCTCAAAAGAACAAAATAAGATACTTATGCAAAATTTAAGATGTAAAAAAATGAAAAATAAGAAAACACAAACCTAATATATTTTGATTTAACCATCACCATTATAGCGACCTGGGGATGTATCACAGTCTTTCAAATTTTCTTGCCCTATACAACACTTTAGATTGCAGGGATCAGTCCCCAGTACTAAAATAAATAAATCAATATCCAATAAATGATAAGAAAATAAAATATAAGTTCTTTTAGAATGCCAAATATGTGACTAGACATTTTACAAAGGAGAAAAGAAGATGACTGCAAACACATAAAAGGGAGTTTAAGATTGTTCTGAGCACACATAAGCCATCAGCTGGATGGGCCACCCTTATAAGCAGATGTTATTGCTGATGTTGCAAAGACTTTAGGATGTGCTTTGCACATTTCAATCCCAAGCCAGGAGGGTCTCTTTGATGACTAAGACTTGTGGAACTGACACTATTTCTTGGAAGACCTTGGGCTATGACTTTGGGGTCACTGCTCCGTCTTCAGGGTGCTCTTGAGGTAGGTGTATATCTGAATGCTCATGCAACACTGTGGAATACAGAACCCTGAAGGTCTTTGGTGTTCTGAGCAGGGGAACAGGGACACACACAAGCACATGTCCTTTCAAAATAGAAAAAGTAGTGAGATCAAAGGTGATCTCAAGGTCTGGCTGCTTCTTGGTTGTTAATTAGTTTTCAGAATTTACTGTTCCCAG
This sequence comes from Dicrostonyx torquatus, assembly GCA_028555095.1. Taxonomy (NCBI): domain Eukaryota; kingdom Metazoa; phylum Chordata; class Mammalia; order Rodentia; family Cricetidae; genus Dicrostonyx; species Dicrostonyx torquatus. The sequence goes on from JAQHUG010000093.1 coordinate 3,880,893, forward strand.
TTGTCAGTTAAATTTCAGTATAGACGTTGTTTTGACAACAGTTCTTATGTGTCATGAGATATAATTCAGTTGCTTCCCTTAAGCCAGATGATTCCTCATAAAAATAGGTGAACTTCCCTCAAAGCCTTGACACCAAGATCAAGTCAGTCTGTCTGTCTATCTATCTATCTATCTATCTATCTATCTATCTATCTATCTATCTATCTATCCATCTATCTATTTATCTATCTATCTTTTATCTGTTTGTCTGTCTATCTACCAATCTATTATGTCTGTCTATCTATCTATCATCTGTCTACCTACCTATCTATCTTCTGTTTTTCTGATTATCAATCTATTACATCTATCTATCATCTATTTATCTATATATCTCTCTGCCTTTAGCTTTTACTTTCTCTCCCCATAACCAAAAGAAATAATGCAGACACATCAGAAAAGTATTTTTAATAATTAAAGCATCCTTACATCCCTATATGATCGTAAAACATTATGAATAATAAGTTTACAGTAAAACCAATTGCAAAGCAGGAACATAATGAACATAGCACAAAGAATAAGTAAATGTGGGTAAAGACAGAAGGAGTGTGACTTGAGATTACCTGGACATGGTCCTCAAGGCTGCACTTGTATTTTGATGTGAGTTCATGAAATAATAACTGAATAGGAACAGTCAATATGAATCAAAAGAGTAAAGGTGTGTTTCAATCTGATTATATATATAAAATCTTGAACATCTGTGATCTATCAGAAAAAAATAACAAGACAATAGATTGAGTCAGGACAGAAAACACGGATGGTCACACGCTCAGGGTCAGGTGTGCTCCAACTGCAGAGATAATTTCTACTACTTTTATGTTGGCTGACTAAGCAGATGCTACTTCCAGAGTCATGGTTGCCCCAAGAATAACACAGGAAGGACCAAACTGTGGGTCTCCTCTCCAGATCATCAAGTTCAACTAGCCTTCAGTGCAGATTAGTCCCCAGCATCCTTGAGACCATCCAAGAGATTTAAAGATGCATATCCGGTTAAGAATCAGGAGGAGGGGGCTGCACTCATTTGGATGGCTCCTGGGCCTTTTGAAAAAGTCATCTGCAAGCAAGCATGGAACCCAAACAGAGTTGTCGTGTGGCCAGCATGCTCTGGACACAGAACAGAGAAAGATAGGTTGGAGGGGACTCCACAGGATGCGTGAAGTAAAATGTATTTTATTTCTGTGCATGCATGTATATGTGTATACGAGGGTATATGAGAGGGGGTGGGGATGCCAGAGGTTAAATGACACCATGCACTTGGGTGGCAGGGGCCTCATCACTTCACCTAAAGATGTCAGTGGAAGAATCCTATAGGAGGCTATTCGGGGTTCACTGGATGGTAGAGCTGGGTCATCAGGGGACACTTCTGGTGCAGGACAATTCTGTATCCTGTCAATCATGTTTTAAATAAATGCTGATTAGCCAGGCAGGGAGTATAAGTGGGAAAACCAGACAGGAAGTAGGGGTGAGAATAGGAGATTTGGGAAGCAGGAAGCTTCCCTGGCATTCCTGCGCAGATCTCCAAGGAAGCAGCATGTGTCCCTGTCCCAGCTGAGAAAAGGTACCGGCCATGTGGCTGACATAGATAAAAATATGGGTTAATATAAGTTATGGGAGCTGGTAGGAAGACTGAGCTAATGGGCCAATCAGTTTATAACCTAACGTGGAGTCTCTGTGTGATTTTCTTTGGGGCTTGCCGGCTGTGGGGTACTGGGCGGGACAGAAACCCCAACGAGCCAGCCCTCATGTTACACACTCACAGTGATGTGTGCCTTTGTTAAAATAAGGTATGCTCAGAAACATTTTTTCCTTGTCTTCATGACTGGTCTGGTGGCCACATGACTTCTCTAGAGACATGACTGTGGTAACTGGTATGGACCCTAGGGCCTTAACTGGCTCATTCTGTGAGAGGGTTGATACTTGGCTCTGCTAAAACAGAGCCACAGTGTTCAACGATGTCCCACCGAGAGCATTTTCTTTTGGTTTATTTGCTTTTAAAGAAAAACTAATGATATGTTGACTCTTCATCTAAAAATCATTGGAAAATAAAGATTTATTTTAGTTCATGGTGCTATAATGGTCATTTAAAGACTATTATCAATCAAACTAATATTAATATGCCTAGGAATGATGAAAATCAGGTTAAATTTTCAATCTTTTATTAATCCATGCCTTACTTATTGAAGAAAAATTCCTGATTATTTCTGCAATAGTAGATCGTTTTGTGGTTTGTTATAATTTTTATTATTATTTAGCACAAAGTTAAAGACCAAATTTAAAATTGCATAATAGTTCAGGTCATCATATCCTGTCTCCTCAAGCAGTGCAGGATACTTGAAAGACTTTGTTTATCCTTTTTTTGTTTCTTAGGAACACTTTTCTTCTAACCCTGGTCAGATGTTTGTTTTCAGATTTCTAAGAGGAAGGAAAAATCAGGCACATTGGAATCCTGTCTGGATTGTGTGCCTAGGGTGAAGAGAGGAGAAGGGCTGTCTGTCCCCCTTGCCTTGCTTCCCATGCTCTGAGACAAGCAGCTTCCCAGAGAAATAGTTGCCAAGGTCAAGTGGGAGTCCCGTCAATGCTTTCGAAAGAAACTCAGAGTAGAGGGAGAGTGTCTTGGGTTTGTGGAAACACAACAAGGAGCGGACACTGGAGAGACTGTGATTGGGCCTCCGCTCTGTCAGGTTCCCTGCTCTGGAAGACAGCAGAGGCTCTCCAAGGGGGAAAGGTCAGAGTCAAGTCAAAGGTCATCTTCCTCCCTCCTCCTGCTTCCCAGGGTAACTAGGTAACTAGCTTTCGCAGCCTGTGCCTTTTGACAGCGTGGGCAGCAGGATTGGCAATGCAGGGCCTGTGAGATGGGCTACGGGATGACAGTACAAGGAAGGAATGAAAAGAGGTGTTGGGTGGGGGTGGGATGGACTCCTTAGCCATGAGGACCACACCTAGAATGCTATGCAGAGCTGGGCCACTGGCAAAGAGCTCCGGTTAGTCCCCAGAGTCCAGTAGAAATTAGGCCCTATAGCCTCCTAAAGTGGAGGCATCCCAAAATGCTACTTAGGACTATGAACATACGACTTTTAAATACATTCATTAAACCTCGCTCCAATATTCTAAATGAGATGCCACTCTCATGTTAAATGAAGTCAGCATTTGCTTCCAAAAGAAAGAAAGGAGCACATTGTGGGTTCTCACCCTTCACACGGTGGCAGGAGGGAGCCCCTCGCCATCCATCTCCCCTGCACTGGAAGCGGGCTGCAGCTTGTTAAATGTCCTAGCTCAGGGCTGGGAACACGTGAGTGGCTGGGCACTCAGCTTTCTTTGATTCTGGAACATGAACATAAACCTTTGGACGGATGGTGTGACTGTGGCCGTGCATGTCTGGAATGTAGACAGGCATTTATGATAATTAGAAATAATCAAGTCCAGACCAAGAAAAGGGTGCAAGGGAACATTCAGTAATTTGTAGCTAAATGAGTGCGGGAGCCTAAGGTAGACAATCCAGGTGGTGCTTACTGGCCTCATAAACACTTGATTTAAGGGGCAGTGTTAACCTGGAGGTTTATGATCACAGCACTGAAATTAAATTGATTGTGTCTGCTCTCTCTCTAAAAAAAAAATGGAATAATAATTTGGTAGCTGAGCTGGATGGTTGAAAGCTATGTCGTACATAGCAGAGGGTGGAATTCTGCTTCTGCCTCATGAGGACTGTAGCCCTGGGGATCATGTGGGTAAAATTCCTTTGGGAATCCAGAGGACCCAGATTCTAATGGAAACTGCACATTGAGACTGAGAGTGTGAGGCCTCTGCTCCTTATTTTTTGCTTTTCTTAGGGAAGATAGACATGTGGCAGGCTGGAGAAGATGAAGCATCAGGGAGATATCTACTCGGGAACCTTGAATGTGATGACCCTGGAAGCCAGAGTTGAACACGTCAATCAAGATGCAAGCTGAGCATCTTGTGAAGAGGACCAGCAAGGCATAAAGTGGTTTTCCCATCGTTGTGATGAAAAACTTGACCAGCACTGCTTCACAAAGGGGGAGCTTATTTTACAAAGTGCTCGGTTCCGGAGTATAGTTCTCCACGGCAGGGAGGTCATGTACCATCTACAGTCAGGGAGCAGAGATCAAAGGTGGTTCTCAGCTCAGTGTCTCTCTGTACTCGGTCTTGGATCAAAACCCATGGAACGGGGCTATCACATTGAAGGTGGGTCTTCCCACCTCAGTTGATCAAGCCTAGAAATACCCTCACAGACGTGTTCAGCCTTGTTTCTGAAGTGCTTATAGATCCTGTTGAGTTGACAGTAATTATCATTGCAGTGGCCTTTGGCCTGTAATAAGGAACTGGAGAGGCATGGGCAGCACTAAGGGAACAAAGAGTTCTTCGGAAACCTCTGTCTCACGAGAGTGAGTCCTCGGAGTACTGAGATGCCTGGGGTACTATCAGGGTACTGGGACCATGCAGTTCCTGCTCTGCCTACCCTGGCTGATTGCTCAGTGAATAAACTAATGGGTGCTAGTGAAGGCAAGGTAGGCTAAGAGATGTTAAGGAGTGGATTCTGAGCGTACTGACCTCCTCTCGGGAGATTGGGAACATGAAAGGAAGATATCAGGGAAGTTGCTTTCTTCCCTTTGAAGGGCAGGCAGGGTGGTGCTCTGATCCCTTGAATGAAGAACTGTTAAAGGGAGCAGGGATTGCTCCCGTTAAACATAAGAAATGGGCTAACAGGTCCACCTAAAATGAAGATGTATAACTGACTACATCACACAAAGACACCAACAACAGCCTTTTCCATGGAAGGGTGTAGTTAAAACCATTTAGACAGCTTGTGTAAGCAAAAGGCCATTCATAAATCAGTCAGCCTTCATCCCCAGAAGAGTCCAGGCAGCACCACACACAGGCAGACAATTGTAACCAGGGACTGACTGGAGTTTATCTGCTTGCGACTGACTGAGGATTTGATGTTTGTTAGTGTCAGTAATGGTTTCTCATCACAGGAACTCAGGCTTGGCCACTGCCTCGGTCCGTCTCCTCCTGCTTTGTGCACTCATCAGATGGGAGCAAGCAGAGCCCACAGAAGGACTAAGGACTGACAGGGACACTTTTGGGGGTTTGAATCTTTTGGGTGATAGAGAGGATATAGAAGATTCAGGAGCATTGTGAAAGGTTAGAGAAACAGCATTCCTGATTAACACAGACCCTGGAAGATGTAGGCCCTTCTCTCAGACTCAGCTGGTGCTGTTCTCTGGATCTGAGGCAACCTAGCTCTCCGTCTTGCTCTCCTACTGCAAATCCTCCTGCCAACGGCTTCTGTTTAAGACCAGGAGCTCCCAATTTTAAAATCGTAAGCAATCCCACAGATGTCTTGGGGGGAATTGAATGTTTCACAACATAAGAAAACAGATGACAAATTAGATAAGAGAAAACCCTGACCTTCATGGGTATGCTCTATGTCAGACTGCCTGACCATCATGGGTATGTTCTATGTCGGACTGCCTGACCTTCATGGGTATGTTCTATGTCAGACTGCCTGACCATCATGGGTATGTTCTATGTCGGACTGCCTGACCTTCATGGGTATGTTCTATGTCAGACTGCCTGACCTTCATGGGTATGTTCTATGTCAGACCGCCTGACCTTCATGGGCATGTTCTATGTCAGACTGCACTGCACCTCCTAGTCTGATACCTGTTATGTGTATTTGTGTAGCTCTAGATGTATAAAGCAAATAAAAAACAATATTTGTCCTTTAATAATAAAATGTTTAAAGAGTTTCAGAGAACATTCATAAACATGACTTTGCACAAGGGGCCGGAAGATGGCTCAGAGGTTAAGAGTGAATCATGCTCCTTCAGAAGGTGATTTCAGTTCCTAGAGCCCTCCTCCAGCTCCAGGGTGTCTGACATGCACTTCCGGCTTCCTCTAGGAACTACACGCGTATTCACATACTCATACAGAGAGGCACATAAGAATGCAATAACTTTTTTCCCTTTTTTTTGGTTTTTAAGACAGGGTTTCTCTGCATATCCCTGGCTTTCCTGGAACTCTGTAGGTTAGGCTAGCCTCAAATTCACAGATATTCACCTTCTTCTGCCTCCAGAGTGCTGGGATTAAAGGTGTGTGTCACCACGGCTTGGCTTACAATAATTCTTTTAACAAGAGCAACAAAACTTTTACACTAAGTAAGGCTGAATGACCTATCTACAAATACCATGATGCCTTAGGTCACACAAAAAGTTGCTGGTTCTGTCTCTTTATTTCCTACCCAAAGTAAACTGAGAATTAGCTATTGCTATTCCTTTCTTCCTAGTAAGGATCTTAGCCCAGACAATGCTCTTGAGAAGAGATCAGACCAGCACTGGCTCCCAGTTTGTCTCAGAGCAGAGAAGGCTCTTCTCCAGATGGCAGTCACCTGACAGCAACAGAAACTCGTGGTCTAAGGGGGTCGGTGGAGATTTTCTAACTGAGGACGTCACAGGATACATCTCCTCAAAGCTGAGAGGCACCATCCCCTGAAGCCACTGCCACACACACAAAGCCCGGCATCACATTTGACTGTTGCCAAAAATGATACCAAAAGCTAGTGGGATACCAAAGTGCCAAGATCAGTTACTTCTCAAGAGACTGTGGGAACCTGGTAAAAAACCATTCTAAATGTAGCTCAGAGGCCAGTATTCCTTCTTGGTGGGTCTGTAGCTGGGCTTTTTAAAAATAATTGAATGTGCCAAATTTAGAATATTACCTAAATAAAACACTATCTCCTTGTTTAATCGAGTGGTTGTATAAGTAGGCATTTTAATGATGATGCAAATAAGCTAATTTACATTATAGATGCCATTTAGACAGATTGAAATCTATATTGAAGGTATACCTCTGAGTTACTATTGGGAAGACAAAAATATGTAATCTTTTTAGACAAAATCATTTTAATCTCCAAATTCTATTATAATTTCATTTTCCTAATGACTAAATTATGTCTTGTACTAGTTTCTAATTCCAGTTTTTAAGACTCTTCTATATGGGCCTGCAATGTAATGTTTTATCTAAAATCAAATATTCAGTGTATAGGGAAAATACCCCATGTTTTGCTTATATGTATATTAAAGAAAGCATGTTTTATACAAATCTATTTATCAAACATTCCAAGAACAAAAAAGAGTTTCTTTGATTAAGGATGAGGGCTACATCTCTCTGTAAGTATAAAGCAGATAATTAGAATATGGTGAGGGATTATGATGGTTTAATAGACTAATGGTCGCCGCTTTTCCTCTAAGATAAATGACTTCATTTGTCCTGAGTCTAGGTTTCCAGAACCTCACCTGGTTTCCTTCTCGTTGAGTGGGGTCTTACATCCCGGGAGACCACAAGCAGTAAAAGTGCTGTGTTGTCAAGCCCAGTCCTAGTGGATACAGCTACAAAATGACTCTCACACCTATGGATCAGGAGCACTGGGGAGAAGGGAGCAGAAAGATTGTTAAGAACCGGAGTATCAAGGAGTTTGCTGTGAGATTGTGTCTCCTAGGAAGCTGCACTGTTAAAGCTTCACCCCCATGATGGTCTAACATGAGCTGAACAAGGCCAACAGCAGTAGACGTGCAAACGTGGACAGGAAGACATCCGTGAGAACTCAACTCTACACAGCTAAGCCAACTAGGGAATGCTAAGAGCAGGAAAATGATCAGCCCAGGGAAGAGCGTACCAACTGGTTATTCAATACCAATGGACAGCCCTGAATGCATACACATACAAGTAACATTATACAGATGGAGAAGATTATATCTATGAATATATGTGTATATTTACATAAAGAGGTTTGTAAGAGAAAAAAAGGGTATCTGAGTGGGTTTTATGGGAGAAAAAATAGGGAGAAATTACATTATATTATAATCTTAAGAATAAAAGGAATAATAAAAAAGAAAGAGAAAAAGTTCCCCTAATGGAACACTATATTTACCATGGTATTTTCATATTGACCTGATTGTAAGTTTTTTAAAACAACTGAGAAACAACTGGATAATCTAAACCATCATAACCCAAAGACCAACCGTTATGGTTTCTTCTGCTCTATTATTTATCAAAAGAGTGCATAATGAGCTTGGCAGTCCTGGGAGAAAAAAATAATCCACTCGTGTGCTTATGGCTATAAAGTAAAAGCATCAAGAGACAGCTTGTCACTTTATGTAAAGAATTATAAGATGGCAGCCAGTCAGTCGGTCCAGCTATGAAAGACAGACTTTCTCCACCTCTTTTCAGTTCAAATGCCCAGACTCCAGAATCACTTAAGTGAAGTTCACCTTAGAGTCATATATCATGGTGTTGGCCGTTCACCTCTACATGAGACCATGCTTGCCTTAACTGACATTGAGACTACTGAGCTGTGCTGGTCAGTAGAGTGGGCCCTGCTTCTCTTCTGCTGGACAGCTTCTTTCTGGGTCCCTTGAACTTGGAATTTCTCTTTAAAATGTCCCATTAATTCCTATTAAGAAGCTACTAGCAAAGAAAATGGAGTGTTAGCTTTTATCAATCTGCCTGAATAAATGTTAACCACCCTTGGTTAAAAGGCCTCCTTTGAGCTGCACTCATGCGAACACAGCACGCACGTTGGCAAATCATTCCGATTAACGCACTCAACCTGCGCAAAGGCTGCGGATGTGGATTAGCATTATAGATTTTAATTTGAAATAATGTCAGTCTCTCGGCCCACGTAGCAGTGCACGAGCTGCCATCTGCTTGTAATAATGAGCCTGACAGTCTCCGGGAATGGTCTTTTGCCTCCTTTCCCTACAGAATGGCCCAGGTATTGATCCTCGTGGTGAGTGGAGCCATTGCAGGCCCCACACTTGATCCCTACACAGCAGGCTGGAGCCGAGGTTCCTGAGGCCTCAGCTGCAATGTCAGTGAGAAACAAATGTCTACCTTGTCTCCGGCATCAGGACCGAAGCGATGAAGTCCCACACTGGTCATGATTCCTGGTCTCCTTCAGTCCAGTTCAATACACCAGCAACCAAACTGATGAACCAGACCCGGCACATGCAGTAGCTGGGTATCTGGGCCTTCCCCTTCCCAGCATGTGAGACAGTCGTTGGGCTGGTGGGTCAGTGAAAACCTCTGCTCTGCGCTTGCCAACTGTGGTGGCAGATATATCCCAAACTATCAGGCATGAGTATTGCAAGGCCTGCTTGGGTGATATTGGGCTATATACATAGATACAGAGCTAGATGTACCCACTGAAAATCCCCTCCTGCCATGGCAGGGGGAGGGAGGAGATCACTCTCTATTGTGCTAGTCCCCAGCCATATGTAGATAACTACATTTAAAGCACTTAAGGTGAAAAGATATGGACAAATAAGTCCTTGGGACCAAAGACCTTTCATTTCCATACTCAAAGGGTGCAGGGGCAAACAGAAATAATCACTGCTCAGAACATGATTAAGTCTTTAAAAGTACGGAAATATGACATATTCTACAGAAAGAATGGCATTGGACTGTGCACCTTGATTAATATAAACCCAGAGACAGACATTGGAGTTCAACCTAAAGGTCAGAAAACCAAAGCAGTCAGCCACTGGCTCTTACCTCTGTTCAAAATAGCGATCCTGCCTCCAGATGTCTCAGAATGAGATAGCCTGAGAGCTGTCTCCTCCCATTTCATATTCCTCTCTAGTGCTGGGATTAAGGGCGTGAACCCTTACCTCCAGGTTTCTATGGCAAACTAGTGTGGCTACTGAATAAAGGTGTGTGTCCCCACTGCCTGGTCTGTAAGGCTAATCAGTGCGGCTGTTTTACTCTCTGAACTACCGGCAAGCCTTATTTATTAAAATGTAAATGAAATATAACTCCAGGGATGTGTTACACTGACTGTTCTAAGGTAGTCACAGTGAGACAAATAGTTCCCAACTCCCGCTTTCATGAGGAACCTAGAGCTCTGTGTGGCTTTGTAACCGCAACATTTCAGCTTTGCAATTTAAAAGTTCTAGTGATAAAAGACGCTGTTGCAGAGGGTCTACGCACTTAGTGGTGCCCACTCCTTTAAAAACAATGGAGACAGCAAACTTGAGGGGCCCGTTCTTGCTGCTCAACCTCAACTAAGCTTCTCCTCTGATTAGTGCTTTCTGCATGGACTGACCCTGAGGAGTTCTCTTTCCTCTGCACAGAGAGCTCTGCGGGGCACAGAATCCCCCTGGCAACATGCTGCTGGGGTTCAGGACAAGCAAGGACCTGGGCTATTGCGATAGTGTGAAGCAAACACAGTGGGAATCCATACCTGCATCCCTGAATAAGGGACAAATATCCCAAACCCCACAGATACAGCCAAACACTGAGTCATGACTTAGCTGATTTTCACTAGAGAGAATTCCAGTGGCCATTGTGTGTTTGGAAATGTATTCTTCATCCTCAAAATGATTGCTTATTGGCCTGTGTGAAAGTTAATTTATAAGTCACTGGGGAAGACAATGTCAGCTTAGGAGTTATCTGAATCATGTTTGCCTGTGGGGATGTCTATAGGACACTGATTATTAATTGGCCCATGTAACTATGGGCATCACCATTCCCTAGGCTGGCCCCTGAACTGTGTTACGTATAAAGAAAGTGAACAGGCGGGCTGTATCTATGGGTGCATTCATTTCTCTCTGCTCTTGACTCTGTATGTGATGTGGACAAACTGCTTGAGTTCTTGCTTTGACTTCTCTGTGATAATAGACTGTAGCCTGGAAAGATAAGTTACATAAGACCTTACTTCCCTTCCATTGCTTTTGGGCGGGGTGTCTTTTATCATAGCAGCAGAGATGTATGGGAAAGGGCCTGAAAGGATGGTCACACAGTCGGTCCTGTGATTCCTTTCATCTCCTCAGACTACGCATTCGGAAGCCTGAAAAGTGAAGCTTGAATATCAGTGTAGAATTAAACCATCGGGTGCCCTTTCCACAGTGACAGATGCCACCCTCGGATGTGACTGCACTGCAGAGATGTGTGGATTGCCTAGGCCACTATACCCACCCTGTTCTAACCCCACAGCTTCTGTGTGAGGTCATCCAGTTATGCTTCTCCCAAGAATCTCCAGGTACAGAGAGCCCTATCCTAATGCCTTCATGTTTTATTTGGAAATTAAATTACTAAGAGGTGATATATTACAGAAGTTCATGCAATGGAAGTTATGACTGGCATGTGAGCTTACCCATGGTGCCTAGATTTGCATCATATACCACGTAACGGTGGTGACCAGGACGTGTTTCCTTTTCTGTGTTCTCTCAAATGTGACATTGGATTTTTTATTAGGTGGCTATAAAAGCTTCAAGAATAAAAGCATGCATTGGCTGGACAGTGGTCAGGGCCCTTAGTAATAACAATGGTGTTCAATCTGTCATTATTTGTTGTATTTCGTATGTTTATTTTTATGACTGAGTCAGAACTTTTGGATCTGAATGAATTCTTCCTGCTAAGACCTATTGTTGAGCCTAGAATGCAGGGAAAATAAACACTCAGTATAAGCTCTCCAAGTCGGGTGGAGCCTTCACATCTGCTTTCAACATAACTCCTTCTCATCAGATGTGACATCTGCTCCCCATTTTACAGATTAAAGAATGGAGCTCAGAGATGACGAGCAGCTTCCCAAGGTCATGAATCTTGGCTGAGAACTGACCCTACTTCTCTGTGACACCTCCTTCCTTCTGTGATCTTTGGACAATCACCATTGCCGCTCTGACTTTGGAGTCCCTACTACAACACAAGGCTCCATAAGAGGCTGGGACGGGGAGAGAATGTCTCAGTGGCTGGCTGGCTGCCCTGTGAGGGATAGACATGTATGTGGGGCAATGTACAATGTCAACGACATGAGATTACAAATCTGTCTAAACCCACCAAGCTTAAGCCTTCTGCGCTGTATTATGATGGCATTATTCATTTCCTTATGATTCACTAATTACTTGTTTATTAGTAGCCTAGAGTATAGAAATATATTTTATTATCTTTCTACCCACAGCTCTTAATTCACTGCCTGGCATTTACTAGTTGCTCACTAATGACTGCCAGGGAAAGTAGCCCATTGTGGATCATGCAGGCCTTTAACACTCAGCCAGACCAGACTTTGATGTGCTCCATCCGTGCTCTGAAGAAACTGTCACCCTGTCTTACATTATACTTTTGTCCTGCTATCAAGGGTGACTTTTTTTCTTCATTTTCTTATGTTTCCTCTTTTGTTGATAATTTATGTATGTGTATAATTCAGTTCTCCCAATATTCTTCCCACCACTTTACATCCCAACTTTATTCTTTATTCTCTCTCTCTCTCTCTCTCTCTCTCTCTCTCTCTCTCTCTCTCTCTGAGTTCTCTTAGTGCTGCCTATATGTATGTGGATATAGAGCCACTTCCTGGAACGTGGGTAGTAACTTTCATCCTCTTCAAATTAACTTTGTTTTCAAAAACAAGCAATAACAAAATACATTCAGCTGCCTGTCTCGCCCATGCCCCTGTCCCCCATTAGCGTACTTACTGTGTGCAGTCCTCTCATGAATGGATCCTAGAAAACATACAAAGCTTGCGGTACAAAATAACTGCATGTACCTGCCTCCTCTACATACATGTTTTAATATTTCCCACCAGGTCAGGGCTTCTTCGGACTCCACAGGACCCAACTAAACACATCCATTCTTGTTAACCCTGCTTTAAGCTGAAACACCATCTGTGTTGACAACTATAAACAATAATACTTCTTGACCATTTTTTAATTTTCAAATAAAATTAAGAACTTTCCCACTCTAAGAATAATTTTTAACTGTGAATATCATCTTTGTTGCAATAAGTTGGTTTGAACGGTAGTGACACCTTGAGTGCCTTAGTCACTGGGGAGAGTGACAAACTGACACTCTTTTTATTGACCTCTACATTTTTCTCTGCTTCCCTCCCTACTTCTCCTCTCCCCCCTACAATCCTCCCCAAAGGTCCCCATGATCCCAATTTACTCAGGAGATCTTGTCTTTTTCTACTTCCCATGTAGATTAGATCCATGTAAGTCTCTCTTAGTGTTTTCATTGTTGTCTAAGTTCTCTGGGATTGTGGTTTGTAGGCTGGTTTTCTTTGTTTTATGTTTAAAAACCACCTAGGAGTGAGTACATGTGATAATTGTCTTTCTGTGTCTGGGTTACCTCACTCAAATAATGTTTTCTAGCTCTATCCATTTTTCTGAAAAATTCAAGATGTTGCTATTTTTTTCTGCTGTGTAGTACTCCATCGTGTAAATGTACATTTTCCTTATCTATTCTTCAGTCAAGGAGCATTTAGGTTATTTCTAGGTTCTGGCTATGACAAACAATGTTGGTATGAACATAGTTGAACACATGTCCTCGTGGCACAATTGAGCATCCTTTGGATATATACCCAAAAGTGGTATTGCTGGGTCTTGCGGAAGGTTGTTTCCTAATTTTCTGAGAAATCATCACACTGACATCCAAAGGGGCTGTGCCAGCTTGCATTCCCACCAGCAATGTGAGATATCACATGGAGATAGCTTGTCTTTTTTTAAAATGTAATTTTAAAAGGAGGAAGTATAATGAATACCCAGTCTTTAATGTGGTGTGATTCAGAGGTAGAATCTTGTTTCTTCCACCATACTGAAGATGAGGATACTCTTCATTTGTAAGTTTGCTTTCTGTTAACCAGTCCAGGAAAGAATCCCAAAGTTTCCAGTATTTTTCCATTGGTTCCTGGAATGCTTACTTACATACACACATACAATTTAGATTCTGAACTCTAGGCATCACCTCCTACACAGAATTTTTGTTAACACTTATTGATCGGGAGACTGATAAGGCCAGGCATGATGGTGTCTACCTGAAGCAAGAAATGGAATGGAGAAAGACAGGGCATCAAAAAACAGATGATATGAATTCAGCGAAGCTGTGGAAGGAACCCCAGAGTAGGATGATGCCAATTATTAGAGGCAGGACTCAGCCTAGTAGACAGACACAGGGACTCTGTCCATATACAAAAGAACAAGTAGATGACATTGAACTATGGGAAGAAGCAACTGAATAGAGAAAAATCAACTAAAACACCAAACAAACAGCCCTGAAAACCTTCTCCCTCAGATGAATCTAGGAAGCATCTAAGATGTCCTGAAACAGCATCTGGGAAATGAGCCGGATGTAAGAAGCTAGAGACAGATGCACTTCAGAGGAGAGCTGTGTATTTGAACTGGGGAATCAGCTTCTTTCAGGATCTGCTGCAGCCTGAGAATTGCTACAGGGACCACAGGAAGTACACCTGTACAGGTGACCAGGCATGAAGCAAATACCTAAATCCCTAGGGTTTAGCACTGGCTTCTTGACAGCCAACATGGACCCACAGAAAGTCCTTGGTAGAGCTGTTACATGTGGACATACCATTTGGGTAGAATCCAAAGGCCTTAGGACACCAGCTCTGGAAATCAGACCTCTGAAAGAGGCAGATAGGGAGAACTGTGGAGAATAGATTCCATGTTGGAAAATGAGAGTTGAATATCTCCTTCCAGAGAAAGGAAGCCAAGGAGCATCATGGGAACAAGTAGAGATGGAAAACACTTTTTGTCTGAGCTCACAGGGGTTGAAAAAGGGTGTTGGCAATATTCATGTTTCTTCTGCACAGGAACTTATCTTTGGACCTTTTGTGGCTTCTTAAGTCCTATTTGAGAAATGTAGAGCTGCATATTGAACTAGCAAAGCCTTGTAAGTGGAGCTAGATGGTGGTGTCTCAAACCCGCAAAGGCCTTACTAAATTCAGCACCTCTCATCAGAGATAGCTACCATTGTTGTCAGTGGCAGCATCACCACCATCATCATCACCACCAACACATCATCATCACCATCATCATCATCATCATCACCATCATCATCATCATCACCATAATCATCATCATCACCATCATCATCATCACCATCATCATCATCACCACCATCATCATCACCACGAACACATCATCATCACCATCATCATCATCATCATCACCATCATCATCATCATCACCATAATCATCATCATCACCATCATCATCATCACCATCATTATCATCACTATCATCATCATCATCATCATCATCACCATAATCATCATCATCACCATCATCATCATCACCATCATTATCATCACTATCATCATCATCATCATCATCATCATCATCATCATTTGGCCTTTCTCATCCCAAGAGTTTGTCAGCTACATGAGGTGAGGACAGGAAATGGCACTCCTTTCTTATTGAGATCTGAAGCCCAAAAGATAGTGTGTTAGAAGATGTTATCTGGACATATTAGGTAGCAAAAGCTTTTAATGTTTATCGTAATAATGATTCTTATCCAATAAGTGCCAAGCTCTTCAATGATTTCTCTCTTCGAGAAAACATCCAATGAGTGAATTTTGAAGATCATTAAGAATCTGAAATAAATTGTGTTTCCGTCAGAATAGAAGGAAAGCAATTTGACAAGACTCTCTTTGACTCAGTCTTTCAGGATGCAGTCCATCATGGCAATGAAGCCATAGCAGCAAGATTGTGAAATAGTTGATCATACACTGCATCCATAGTCAGGAAGTGGAGTATGATGAACCCTGATGCTGGCATCAATGTTTTCTTTTAGTCTAGAATCATGCTCTCTGCAACAGTGCCACCCACAGTTAGCCTTTGTCATCAGCTAACCTGATTCATACCAATAGTGATCTAGACCCTGTCAAGCTGACAATCAACAATATGTGTCTGGATTGCTCCCCTTGCTCCAAGACCTCTGTTGTGCTTGAAATTAGGGCCAGACCTTGTTTGCCACCTACACAGAAGGAGAGTCAGGAAATCGAGCTCCTTGAAGATATATACTAAAGGAGAGTGTAACAGTGAACCAGCAGCAAGGGGAAGACCCTCTGCCTGACTCACATTACCCCCTGCCTGAGTGGGAGGCTTGGTGCTCAGCACTCCTGGGAAACAATGTTGGTCTGGGGTGTCTCCATGGTAGCTGAGAAGACAGCTTCAGAGAGTCCTCCTTATGGGTCAGTCTTCAATGCCCTTAGAATCACAGGGCTGCAGTGGCACACAGAACCTGTAACTCTCAGAAAACATGGGAGAGAGTATCTAACATTAAAATTAAGGAGATTTGGATAGAGCTGAGCCCATAGTGTGGTTTTGCAAGGAAATCACCAACAATGAAAATGTCTAGAAATAATCCCCCAATGTTTCAATATTAGCCCAAGATTTTAATTCTTCTGAGGCCTGAATGTGCCTCAGACATGATGAGGATTCTATTGCTCATCACCCTAAGATAACCGACTCCTCAAATTTCAATCTTGTGTTAAATGCTAGAGAAAATGTTTTGTTGTGTGAATTGCCTTTTGTCATGGTCTCCAGGAACCAGAATTTCTGTAGATATTTGACAAGTATATTAGTTAACTAGGCAACATCACTTATTATACATATCTAGGCATGCTGGTGGAGGTAACAGAAAACAAGAGAAAGACTGGGGAGAAGCAGGAATGTAGTAGGAGGAGCCGCTTGTTCATTCCCGGCCACTCATACCACAAAACAATCACACAGAAACTATATTATTTAAAACATTGCTTAGCCAATGACTCTAGTGTATTTCTAGCATGCTCTTACATATTAAATTAACCCATTTCCATTATTTTATATTTTACCACGAGGTTCAGGGCCTACCAGCAAGGTTCCAACTGGTGACTTTGTGTCTTTCTCCTCTCCATGATGTCTCTCTGAATCTGCCTACTCTCTTTCTCTCTCTCTCGATATATATATATCTTCCAACCTGGTTATATTCTGTTAAGCCATTGGCCAAAAGCAGCTTCTTTATTCTTTAACCAATAAAAGCAACACATATACAGAAGGACCTCCCACACCACAGGAGCAAGGAGACAGAAACCCACATTGCCTCAAAAGGGAAACAATTTGACAGTGTGTTG
This sequence comes from Dicrostonyx torquatus, assembly GCA_028555095.1. Classification (NCBI taxonomy): domain Eukaryota; kingdom Metazoa; phylum Chordata; class Mammalia; order Rodentia; family Cricetidae; genus Dicrostonyx; species Dicrostonyx torquatus. The sequence continues at coordinate 3,897,847 of JAQHUG010000093.1, forward strand.
AACTCACAGTGATTGTACCCAGAAGAAAAGAGGAACAATGCATTAGGGATTCAAGGTGGCAGACATGTGACCAAGGCAATCAGGTATTAAGACAGAGAGTCTTAGACTGATGAACAGCAGGCATGACCCCTAGGTCTACTGCTCACCGCACAGAACCTCCATAGAGAGGCTTGACTTACTTAGTTTCTGATCGAAAGTCTTCTGCCAGGCTGAGCTGGAGTGAGGTCTTCCTTAGCCCCAGTGTCACTGTCGTCAAGACCACTGTTTACAAGTACCACAAAACACAATTTTCCTGGTGTCAATGTCATTTTGTTCTGACTGTTTAAGACAAATTATCTAAATGGAGAATTTTTATTTGTTTTAATTTTCTAAAGAGATTCTTGTCCAAAACAAACAAACAAAACAACAGAACAATCGATGTTAAGGCAAAATTCCTTCCATTCATATAATGAGTCTTAAAAAGAACTTTACTATCCCATAGTTCCAGCTAGTCCTATTTAACAAGAACACTCTCATTACCTGAATTTTATTGTGAAGAAATTAGAAAAAGGAGGAGATTGCAGACGCTTATGAAAATTCATGTTTCACAATGCCAAGTTGTGTTTACGATGGAGACGTCAGAATCTGTAATTAAATTGTATAATCAAAGGCCCAGGTACAACTTCCATTATTGCTGATACTGACTTTAAACACTTTGAACACTCTGGGGAATGATTTTCACCTCCTTGAAAGACTTTTGAGACATTAGCTCACCACAGAATTCAACCACCTGCCTAGTGTGTTTATGAGTGTCGAAGTAATCCTCGGCCTCAACACAGCTTTGGAAAAAAAAAAAAGCCCTGGCATTAAATGATAGGAAAGTTTCTTATAAGAGAAAAAACTTAAGGTTATGATATCAAATAACAGACTGGCTGTGCCATGAGAAGACAGAAAGAACAGGGAAGAGTGTTGCTAGCCAGGCAACCTGGTTTTAAGATGATATACTATGCAACACCTTGGTAGCAACCCAGATGTATGTGTTTTATGAGGTCACATCTTTGAAGGGTTGATTGAACTTCCTGTAGCTGCCTAGCTGGAATTAAAGACTCTGGACTCAAAGCTCTTCCAGGCAACCACACACTGAAGGCCGCCTTTTGCTGCGAGGCACTGACTTGCCCTTCCATGGAGTATTCTGCAGAGGCCCACACGCCTCAGTGTGGATCTAAAGGTATATGATGTCACTGAGACCTTGGAGCTCACTGTCCAGTGAGCTGCAGACATTTCTACTCCACCTTCCCTTTGTTAAATTTGTTGGCAGTGGAAGTAGCCTGCCGCTCCCATTCTTCTGAACTACAGACCTTGAAATTAAGCCCTCCTCTGGGGCAATGCACACATATCGCTGAATGAGTCAAACAAAAGAAAGTCATGAATTCAGCCTTCTGGGGTTGGAAGAAGTTATTTGTGAAAATGGAGAAGGGAATGTCTCCTTCATTGCTTACTGAATCCCCATGTTTGCTTTGCCAAGCAGGTCTGAAATATTTCCATGCTGAAAGTCTCTCAAATTGGGGCAACAGGAAGGTGTGCTCATGAGCTGTTTTTTTTTTTTTTAAATTTGGACCCTGACAAATCTGTCATTAATTAATTAATTATCTGGTCTCAGTCCAGATGACTCACGAGTTATAGTTTTTCTGGTAAGGTCTTATCCTTAAAAGTCTTTGACAGTGCTCCATAAAATTGCCTAAATGTTCACCAATTCACTTCAAAATGTGGCAAGTGATATGATGCTATTTGTAATATGCTTTATTTAGATGTCACAGGTACAATCTATACTTCTTTACAGTAAGTGCTGATATACTGTATTGTGGACTTCATCAAGGTGGCCAGAGGACCCTGGACACAGACAGAGAGCCATTCTTTGTAGATGTTCCAGGCACAAACCAAATTAAGGTCTTCTACATCATACCTGTGCTTTGTCAGCTATTTTCTTTCTTAATGTATTGGCAAAGGCAAAGATAGGCAAGAACTAAATCTAAGAAAGGACAGACTTTACAAGCCTGACACTGCCACCCTCTGAACCGTACTTTCCTGCAAAGGATCACACCTGTCGCTGCTCAGCAGCCTTAATCAAGAAAAGCTACAAAGGAATGTGTTTGACGAGATGATAAGCAGGGGCATGGGAAGCCTGGCAATCTCTGTTGTTCATGCTTCTCTGTTTCACAGAAGACAGGGAAATGCATACAGGCATAGAGACCATGGGCCTGTGTCCAGTAAGAGTTCCCAAAGAAGACTGGCTCAGAACACTTTTTAGCTTTATTACTTAAGAAGAATATTTGCAATAAAATTACCCATGCCTTCAATGACTCTGCAAAGTTTCAAATCACGTCCACTGACAAAATAAATTACAAGAGAGAAAGGGGTGAGGAAGAAGAGAAGAAAAAAGTAGGAGGAAAGGAGGGAGAAAGGGAGGACACAGAAGAGTAAAGGGAGGAGGGAAGGGAAGGGTGAAGAAGAAGAAAAGGAGAATGGGGAGGAAGAATGAGAAGGGAGAGAAGAGAAAAGCAAGAAGGGGATGAGGGGAAAGAAAAAGTGGGGGGAGGAAGAAAAGAAGAAGAGAAAAAGGTGGAAGAGAAGAGAGGAAGGCTAGAAGGTGAGATGGAAGAGCAGGGGAAGGTGTGGGAGAAGGGAGGAAATGAGGAGAAGAGGGAGGAGGGAGAGACAAGGGAGGGGTGGGAAAATGAGGACATACAGAGGAGGGACCCGAGCCTGAACCCTGAACTCCTGTTCATTTATCTCTATGTCTGGTGAAACTTTCCTGTTTCTCAGTGACCCCTAAAGGGTCAGTGGCTGGAAACTGTGCAAACCATTCCTTCTGTTGTTCTGGAATTCAGGAAAGGCCCTTGCTTGTCTCTGCTGGTGGATCCCACCGGTCCACCTTACCATTCAGTGGGTGTGAAGGCAATGAAACCCTTCTTATGCAGCCTGCCCTGAAAACACAGTGAAACCAACTAACAACAGGACAGATTGGTTACCAGGATAAGATCAAACATCTCTTTAGAAACCTAAGGGTTCAAAATCTTTTCATTTTATAGCACAGAAAGCAACGTTGGTTAAATAGTATTAAAAGTATGGATTAAAATATGACTATCTTCCAGTTTTTTTAATGTAAGGTTTACTTTTTCAGTTAAAATGACTTTTATGCCATCAGCTTTAAGGTCTCTGTCTGTCTGTTTCTCTGTCTCTGTCTCTGTCTCTCTCTCTCTGTGTGTGTGTGTGTGTGTGTGTGTGTATAAAGAATAGAGAAAGATTTACACCTGTTGAGACATCCTGAAACATAACCCTGAGTCTGGAATGCGTCTTAGTTAGGATTTCCATTGCTGTAAAGAAACACAATGACCATGGCAACTCTTATAAAGAAAAACAATTCATTGAGACAGGTTTACAGTTTCAGAGGTTTGGTCCATTATCATCATGGTCATAAACATGATGGCATACAGACAGACATAGTTCTGGAGAGATACTGAGAGTTCTACCCCTGGATCTGCAGGCAGCAGCAAGAGACTATGTTCCATACTGGGCCTAGCTTCAGTACTGGAGACCTGAAAGCCCAAGTTTAGTGATGCACTTCCTGCAACAAACTCACATCTACTCCCAAACAGCCAAACCTCCCAACAGTGCCACTCCCAGTGAGCCTACTGGGGGCTATTTTTATTTTAACCACCACAGAACGTCTGCTGTGCCATTAAGCCACTGACTGAAGACCACAGCATCTTACAGGAGGTCGATCCTTAATCACCGATCCCAGGTTTATCTTTGTCATTGCTCTCAGTATTGGATTAAGTATTGAACCTGCATTTGGAATGCTTAAAGTAAACCCATCACCCTACACTCTTAGGAAGACCTGCTTTGTCAAAGTTCTGAAGACTACATCACTGTTTAGCACCCAGGTTTGGCTTTGTCTGCAGCCTCACACCTAATGTTTCTTGGCTGCAGGATCTATGTGCCATTTTTATGAGTATTCATATGAATCCACGTTTCTCTGGACAATAGATAAAACCAGGCATTCTCTTGTTCTGTCTTTTACACTATATTTTTCTTTTTGAAGTCATATTACACCATTTCCCCTTTCTTTCCCTTCCTTTAATCCCTCCCAATACTTGACTTGTTCCCTTTCAAATTCACACCCTTTTTTATTGAAATTGATGAAACATGCACATATGTGTACCTATCTATGTGTGTAACATATATACATACACACATATGTATACATATATATACATACATTCATATATGTTAATTCCTAACTGTAGCCTGCTCAGTCTACATAGTGTTCCTTGCATGCACATTTTCAGGGCTGACCATTTGGCATCAGGTAACCAATTGGTGTGCTCTTCTCGGGAGAAGACTATCTCACACTTTCTCCATTCCTAATTTAACTTTTATCTAGAGCACTTTGCCAGGTCTATTGTCGCTGCTCTTGGTCAGCTCCTGTTTAGGCAGTCATACTGGTGAGACCTAGGTGTGTAACTTCCGACATTTCTCAGAATCAGAATCACACAGTGGACTCCCTGGCCCTTTGGCTTTAACAACCTTTTCGCACCATTTTCCGTGTTCTTTGAGCTCTAGGCGAGGGAGTGCTTTATAAAGCTATCAGTTGGGGCTGTGCCCCACAACTCTGCCACTTGCTTGGCTGTGGTTCTTCTGTAGTGGTCTCCAACTGTGGCAAAGGGAAGCTTCCTTGATAAGGGGTGAGGACTGACTTATCTGTGGGTGTAAGGACAAATGTTTGGAACGTGGCTAAAGAGTTTGCTGGTTTAGTCAAAGAGCGGTTGTAGGTTTTCCTGAAAGATGGATGGTTTTGCTAATCTTGAGTCACCGGCTAGGTTTCCAGGACCAGGCATGGCTTCCTGTTTGCTGAGTGGACCATATATCCATTTAATGAGTTGTCGGCTCTCATCACTGTACCCTTATGTACCCTTATGGTTAAAGTGCCATTGAAGATGGACTCTAAAAAGAAATCCCACACTAGCTCAGAATGGAGTATAATAAAGGGTTATTTATTTAGGGCTAGATTCACAGATCACAGCCCTCTGCACGAATGGAAACAGGAACCGAATGCAGCAGCCCAAAGAGAGAGGGTGCTTCACATCAGCATTTATAGTATAAGAGGCCACGCCCAAGTGGGCGGGTAACTTAAAGGCTCCTGGCTGCAGGATTTCCTACAGCAGTGCCATGGTGGTGACTGTTGCTCACAACACCCCAGTGGTTATTGTGTCATGGTGGTCACGGTTGTGGGTTGTAGACATGGTAGCTGGGAGTACTGTCATGTACTTCCCTTCTTTGGAAGCTTTGGTACCATGAAAGCTAGTCTTTGGGGAGGAAACTTTCAGGTTATGTTCCAGCTCAGGAGGATTTTGGATCCTATGTCTGTATTGCCTGATTTCTTCAGTGCTAAAGACTAATAGAAATTAAAACAACTTGTTATTTCATTTTACTCCAGTCCTAATGACAAAAAATCAACAACACCATGGACAGCAAATGACGGAAGAGACAGTGGAGAAAAGTGAAACTTTATTGACTGTGACAGGGATTGGAAACTGGTCCAGCCACTCTGGAAATCAGTGGGAGAAACCCTCTAAAGGCTAAAATTAAATCTCCCAAATTACCCAGCTATACCACTCTTCAACATGAGACCAAAGAACCCAACATCCTACTTTACAGGTACTTGCTCATCCTGGGTCACTGTTGCTTTGTTCCCAGTAGCTAGGATATGGAAATAACTTAAATGCCCTTCAGTTGGTGAATGAATAATGAAAATGTGGTATACACACACACACACACACACACACACACACACACACACTATGGAATACTATTCAGTGGCAAAGGAAAAGGAAATTATGAATTTTGAAAGTAAATGGATGAAACTAGAAAAGATCATATTGAGGGAAGTAACCAAAACCAGAAAGAAAAATTTCACTCTCTCTCAATGGAGGTCCCTAGATCCAAATCTTCAGATGTAAGTGCTTATAATGGAGTAACTACAGAAGCCAGGAAAATGAAAAAGGGAGTCTTTCAGGTATGGGAAAGCAATGGAGAGGGAGACAGTAGGATGTAAGAGATCTGGATTGGGAAATGGGAAACTGGAGGCTGTAGTTAGGAAGGAGTTAGATACAGAAGGAGGAAAGAGGATAAAAGAACAGTCAGGGTGTCTGACAAGGGCAGACAGAATCATACTATTAACTATCTATCTGAAAGTACCTATACTATACATATGTCAGTCTATAAATATGCAAACGATCTAATGAAGGCAGGAGAAGCCATCTTTTGAGTTGGTGGCAGGGCCGACCAAGAGACCCCACAGCATGATGGTATTGGAAGTTGCTGCTGACCTTGGTTGACCCTAGTGGAACTTGGCTGTTTGCTATTTGAATGACATTAATCACTGCAAGTCTTATTTAAACTCCTCTGCATGTAAATAGTTCTGAGTGTGCATGCCATACTTCTAGCTGGTAGTACTCTTTAAAATACCAGATATCCAAGTTAAACCCTCTGTTCCACCCGGGGAGAAGGTGACCTGAATGCAGAACCTGATGTTTAATTTCTCAAAGGACTGTTACTCTTGAAGAACCTTACTGCCTTCATACATTCTAATTGCTCTCCTTCAAAGTCAACCTCAAATCCATGGCCGAATCTTAAAACCCTTAGGAAATCATGCAAGTTTCAGTTCATGTTTTAAATTTATCTTCCTATGATGGTCATGTGGGGGTCTTAGATACGTTGAGAACAAAGTGTGCCCTTCTCTCTGTTCTCTCTCTTCCTTTGAGTGTAGACTCTCTCCTGCGGCAGAGTCTGTGGTCAGCATATGTCTTTGGTTCTACACTGACACATGATCAGGGACTGATAAATGTACCTGGTACTTTTCTCCCCAGTGTGACCCAACAGCTGCAGCAACCTAAAGAGAAAGGCTTTTTTGAACTCCCATTTGGGAGGCTATGGTCCATCACGAAGATGAAGGCATGGCTGTGGGAGGAGAAATGCGTTCTGGTGTTCAGCTTGCTTTCTCCTCTTCCCCTTTTAATTCCTTCCAGCACCTCAGCTCATGGGATGGTGCTACCCAGTTCCAGGATGGGTCTACCCTCCTCTGAGAACATTTTCTCAGACACACACAAAAGGGGGGTCTTGTAGGCTGTTTCAAATCCAGACAAGTTGACAATGAAAATTGGCCAACACAGCAGCCTAACCATCCAAGAGGGGGCCTCTCAACTTCAGGGTAAGGTGGACCAGGACCTCACTCCTCAGCCCTTCCTCTACTGCCCTCAGATCCCACACGCCTGCCTGACTCTGAAAACTTCATTCCTAGTCTTCATTTAAGGAATGACATTGAAGGAATGATGTTTCTTTCCACCGCAAATCACTAGATTTCAGGCCCCTGCAGTGGCATTTGACACAATACATCCCTCTACACACATGCTTGAACATGAAAACACACACACTCGCAGACACACGCACTTGCACACATCTATACCTAGCTATACCTGTATCTGTGGTCTCAGACTCATGTTTGCTGTAAAAGGTCTACATCTTCAGAAGAATACATTTTTAAAAATTAGAACCAATAAAGTTTCTGCATTGGCAGATAGGGGCAGGCTGGCTAGCTAATGAGATTCTGAACTGTGCTGAGCAATGTGGGAGGCAGCCCAGTCACAGCTTGGAATTTGGTAGGAAGCAAACAGACAGACAGGACAAGGACACCCCAACTGGACAACTAAAACTCTTAAAGACACAGGAGCTGTGGGGTATGTACATGCATGCATATGTGTGTGTGATCATAGGGGAGGAAGAAATCAAACCATATGAAGACACACATTTGGTTAGGTTGAGACATGAGGGAATAAATCTGATTTCTGGACAGCTTAGTGTGAAGGAGAATGAGGACCTCGGAGTTACTGGGTTAGAAGATGTTAGAAAGCACATCAGGCTCCATGAAGTGTGGGGTGGGTAGGTGAAGCTGGCTAAATGTTCCTCCCAGGACAGTGTCCATAAGTCTCAGTGTTCCCATAAAATGGAGGAATTCTTGCTGTCAAGAGGCTCAATGCCCACATCACTTCACATTCATGAGGCCAAGAGAGAAAAGGAGAAAATGCAGCAATATTATCTACATGACTTGTGCAGTGGTCCCTTCCCACTACCACTTCTTATTTATCACTGGAGGGAGGTGCACTGTGCATAGACATGCCTGTCATCAGTCAGATCCCCAAGCCTCCAAAAGGTTTGTCCTTTTTCTACAGCAGAGTTCTTGATGAAGAACAGAAAGTCGTACAAGTCATCCAGGTAGCCACATTCCCCTCTTAGAACTCACCTCCAGCATCCAGGTTTTCTGAATTTTCCTTAGTCAAAATACAAGCTGAAGCTGTCAGAGGCTCAGACAGTGATCCTTAGTTAGACTGTGTAAGCAGATCCCGGCATGCACTCTGCACCACTCCCAGTGAACACAGACCATGTGCAAGCACAGGGAGATGGAAGCAATCACTGATCTCCTCTCTGGGAGGAGAAGGAGAGGCTGCAGGGAGGGTGTCACTGCCACATTTCTCCAGACAAGGGTCTGCACCCACCGCTGCTGTTTCTTCACTGTGGAAGAACAGCAGCCAGGTAAAGCAAGATGAATAGGATCTCCTGATTCATTAATCCATAGATCCCAAGTCAGCGAGTTCACCATTACTGCAGTTACATCGCTAATGCCATTAGATTCTGAGTGAAGACCAGAAGTCAACAAATGAGCAGCTCCGTACATTAGACTGCATTCTCCAGATAGCCTGTTCCTGTGTGGATGGATTAGACTGAGAATAAAGCAAGCTGTGTCCCAGGAGTGACCAGGATGGTAATAGTTTTGGCAAGGAAGTTGTCCCATGCAGGCAGGGCCTCTGCACACCTGTAAACCACTCTGAATCAGAAACTAAGATTGAAAATGTCACTTAAGTGGGTGTATTGTCTCTCGGGGGGGGGATGACACCATAATGAGAAAGGCACATTTCTGGATCTGGTTGGTGTTTATTTATTTCCCCTCCTTCCTTTCCTCCTCCTCCTTCTTTTTCTGAAGCCTCTGTTTAGGAGAACAAGCTTCCGACAACTGATGTGAATTTTCTTATTTGTACAAATCGGGAGAAAATAGAAGACTTGTGGTACTCACTGTTCACAGATGTCCTCCCAGGTTCTGTATAGGAGCCCTTCATGGTGCTGGGTGAGGTGGACAACAAAAGCGGTCAGAAAGACACACAGATGGTCGCTCACCTGCTCCCTCCCTCCTGATCTCAGCATTTGACACATAAAGACAATCATCACATGGTTTCTTCCCTAAGGATCAACAGTGATGTGCAGGAGAGGGAGGTGTGTGTCCAGGTGACAGCTCCACCTCTTAAGACTCCATGTGCAATTTCAAAGGTAAAATGAGATTTCAGTACTACACCGAGAACCGAGGAGCTCTCTAGCTTGATGTAACTGAAAAGAGGGCAGGATTTGGCTTGCTGGCTGTTGGGCACCGCAAGAGGCCTCTTTCATCTCTAATTAGACAACACTCGTGTTGACTACACTATGAGCTTTGAAGACTGTCCGTCAGAGTTCTTACAAGCAGCTCTGAACGTATCAGTTATGACTCCAAAGCAACATTCTCAAACCGCTGATATTGATTCCGGAAGCTGAGCCAAATGAAGCCAGGGGAAGCTCACTATCTTGCAGATTTGCCCGCCACCTCTCCACAGGCAACAGTGGAGACTGGGATGCCCTTGGAGTAATCAGGGATGTTGGCACAGGTCCAGTCTTGAAGAATGAGTCTCCTTCCAGGAAGCAATGGTTCAGCTTCACAGGAAAAGAAGTGCAGAACTGTCTTTATTCCTCTCCAAATGTGTCTGAGTTGAGGAAAGGTCTCCTTATAGGGGACTTTGTTCCTCTTAATTTGTTTTTGTTGAGTTTGGAAGAATAGAAAGTGGAGGAGAAAATAATTATTTGTGAGGTAGAAGAGAGGAATTTATTATGTTAGTTTGTGTGTGTTTGTGTGCTATGTGCATGAGTGTATGTGTATGCATGTGTGTGTATGTGTGTGAGTGTATGCATATGTGTGTGATGTGCATGTATGTGTGCATGTGTGTGTGTGCTCGCATGTTAATATAAAGGGCAGAGGTAAAAGTCAGGAATCTTCCTAACACATAACAGACACATGAGTCACTGTACCTGGCTTTTATATGGTGGTGAGGATCCAAACGCAGGTCCCCATGCTTGTGGGCAGGAACTTTACCCACTGTGTCTGTCCTCTTTGCAAAATGCCCCTTGTTCTCTAAAGCACACACAGGGATCATATGGCAACTGAAAACCACCCAGAAAGGTGGCAGATGCAACAGACACCAAGTATCTACCCACTCCAGCTCAGAGAGTTTGGCTGGAATAAATATTTGCTATTATGCCCGAAATATAAAAGCAAACACATATCCCAGTAAGCAGATCAGCGTCCAATATCCTCCTTTAATTAAATTTTCATCATGGAATCTAAGGATAATGTATCTCAGTAGACTCCCAACTAAAGAATTTTTAATTCCACCATATAGCCTGACTGGCCTGGGTTCTGAATTTTAATGTTACTCAGGCTCATCTATAAGAAGGAATCATATTGGAGTTCAAGGCCAGCCTGATCTACAAGAGTTAGTTTTAGAATAGGCTCCAAAACTACAGAGAAACCCTGTCATGAAAAAACAAAATAAATAAAGAAAGAAACAAATAAATAAATAAAATAAAGAGCCAGTGAACTCCAATGGAACAGGCCACAGCCAACGACCAATCTGGAGGAGACCTGAGCCAGTGACCTCCACAGGAGGAGTTCCGAGCCACCCACCTCCGCAGGACCAGGCCTAGGTCAACCACTTCCGGGGGACTAAGCCAAAGCCAGCAGCCTCCACAATGGACATCTACACAATGGAGTCCTACACAGTGGAAAAAAATAATGACATCTTGAAATTTGCTAGCAAATGGATGGATCTATAAAATATCATATTGAGTGAGGTAGCCCAGACTCAGAAAGACAAATATAAAATGTACTTACTCATATGTGGCTTTTAAACATAAGCAAAGAAAAACCAGCCTACAAACCACAATCCCATACCTAAACAACAAAGAAGACCTTAAGAGAGACATACATGGATCTAACCTACGTGGGAAGTAGAAAAAAACAAGGTCTCCTGGGTAAATTGAGAGCATGGAGACCATGGGAGAGGACAGCAGGGGAGGGGGAGGAAGGGAGGAGAGTAGAGAAAAATATATTGCTCAATAAAAACAATAAAATAGAAGATATGACATTGCGGGAATAGGGTAGATCTGGAAGAGTTAGGGGGAAGAAAAGGGGTTAAATATAATCAAAATTCATTGTATGCTTGTATGAAATTCTCAAATAGTCAATAAAATTACTATATTAAAATAAATAAAGAAAGAAGGAATTGTATTAATGTAGAAATAAGTCAAAAGACCCTCAGATACCAGTATTCTCCCAACCTTGTTTCAGAAATGATTGAATTTTAACTAAAGCTATTAAATTGTAGGGACAGTGAGTTTGAGCGAGGCTGAGGTGTAAATGGTTGTCATAAAAGGAGAATTGTGGCTTGAGATGGTGGATAATGGGGCAGTCAGAGTGACAGACACAGAGAAGCAGATGCAGACTAAAAACAGAAACCAGCAATTGTGTAATAAGCACAAATACATGTAAATACTAGCTCAGCCAAGCACAGCATCACAATTAAATATTCAAAAGAAGAATTGGCCACAACTTGGGTTCCTTCCTGCTCGTGAAGTTGACCCCTTATGTATTAAGAGCGCCTCTCCTGACTGTACTAGATGAAGGACTGCTACCTCTCTGCCCTGGTTACTGGAGAGGAAGACTCCCCACAAGTCACACACAACAAGCCAGCTGAGCCGTCACATCCATAGTCTCTTGACTGTCCTAGAGGAAGGGCTTCTACTCTCTGCCCTGGTTACTGGAGAGGAAGGCTCCCCATTCCAGCATCCTTCATCTTACTGACACTGAGGCTAAGGCCACAAGTCACACCCAGCAAGTCAGCTGAGCCATCACATCTGCATAAAGAAAAAATGACGCTGACCTTCAGAAACCCCTCCCCCAACTAAGCCCTGGGTGCTCTTCCCAGGAAAACCAAGGTGGGTCACTGACTACAAGTATATTCAAGTAGTTAGGTGGCTGTACCCCCCTACTACAGAGATTATCTTAACTGAGATTTGTTCAGAGTGTGGGAAATCACATATAGCTTTCATGAGGTTATTGGGATGTAGGCAAAGAGTTGAGTCTTTTCAATTAAAATTAGGTACCCAGGTCAGGGTGCTATATCCAGCCTACGTAAGATGAGAACAGGCAATAATTTCAAGCTTAGGAATGTGTAAGTTTGATATTGTGGGATGATATTCTTGTCCACTATAAAGATTTGTCACTCATGTTGATTTAATAAAACCCTGATTTGGCCAGTAGCCAGACAAGAGTTATAGGTGGGAAACCAGACTAGTAGAATTCTGGGAAGAAGAAAGGCAAAGACATAGTTACCAGCCAGACACAGGGGAAGCAAGATAAGAAAGGCTTATTGAGAAAAGGTACCAAGACACATGGCTAAATATTGATAAGAATTACAGGTTAATTTAAGTTATAATAGCTAGTTAATAATAAGCCTGAACTAATAGGCCAAGAAGTTTATAATTAATATAAACCTCTGTGTTTCTCGGGGGCTGAATATAAACTTCTATCTACAGTTACAAATCCTCACGGAAGGGAAGTTTACCTCAGAAATGTTGTTAGACTGAACAAAGTGACCCTCACCTATTAGGACGGCTTTCATCACCCTCACACTGCACCGAAAGATAATGGAGGATCCCCCTCTGTATGCCATGAATATGTTTTATTGACATCAGCTTATAAAACTCCCTATGCCGAGAGGCTTTCCTTTACAAAGACATTTGCATGTGTATGTATTGGTTTGATTTAAATACTGAAGCTGATGCATATATATTCACAGTTTAAGAGAATGGGAACAATAGGATCTAGGTGGGATGGGAATAAATACAGTTGTAAGAGAGCTAGTGGTTCACAGTAGAAAGAACTGTGTATGTGTTCTGGGCATGATGCTGCCTGATTCTGTTTGGAGCAGTGGAGAATGTCCTCCAGAATATCAGCATGGAAACACTTTGTTAGTTGCAATGGTGGACACGGCTTCACAGAATGTGCATATTGAGTATTCCAAGGAAGAGAAGACTTACCTCTGGCTGGCCAAGACCTCTCTTAGTTCTGGGTCCTAGTCTCTTTGCTAGGAACATGCTCATAGCCAGAAGAGCCACAGACAGATGACTCATCCTCCATCCATTTGAAACTCTCCTGGTCATCAGTAACTCCTAGGTGTCCTGTGAAAACCATTCTCTCCCCTGAGCTAGTGAGGAATTAAGGCTCTTGGTGCCAAGAAGCCTACACACTATGGTCTGACAATTGCTGAAAGGTAATCATGATTGAAATAATTGTAACCTCATCTCACATAGGCCTCTGCTAAAGAAACATTATTGAGCTGACTCCAGGTACAGAAGAGAAAGGTGTGGTATAGGGTTCTGATGTCACCTTTTGTTTCTTGGCATTGGTCTTGGCTAAGAGCTGCAGAGCTCATGTCTCCAGAGACTTGAGCAGCAGTGGCCCTGGGGATCTTTGAGTATCCAAACCAGAGCATGTAAAAAAGACAGTGCTCCCAACAATGTCAAGTATCCAGAATGGGGATGAGGCATACACACACAAGCGCGCGCGCACGCACACACACACACACACACACACACACATATATATACACACATACATACGGCATATATACACACACACACATATATATATACACACATACATACGGCATATATATACACACACACATATATATATATACATACATATGGCATATATACTCATACATGCACACATACGCACACATACAGTATAGACAGTCTGAGGGGCAAAGCAGCAACAGAGCCATGTTTACAGTATTCCTCCATGGGCTCAAGAATTTGCCCAGGTGAACCAAGCTCACCTTTCAGCACTGACTCTTGCCTTGAACCCCATTGTACAGCAGGTGAAATCAGATACTTGCAGGACATCTGGGAAGGACCCAAAGGAACAGGACAGAAGAGGGAGTCAGGCTAGAGACCAACTTGCAGGAGATACAACTTCCCTAGTTTCCCCGGGATTCTGGATGGGAGTCCCCAACACCCTAGATCCTGCAAAATCACCCAGGACACAGGAAAATCCGTACTCCATTCTGAGGCCACACTCATGAAATGAAGAAGTCTCCATCAAAGAAACACTGGGGAGGAGATAGACTGGGCACACATCTCCCAAAAGGGAGGCAAGACGGCCTGGAAAGGTCTTCCTCCTCTGTCACCCCCATACAGTAACAGCTCAAACAGACGAGCATTCATGGTCTCATTTATCTGCCAGTAAGGACATCTAACAGGATAACCCCTCTTCTAACACCTGACATCACTTTCTTCTTTTAAAAACATTATTTGATATTCCTGAGTTTTCACATCTATTGAAAGGAATTAAAGGAGTTAAATCATGCTTGAATTGTTGGGAAGGGATGTCGAAGAGGGAGGACTGATTAGAAGCCTGATCAGGAAGACCCCAGGAGCTCTCTGAAGAGATACTCCAGCCAGTCTCTGAGTTTGAGATTCTGTGAAAGAGTTTGTTTAAAAAAATAAGGTGGAGGTGGCTCCAGAGACAAGTTGTAGTTAAGAACCTGCTGCTCTTTCGAAGGACGGAGTACCCAGCAGGTACATGGTCGCATACAATAGTCTGTAACCCTAATTCCAGGGGTTCCGATGCCTTCTTTGGCCTCCACGGATCCAGGCATGCACATGCTGCACACACACACACACACACACACACACACACACACTCACACACAAAGCACCTATACAAACAGTAAAAATAAACCTTAAAAAGTTTAGTGGGGAATGATTGAGGAGAACACCCAGAGTTGATCTTTGCCTTTCACAAAGGACTGCCCGAGTATATGTACCAACACACGCCTACACACACATACACAAGCCACAGGTACCACAAAAGTGCTATCAATCACTCAATACTATTTTGATTTTTTTCTGTCTATTTTCTGTAATATTAGTGAACATGGTTATTAGATGTTCATTCAAATATCCTTAGTTAAGTTGAACCTTTGAAGACAGGTATTTCTAGTTAGAATTGCGCTATGCAATGAGGGGACTGTCATTCAACACAACACACACTGATTGTTAGGTGCCGATTTATTTCCCTCAATCACACACCGCATCAAAAATGGGACTGCGCTTTTTTCCCAAATATATTACAAAGCAGCATGGTTATTTAAGTAAAAGGACCATATAAAATATTTAAATTGCTGTGAAAACTAACATATGCTTTTATTCAAATCACCAGCAAGGGAGGTTTGATTTGGGCTTCGTTACCGTGACTCAGACCTGACTGTAAAACAGTATATTGTCTCGGCATCTGTCCCTTAATGATGCGGGTAGTGGAGCTAGTATCCAAATTTGTCTTTGTCTGTCTTGGTACATTTTTCAAAGCTGAAGTGACTGGTGTCTTGAATCAACCATGTGTCTTCCGGGCAGTTTCTGGGCAGCTGCTAATGGCGGCAGGAAATTTAAAGCTCTTCGCCCTGTAGATGGCCCTCCCTGGCATGACTCGAAGGGGTTTTGGAGAGAAGTGGCTGGCAGGCTTGCACTTAGTGGGTCTGTGCTGTTCCTCCATGCAGACCCTTCCAAATTCAACTTCCACATTTTCCAAGGTCTCCTTCGGGCCATGAGGGCTTTGCTCTCCTATTTTTCACCTATTTGTGCTGCAGCGTTCTCGGCATGCGCGCACAGTTCCCATGGGCACAGGTGCTATTCTGAGCTCCCCTGTGAGCCCAATCCCACTGGCCTCACACACAAATCATGCCATGGGCTCACATCCTCAACATCAACCCTATGACCTTAATTCCTTCCAGCCTGGGCTCACATCCCCATCATCATCCCTATGACCTCGATTCCTTCCAGCCTGGGGCACTCATTCTGTCCCTTTCTCCTGGTTCTTCTAGAACAAGGTCCCTGCAGGGAGGTCATCAGGGTCATGTCTGGAGCTTTTATTGCATAGCACGTGGGTGGAACATCCCAGAAGCATGCTCACCCAATGCTGGCCCAACTATTCCTCGCCTACAGTGGGTTTCATAAGGGTTTCACTTTCAATCTTTTATTTTTCAAACTGATAGTTGGAGCAAAATCCATTTAAAAGAAATATCCCAGTGCTAACACTGTAGAATGGCACAGAGCCTGCCCTTCAGCGCCTGAGGCACAGCCTTGATTTTGTTATTCTGTATTGAGAACAACTAAACTCACTTCCACCTCAAAAAAAAAGAAAAAAAGAAAAGAAAAGAAAAGAAAAAAGGAAAAAGAGAAAAAAGAAAAGAAAAAGAAAGTGTAACTTTTTGTATAGTGCAGGGTGGATGTCACTCCCAGAAATATTTATGAAGTCAGCAATTTGCAGTGTTCCTACATTAGCAAATGCATAACTTAAAGGAGAAGAAGGAGGGGTAGAAGGAAAGAAGAAGGGGAGGACAAGAGAGGGGAAGGGGGCTGGAGAGGTGGGTAAGTAGTTGAGAGTGATGGGCTGCTCTTCCAGAGGACATGATTTGATTCCCGACATCGCATGGCATGGTAGCTCACGAACATCCTTAACTCCAGTCCCAGGGGCCCAGTGCCCTCTTCTGGTCTCCACGGGGACTATATGCCAATGGTATACAGACATACATGCACACACACACACACACACACACACACACACACACAAAAAGAAAGAAATAAGTTTTTCAAGTATTAAAGGATGAGCAAAACAATTGCAGTGTTCTTAAAGGTATTGCTCTGTTGTCATTCTGAATGAGAAAGCAATGGATTTGTAACCCACAGGGCTCTGTGTTTGCCCAGGAAAGTGCTCTGAAATCAACTCATGCCCAAGCTGAGGACACTAAAGATACTGACTCCTTTGGTGACTCAGGTAGGTGCTGCCTGCTCCTCAGGCTGTGTTACTTTGTTTTCTGAGCTTCGCCATGTGAGCTGCCGCTTCCCATGTTTGACAAGTGAAAGCAAGCAGCCAGCCTTTAAAAGGACTCATAAGTCAGTGTCTCTGACTTATGTCAGGAAGGACTATGGGAAATCTGGTTTTCTCCACCAAACTTGGCTCCCAGCTGTGATGTGTGAGTCAAACGGGAAGCAGTAACTGTATTCAACCTTAAAACAAAGCCCCCACCAGCCTGACACCTTGTGTTAACAACAGCAGAAACTAGATGTTCATCTTTTCAAGACCTGAAATGGAACCTTTCACTGTGTCCTTGCCACCTATCCCAGAAGGGCAGCTCTCAACAGTGGCCATTTCCATCTCTAACAGCATCAGTCAGAAGGCAGTCCATGAGAGTGCTCAATGGTGGATAAGATACGGAGGCTGAAGATTCTGCCTGCACAATGCACATTCTCACAGCTTTGGGCTAAGCTTAGGGCTCCGCGAAGGGGGTCCCTCCACAACTGCAGTGAAAAAGAACCAATGTTTTCTGCTCTCAAACACGTGTGGGTCTGGAGAGGACAGTCCAGTTCCACATAGTCTGTCCTCAATCTCAGGGCCAGTTGTGCCCAGGGACACGGTGTCCAGTCAGCTAGCAAACCACGGTCAGATGCCTGAGCAAGGAAGCACTGGTCAGCCTGGAAGCCCAGAGGCTTTGCAGTGAGGATGGGAGCCGAGTTCTGAGCACATAAGACAGGAACGTTCAAACTTGGTACTTGGGAAACAGCACTGAGCGGCACAGATGCTGCTGGCTTACTCACATAGTAGTCAGTCCTGTCGTGGGGTGGGGTAGGAGCCCACAGGGATGAAATTCGCTCTGTGTGAAGTTTGGGTGTGACATCTCCCATCTTGACTGATGCATTGCCTTAAGCCTCCTATATCCCATTTTCATGTTATCACGGCAAGCTACCTCTGTGAAGGGGTTTGAAATAGGAGGGAAGAATTTGATGATGCCACATCCCATTCCAACTTAATGGATTTCTTCAAGAAGATATAGTTGATCACTTTCACAATTTAAAAAATGCCAACTTAAAAACAAGAGCGTTGGGGGAATACTGTATGCAAAGTGCACTGTTAACAGAATTTACACATAAATGAGATGGTTTTCTTCCCATCATAGTTCTTGTTATAGAGGAACAACTGAGAAGTAAATTATCTGCAGAAGACTATAATACAAAAATGTATTAAAAGCTGTAAGAACTAAATTGAAATGTCAAACATAGTTATTTATATTAAACCCAGCGTAACCCAGCAGAACAGGTGCTAGGCCCTTCCCACGCTGTCTCTGGAGTCTGAAGAACATGGCTTTGTCCCTCTGGGCGGTTCCAGCTGTCAGCCTTGCTGTGGGACCCTCTCCTGCAGTTCCCTGAGCTTTGGTAGCTCTTGGAGGTCAGTGTGGCCTTGCTTTTTGCAACTCTGAATTCCAGAGCCCTGTGCCTTTCACACCTTGCCAGGCTCCCCAGACCACTTTCACTTTTTAAAGTGCAGGGCTGATTCCCAAGTGCAGAGACAGTGCGATTAAAACGGCCACTCCAGAATGCAAAGGGTGCGGCTGCTCAGAGGTTGCTCACATTTGAGCAGCCTTCTCCATCTTGTGTCTCACCCCATCCACCTCCTGCCCTTTCTCTTGTACACTTGGTGTCCCCAGCCACACCTCTAGGGTCACTACATCTGCCCCGAACAATGGAGTCCCAGAGCATGAGGCATGTCCCTTTGACAGAGGGCTACGCCCACCGGAGCTTTCTGGGTTGAGAGGAAGTGGTGACAGTTGAGCAGGACATGGCTGGCTTGCTGGATCCTGACAACGACCTGTGTGTGCGCTGTAGTGTGTCCGGGCTTTGTGTGCCTGGTACCGTCCCCCTGGGATGGCCTTTGCTGGACAACCGCCTTGGGAAAGCTAGCTGAGCAGAAAGGCTTGGCAAAGGCCTCTGGCTTCTCATATTTAATTACGAGGTTTCCTTTCCTGTGGTCATGGGGAAAATGGAATTACAACACACACCGTGTAGCCCTACAAAAGCTTTGAGTGTGTCTAATAGAGCCACTGTGACAGGCACCAGGGGCGTGTCTCTTGTTTCACTTTGGATATCGCTCTCCAAACAAGAGTGCTCATTCGTGCTGCAAAGAGCTTCAGAAACAACAAAGAGAACAGAGTTCAGGGTGTCACCCCAGAACCTCACACAAGAAAAACTTTATTTAGGCTTCTTGAAGATAGAAGAAATACACAAATTTTGCTTAAAACTAAGCTCCCATCACTTCCCAAGACCTGCCACCTACTACCTTTGTCTGGTGAGATATGTTTTCATTGTAGTGTGTACTTAGCTGTACCCAGATTTTAAGTTGGCCCATGATGTGTTGCAGAACTCCAGGATGTCCTTGAGGGTGCTAATGGTGCCCAAAACTGCACAGTGATTTCTCCCCATTTAAATTAAAAAAATGATGCCAAAGCCACCACAGCAGACACATTACCTAGGGAGCCTGGGGATCCATTGATTGATCAATGGTGATGTTCTTTTGTTTGAATTATGGTCAAAGCCCGGAAGCCACATATCTCGGTCCTGGTCTTGTGTCAAGATGGCCTCGATAGCAAGAATAGTCATCTCAGAACCTGTCCTGGAACTGCCTCTGCCTTTATTGCTGTAGGCTGTGTCCAAAGTCTAGAAATTCACAATCTACATGAAAATCAAGCCATGCATTATTGAAATGATGCCTTTTATTGCTGCAGTGGAGTATGTCAAGCATACAGGGGAGGAGGGAGGAAGGGGAGAGGAGGGAGGAAGGAAAGGGGAAAAAGAGACACAGAGATAGAGAGACAGAGAGATGGAGGAGGTGCTTATTTCGCCACCAGACACATTGGAGTACAGCACAGCGATTAATGTCCATGTTAATATAGATCCACTGAATCAGGAGCATTGAGAGGGAAGTTGTCTATTAATAAGGGCAGGGATGAGCATTGCAATATTTGACACCAAGAGCATGGGCCATCTCTGCACACTTTAGGGATTGATGGCATCAGTCCTGTAAGCATCGCCCTTGCTTATTAGCCTGATGAGGTAGGTTGGTGTAGACTCAAATTGACTGGAACACAATAAAGAGTAGCTAGATATACTGAATCAGAGAAGGAGGAAAAGGAAGAAAGAAGGGGAGCAGGAAGAGAGGAGCAATGCCTGAGTTATATTACAAAGGGATGTAAGAAAATCTCGCTCTCTTCCATTCCCTCCCTCTTCCTCTCTCTCCCTCTCTTCTTCTCTCTCTCACTCTCCCTCATATCTCTTCTCTCTCCTCTTCCTTTCTCTCTCCCCTCCATCTCCCCCCTCCCTGTCCTTCTCCGCCTCTCTCTCTCAATCTTTCCCTCTGTCACACACACACAAACAAAAGTTGTCTTTCAATAATGTCCTTGAAACATGTGCATATGAAATTGGATCTTTCTAGTAAACATGAGGGTTTAATGTCACCAGGAATAGGATGGGACCCAAATACATCTGAGTTTATCAAGCCTTTCCTATAAAGTTTATTTCACCCTGAGTGAAATGTTTAACACCTAATAATAGAATACATTTGAAAACAGAATTGCTTTCTGTCAACAGACAACTCCCAATCAAGTGCCTGCAGCCTCTGTATGGCTCTGGCCCAGGTTCCCTCTTGCTGGCATTACCCATCATGCTCCCTGAAGTGAGTGGGCCATCATGGACCCAAACCTGTCTTCTATAGCCGAAGATGCTTCTGAATTTGCAGTTCTGGCCTCTTCCTTTCTCTCTTTCAGGGTCCATATCTTAATTAGGTGCCATGGCTCCTGAAACTCGTCTTTGGTATATGCTTCTCAGACTTTTTTTTTTTTGATGACCTTTGAAGTTTTGAGGATTGGTTAAGAACTTTACAAAGCATTGAATTTGTGATTTGTCGAATATTTTACTTGTGGTTTGACTGGAATTGCGGGGGGTCACTGAGAAACGAGCTAAGTGCTACTTTCGTCACAGGCCATTAAGGATATACGCCGTCAACATGACTCATGGCTGTTGCTGTCAGCCTTCATCAGTTGGAAGAGGGACAGTCCTTCAGGTTTCTCCTTATGTCTGCCTCCACTTGGCTTGTGGCACAGTCCACAGCTAAGAGGGAGCAGGTCTCCTGCAAGGATGATTTAACGTTCTTCACACAGATATTTTAGTCTTGCTGTAGGACTGCTGTACCATGGAAGATGGTTGGAGGCTGGATGCACATGACACAGACTATGCTCTCTGTCAGACAAGCACTAGGTCACTATGGTTTGCATTTTTTGTTGCATGGAAGCAAGCTCACTATAGCAGAGGGGATACATGTTAGGGCTGGAAAGATGGCTCAAGAGCTATCTCTTGCTTTTCAATGCACCACTTTCATGGACCCAGCACCCATATTGACTGGTCCACAGCCACCTGTAACTTAGATTCCAGGGGACATGACCCACTCTTCTGAACTCCCCAGGGACCTGCACATATATGCACACAGGCACACACAAACACGCACACACACACGTAATTTAAAAATAAATGAAACTAAGCATATTTTAGAAAACAATCTCAATGCACATGTGCACGTTCAGATGCTCATGAATGTGTGTGAAACTCATTCTTTTACTGACAATGAGAACTACTGAATATTTCATAGCTGCGTGTATTACAGACAAGAACTCATCTACTTGATCCCCCCAACTCCAGTCAATCTACAAGTAAAATATTACACAAATCCAGGCTGAGCAATGCTTCATAAAGTTCTTAACCAATCCTCAAAACTTCAAAGGTCATCAAAAAAAAAGTCTGAGAAGCATATACCAAAGACGAGTTTCAGGAACCATGGCACCTAATTAGGATATGGACCCTGAAAGGACTGAATTGAAAAAGTTAAAATTTTATAAAGTTTCTCATGATGAAGGTGTCTAAAATGCCAAACAAAACCCACACCACTTCTCAAGTTGCAGAAATCAAGCATTTGTGTTGGTACCAAGAAATGTCCAGTAGGTCAGAAGAATCTTCATCGGTTTTAGAAAATTGGTGAATATTCAGATTTTGAAAAATGAAAAGATCAACTCATATTTTTTTAAGAATGGATTGGATCTAATTTTGAGTTTTTCGATTGTCTTGGTGCATCTGGGTATAGGAGTCTCTGGTATCTCTAAGAAACATGATTGGTCTTGTTTGCCCATTCCAGTGGAGTTCTGGGAGGATTGTCCTTATTGGGACAGATGGTTCCCATGCCCAGTTCATGCTGAGTATCTCTAGTCACCAAAGCTCTTGCATTGCTCCCTCCCACCCTCTATAGTGAGTCTTGGCCATCGTTCCTCCACCCCATTGAGGAGATCCCCCCCCCTTTTAAGCAGCATATACTCAGCCTCATTCTCTACATTCAGCTTCTCTTCTGGGCTGAGTGACATCTTCCAACTCGAGGTCAGGATGTTTGGAAGCCTGGGTACCATCCACACTCATGGACTGGGCAACACTGCAGAGAGAAGTAACAAGGCCCTGGATCTCTTTCTAGTCTACCTGGAGTTGAAATGACTCCATGGCTTACAGGCAATGGTTGAGGAAATTCCATTAGTGTGAGTGTGAGCTGTTGTTCCAAGACTTAACGAACTTTGTAGCCACAATGTGCTTGACATGAATAGGATCCCAGGTTCCCAAGCCTCTATTTCTGTTGTGAACATTCTGGAAGGTTTAGCTGTTTGCCTGCTGTTTCCTGCCTGCTCCTGGACTCAGTACATTTCCTTATGTCAAGCTTGGAGTTCATCTGCTACCAAAGAGAGCCCAAGCCCCTGTTCCCCTGCCCAAGGTATTCACAGTTGGCAGCAGCAAGTAGCATTCATGAGTTCACAATTCCATGATGAACCTTTGTCCCTGAGACTCCATTCACCTCAATCTGGTGTCACCCTTCTATGCACTCCCAAAGAACCAGGTGAGGACTCAGAGCTTTGCCACGCCATCACATTGAGAATCATCTAGGGTGAGACAGCAAGGAACTTACCCAGCTACTCATACACTGTCCCACACAGTCTCCCTATTTCTGACACTTGCAGGCAGAGTTTGACTGGTAGAAAGTGAGGAAGAAAAAAAAATAAAGAATATTTAAAATTTGTCACAGTTCTCAAAGCAAGAAAATAAAGACACAAGGAAGGGAACCTGTGAAGTCCCTGACCCTTGCAGAGCCCAAGCACCCATGGGTGCCATTCGGAGCTAGGCTTTAAGGAAATGATTTCAAGTAAAAGTCCCTTCCTCCAGAACACCTGAAGAACCAGTAAATTCCTTTCTTCCTCTTGTGCAGAGTCTTGGCTTCTCCTCTCCCTGGAACCTCTTTTCCAGCCACGTAAAGGGAAGTGGAATTACTCCTCCTGGCAGGCAGGCGATTATCAAGGCTTGGCAAGCTGGCCAATTAGGTGATTAAGTCATTATAGGGACTCTAGCATCTGAAAAGCTCCAGCTAGCCAGAGTCTGAGAGCAAAGCTGGCCTCCTCTCTGGCTCCTTTTGTGCTGCAAAGGTGACTAATCCACTTAACTCTGCTCAACCCCTTCCGTTTATCCTCCATGGCTTCTTCTATCCCAGTTTTTGAGGAGCAAAGTAGAGACTAAATCATGGAGGCTTTTCAGGACTGGCCTTTGAACAAGTAGGAAAACAAACGCCTCTTCTCAAAGGCACCTTGAGAAGAACAAGGTTTCAATAACCAAAAGTTAAAGTGTCCCAAGCCAGAGGTCCAGGGGCACAATAGTAACTTGGGGCTTATGGATCAGCTTGTGGGGCCATCAGCCTGATTTGTAACCCAATGCCTTTTGATGGCCCTCTCCTAGACACACTTTTATCTTTGGTTAAATGAAGAGATGGTAATGGGTTTCTCTTTCCTTTTCTTTTCTGGGGATTCCACTAGCTTTCTTCAAAGGAACCCTCATAGCTACAGAAAGAAACACTTCTCTGCTTCCCCCTACCCCCAGAGCCAGAAAAACCAGGCCAAAGCTTTAGTTTTTGGAAAGAATCTCAGTTATAGAAAGCAAAAGGAGTGAGGGATCAGGAAGAAAGTAGCATTCATTTTTAAAATATTGCATGATGAGAATGAGAATACTGATCTAGACATATCAGGAAATTGTGCCGAGCCTTCAAAGTTGCTAGGTCATAACAAAGTCGCAACATGTGGCGCTTAGACATTCAACAGACATGCCAAGGGCCGTGAAACTCTGAAAGGAGGTTTTGTAACCTGGCTTCAAGCAACTGAGGTGATGTGCCTCACTCCACTCAGTGGCCTTAAATGAGCCTTCTTCCACCTCCTCCTCCTCAGCAGGCATGAGAGCTGCCCAAATCCAAAGCATCAAAGCTTCTCTCGAGTCCAACCCAATTTCAGAGTGAGCTGTATTTACCCTCTGTGGGCTTACTGGCTCAAAGTGTTGGGGGTCTTGGCTCAAAGGGTGAGTCTGTCATTTCACTGCTTAATTTGCTGCTTTCTCTTAACAATATTTTAAGCTAGACGACTAAATCATGGGTACCATTTCAGCAGTTTGATACTTACAAAGCCTTGTGCTTCACTCAGATTCTTACCTGCTATTCTTAGATCCATTTCATTCCCCCTTTTGCTTTGACATCATATTTACATTTATGTTTTAACTAGGGTTTCTATTGCTGTGAAGAGACACCATGACCGTGGTAACTCTTATAAAGGAAAACATTTAATTGGGTGGCTTCCGTTTCAGAAGTATAGTCAGTCCACCATCATCATGGCGAGACCTGGGGGAGGACAGGTAGATGTGGAGCTAAAGAGAGAGTAGAAAGTCCGACATCTTGATCTGAAGGCAACAGGAAGTGAACCGAGACACTGGGTGTGACTTGACCATTTATGAGACACCAAAACCTGCCTCAACAGTTACACACTTCCTCCAACAAGACCACATCTACTGCAGTAAAGTCTCACCTCCTCAGAGTGCCACTCCCTAGGAGCCTAAGTGGCCAATTACATTCAAGCTATCACAATATATTTATGTATATAAATATTTTTAGATGCGCTTCTATATATGATAGAAAACAGTACAGTACTTGTCTCTCTGCATCTGCCCCTTTACCTTAACTTTACTATATCCCATTCTGCCCGTTTTCTCACAAATGATGCCATTTGATCCTTTTGTGAACTCAAAATGCCTCTGTGTACAGGAATCCAATTTCCTTTTCTGCTTCCCTGTCTTGCTATTGTGAACATCACTGTGACAGACATGGACAGGCAGACATCTCAGTGTGGTGCTGACAAAGACTCCTTTCATATCCAGATATGGTTTATTGGTCATGAGACAATAATATTTTGTGTTTGGAGGAGCCTCAGTACTTATGTCCATAGTGTGCCACTTCTCCACCAGCCATGAATAAGGGTCCTGCTTTCCCCACACCATCACTAGTAATTGTTATTCTTTGTTCTTTCAGGATCACCATTGGGACTAGGAGAGAAATAATTTCATTGTAATTTTAAATTGTGCCTTTTTTTTTTAAAGATCTCCCTATGTAGCCCAGTTCAGCCTTGAACTTGCATCAATTCCCTACCTCAGACACCTGAGTTCTGGGACACAGGCTTAGGCTACAAAGCCCAGCTATTATCTTTATTCCTCCTGTTCAAGTCATTTGTTACATTGTTACATTGCTACATCTAATAATTTCCTATAGTAAATAATGAATTCCTTAGCCATCTATGCAATGATAAAGATAGCCACTCACAGACTGATCAGGAATAAGTTTCTAGAAATGAATGAAGGCACCATTCCTATCCTGAAAACTCTCAAGCCAGTGAAATGCAAAGGGGGCATGAGCATGTAATGTATAGGACATTGGTAGAGGGGGTGTGAGCATGTAATGTATAGGACATTGGTAGAGGGGTGTGAACATGTAATGTATAGGGCATTGTTAGAGGGGTGTGAGCATGTAATGTATAGGGCATTGGTAGAGGGGGTGTGAGCATGTAATGTATAGGGCATTGGTAGAGGGGGTGTGAGCATGTAATGTATAGGGCACTGGTAGAGAAGGCGTGAGCATGTAATGTATAGGACATTGGTAGAGGGGGTGTGAGCATGTAATGTATAGGACATTGGTAGAGAGGGCGTGAGCATGTAATGTATATGACAGACATTGGTGCATTGTGCTGTTTGAACTCACTGAGAAATAGGAAGCAGGGCTGCCCTCCTCACCATTTCAGGCCTGAAGGGGTGTGGTCTTGACCATTTCAATTTGTGACCACGCCCGCCATTAGCTAATTATGCCACCCCCCAATTAATTAATGGGGCTGGACCACCAGGTCCCAAGAGAGGTATAAAATGGGAGGCCCACGTGGAAAGCTCTCTCCGCGCGGATCACCGACCTGCCTACTTCCTCTGAGGAGCTCTATCTGGTATTGTAATCTGTGTGTATTTTGGTCTTTAATAAACCTTGTGTGTCTTAAATAGAATTGTCACACAGGCCAAAGCATATTCACCCCAAAGGCTTCTTGTTTGGTGATGAGCTGGTTCTTCTAACTTCATGACATGGATGAGAGAATAGTATAACACCCCAATAATGAGTGTGTTGTATTCTGGAGAGTGGATAGAAGGTAAACTCTTTCTAACAAGGGTTATTGCTGTTTACCTCATTCTAAAACACACTTACACTGTGGCAGAGAAACTGGAAGCTCAGCCATGGAATCCCAACCGTTGAGAGGCAGCTGGGTTGTGATTCCTTCCAGCTGACTGCCTCACTCCCTTCGCTCAGCTTCTGTTGGATAGCATGAACTCTTGATTCTATGATATCACCTCTACCTGTTGTCATCTGTTCTTTTATTTGAAAGCCTCATTCGAGGAGAACTTTGCTCTGTTTAGTACTTTCAAAGGTAACTCCATTGGGCTCCCTTAACAGGGCTTCCTTATTTGAATTTTTAATTTTATTTTATTTAAATAACATTTTTTAAATTTATTTTACATACTGACCACAGTTTCCCCACTCTCATCCACCCCCCATTTTGCATCTATTCTCTTCCACTTCCATAAAGAAAGAGCTGCCCCTTTAGATACATTGACTACTAATTTCCCATTTCTATACACCTGCATGTTTCCCACTAGTTAGCTGCTGTGTGTACAAGATCTCACTCAGGGGTACCTGTACCTAGGACTTTCCTTGTAACTATGTCCAAATTTCAAATAAACACCACTTTACTAGAGGAAGGATTTAACTTGGCTCACATTTCATGCAATCCATTTTGGAGAAGTCATGGTGGCTGGAATGTGATGCAGCCAGTCCCATTGTGTCCACAGTCAGGAAGCAGAGACAAGCGGATGCTGGGACTCAGTTCACTGCCTTCATTGATTATTCAGCTTTGGACCTCAGTCACAGGAAGGTGCCACTCACATTTAGGATGGGTCTTTCTCCTTTGGCTAAACATCTCTAGCAACATCTTTATAGGTGTGTCTGGAGCAGTGTCTCCTAGGTGATTTAAATCCAGTCAAGTTGACAGTGTAAAAACATGACCACAGCATCTTATGGTCTACAACACCATCAGTGGATAAGAGACCACAACTGACAAAGAGGCAACTTCTCCTGGTCTGAAAGATGGTCAAAATATTATACACGGAGTGACTGCTCATCATCAGCCACTGATCACAGCTACATTCCCTCGTAACCATTGTTTCAGTTCTCAGGGATTGGAAGCCCTATGTTGGAATGCCTTCATGGCTTCTACTTTTCTCTACTTCTTACCTATAAATACTTCTCAAGCACAAAATTTTTAAAAAAGAAATTCCTTCACTTATGTTAAACTAAGATGAATTAAGCACCTTGAAAGTTTGGTATAATCATTTGCAGAGAACTCTGTCTATTTCATCTATCCTCAAACACCTAAAAGTCAGGTTGACATTGCTCTACATTGGTGTCTGTCATGATGTAATCTGTAGAGATGCTGCTTGCTATATGCAGGAAGAAGTCACTGCTGCTTCAACTTCTGTACAAATGCAATGCATGGTTTCAAGGTGGTGGGTACAAAATGATTAATAAATTATTCATATTTATTCATGCATATTTTGTGTGTTTCTCTAGAAACCAAGAGTGTCTGGTGGTAATAAGCAGAGTAGGAACCTTATCATGACCTTGGTGTGGGCATTTTCAACATATTCTGTATCTGCCCTGTCCTGTGAATCACTAAAAGAAAAGGCATATTCGGGTTGATTTTGTTAACCCTTGAACACCGTGTTATAGGTATCATTCAGCCTGTGTTGTTCACGTGTGTTCCTGGGTTTGTGTAGCATGTTCCACCCTCTGCACTTCTCATTCAACCTGTGTCGTTCTCACGGGCCTGTGTTCCTGGGTCTGTGTAGGGTGTTCCTCTCTCTTCCTAAACTCTTCATGGTCACTTCCTCATGTAGTGTGATCCTCATGTTGTTTTCCAGGTACATACATCGTCACCTTTTCCTAAGGGCGTTCCTCTCACACATGTGCTCAGCTGTCTTACTCAGTTTTGACATTTCTGATACCTACATCTTCTCCTGGAATTTGCCAGCTTCTTTCCTTCATTTTTTATATAACCCTACAATTTTAATGGTGGATCATTTTTGATGACAGCATAGAACTTCTCCATCTCCCGAATGGGCATCTGTTTTACAAGTCTGTCTGGAGTGGTTGTAAGGGTTCTCCTTTCTATTGCTGGAAAAGTAACTGTGAACTTTCCTAAGAGAAGACATTTGATTTTAAAACAGAAGTAGCCACTAGGCTCCATTGCTATTGTTACCCTGATCTTGAAGTGAAGCTCCCTCTGCAAAAGTCAGAAGTTACAGAGCTGTTACAGTCTGTGTTTTCCAAGGAAACTGTGTCCATATGATCTTCCCATCAATCTGATTGTCAGCAGGGAGATCTGGCTCCAGATATGGCCGAATGGGCACATCTGTGAGAGCCATGCTCTTGACCGAAATCATTTTTTCAGAGCAGCCAGCCACCACCCCACCCCATCCAGAGAAAACCTGCCTGACATTATGTGGAATCTGGAAAACTCTTCAGTTTTCATCTGTCCATTCAGTGAAACCTTCTTTCCACCTCCACTCCAGACAATGGAAGTATGCTTCTGCAAGCATCCTGTGGGGTTGGTATCTGTGGACAGGGTGTGACCCCCTCAATAGTATCTAAGAAGTGGCTCCACTATGCATGATTGGGGGTCTCAGCAAATGCTTCCCCCAAGTTCAATTCATGTTTCTCAGTGTGAGCTGCCCAAACCACTCTTGCTTCACTGAGAGATGTCTGCCCAAAGTTCAACTCTGGGGAGTGGTTCAGATCACCAGTGACTCTCCAACTCTTGGCCACGCTATGCTTCTGATTCATAGACTACCAGCCCTTTCCTCGTGTGGCCACAGCAAGAGGAGGTACAGAACCATCTCCTAAGACGTGTTCCACCAGTGCAAACCAGAACACCGCATTTGCCTATACACAGACTGCTCACACACTTTCCCACACGCACACCATGCACAGACACTTACAAGTTTAGGTACATATATAGACCCTGATGCACTCAGACACATATAAACATGCACACATGCATATATAAATGTCCAAACATACAGGCAAACACACATAGCAGTGTTGTGTATTTTCTCTAAAAGTTAAAAAAAATACTTGCTTGATGCAGATAAAATAACAAGTAAGAATATAACATTTAGATATTTTAAGTTAAAGCATTTTAATATATTAAAATGTTACTTTGTTCTCAACTACATTTTGTTTCTCTAATGTTTTGTAACCCTAGGCTGTTTGGTTTATAAGACGGGATGAGGAATAAGGGTACAAGACAATGACACTAGTGATTCAACCCTCTGTTAGACAGAGAAAGGCTATCTACTGTGTGGGAAAGCCCTCACAGTACCCATGAGTCTTCCCTGCAGAAGCCCAGGAAGGAGGGGGCAGAGGTCATGTCACTGTGTTTGGTTTCCACAGTCTCTGTCACCCCAAGTCCCTGGAGTGGCACCATCACGGAGATCCAGGTAGAGATGATTTGTGTCCACCAGAATGAAAGACACAGCTCACAATGTGAATGGAAAGACTGTGACTTTCCCATTGACCTCAAATGGGATATTAGGGAATGGTCTGCCCTCCTCCACACAGCATTTTTATCCCCACTGTGGAAAAGTGTGAAACATTTGAACCACTGCATGTTGAGTTAGTGTATGCAGGGATTCTTGTTTTTCTGAGCCTAGGTGTGGTGGTCTGTGTCCTGCAGGTGACCCCGACCCTCTGAGGTGGAGAAAGCGCTG
Source organism: Dicrostonyx torquatus (assembly GCA_028555095.1). Classification (NCBI taxonomy): domain Eukaryota; kingdom Metazoa; phylum Chordata; class Mammalia; order Rodentia; family Cricetidae; genus Dicrostonyx; species Dicrostonyx torquatus. Next base: position 3,928,219 of record JAQHUG010000093.1, read on the forward strand.
GTACCTCTGTCTTTCCTCTCTGTTCATTCCAGCTGACTGGACCAAAGCAGGTTTGCACACTCTTCTGGCCTTGCTGCACAGACTAAAACTGTGTTGTTTCTCAGAGACCCAGACCCATTCACTCCCAACTGGAATTTACATGTTCCGCTAATTGCCAGCCCCATAGAAAAGGCAAGCATGCAATTTCCTCTGGCTGTTATTTGAAAGCCCACAGTGACGGCCTCTCCTCATGATGGGAAGGAGGCCTTGGCAAGCTCCCTGGCTGTGACAGTGTGTTCCACTCTGCACCCTTCACAGTTTTCACTGGCTTCGGCTTTGTGATTTAATGAAAGACTAATAATTCCAGAAATTCAAATTTTAGCACACTTTAAAAACTGTTTTAAACAACCATGAGCACCAATAACCACCCATTTTACTTTGAAAATGTAGAATTCATTTAAATTAAATCCACAGACTTTTTCTTGGACTTATTTTAATTTGGCTTTCATGTTATATGTCTAAATTCTGAAACAGTTCTATCTCCGGTTTCATTTAAGCTAATAAAGAATTACTGTATTAACAGTTACCACCCAGTTTATTGAGCACCTCAGACATCACACCCTTCATTCTGCTGAAGAGAAAGGCTCCCAGCTCAAGACACTTTTGGCAACCACGTCCTTAGGATATGGCTGAGTGTAACCGAGGGCCTGCTTTAAAACACAGATTGAAATGAAGGGCACTGCTACTCTTTGCAAGTCATTAAAGGGCTGACTTAGAAGATAATTCTTGTGATGAAATTTAAATAAGACTCACAGGGATTCCAGGCTTCACGTTTGAGGTAGGCTCCAAAATTCTTCCTGCAGATGGCAAGGACTTCAATACCCTGAGCTAGTTAATATGAGCCCGAAATATCCAAGACAACAAACACAGATGTGTAAAGGAAATGGAACACTCAATTAAACAACTCCCAAGCTGCCGGAGAGAAAGGATTATTCAAGGGTAGGAGACAGCAAGGTGGATGGACCTGGAGCTAAGGGCGCACTCCCTTCTTAGGCAGCACTGTCCACTGAGATGGATCCGGAAACGGAAATTGATGAAGGGATACTGGAGCTCTGCTATCCCTGCATTCACAGCGCCTTCTGGCCTGAGTCAGGATGGCTACCTGAAGTGCATTGCTGCAGTCTAAGGGCTGAGGCACCCTAGGGTGATTAAGTCATGGTACTTTGTTCTGGAAGAGATTGCTAAATTACCAAGATTGAAAGGCATGGGCACAAGCATCTATGTGAAAGACAGTGTTGCAGGCAAGGGTTATTTGCTCAGGAAGGGACACTTCATAAATGCAAGTGGAAGCCTTGTAGGGGTTCCTGAATGTGAAAGTGTAATCCTGCTTCCTTCCCCAGACTTGAGTGCATTTGGGCCAGTGACTTAAATAGTTATTTATATTTTAGGTCTCTTATTTTTCCCAATGCCCTTTCAGTGGGTTAAATTTTATAAAATTATAAGTTTAGAAAGTTTAGTCCATTCACTGAAAACTTTATGGGAGAGGACAGCTCATACGTAGAGGAGGAGATGGCTGTGATCTGACTGGATTGTCCCTGTTTATACGTTTTGCTCACTTTTTCCCATCTGTCCATCTCTGTCCCACCATTTTATACCTTGAATTGGCTTTCTCGATGTGGCTACACAGTCACGTGTGCTCTGGACTGGAGGGGAGTCCTTTCCGAGTCTTCCATCAGTCTTTGAGGTGATTACAGAAGGAACCTGGGTCACCTGCAGCATGGTCAGCTCAGTTATTTTATCACAAGGGCGAGGTGTGCTGAGGACCAGAGAGACCCAAGGAGGTCACCAGACCCTCTTCCTACTAAAGGGTATGGGGAGAGGGAGTCAGGGCTCCTGCATGGAGAGAACCGGTTCCCTGTGAGTGACATGGGGTGCAGAGGAAGTGCTAGTGAAAAGGAAATGTGGGACTTTTGTCTTCCCACCATGGCCCCACCCTCATCTTCTAGACACCATGGTCTGACAAGTATCCACGGAGGAAGCGTTTGGTGAGAATAGTGCAAAGAATCTAAACAGGGCACAGAGAGGGCATTGAGGCAGTTTCTGGCCTCAATTGGTTGCTGTTCTCCAAGCTGCCATTTTATGTCATAAGTGGGACGGTTAGGGGCATGGCATCTGCTCATTGAAGATGGGAGCCTGTCTGCTAAGCCTGGCTTTCACTCCAGCCTTCAGCCTGCATACTCTGATATTCTCCAGGCACCGAGAGGAGGAATCCCTTCCCTCGCTAGTCAGAGGGTCATAGACACAGACACTTTGAGAAGATAAATATCGTCTTTCTCTGCACAATGAGGATCAGCTGGCTCCAGGTTACAAGCTGACTTAAGGCAGTGACTCTCCAAGTTCAGGTGAGGCTTGGCAAAACACATTATAACTTTGAGGATGTGCCAGAAGTATCTCTGACTAATAACGATATCTGGTTTTTGTCTGTGTTCCTCTTTCATGTATCCACGGAGTCAGTATTCAATGATGCAAATATGGAACCCTTGTGAAGAGCAGGGAGCTCAGAATCATGCTCTCCGCTGGTGTCCAAACAGAGCCTCCCACCATCCACACACATGCTTGGCTATAAAAAATTCCTAAGACATAGTGCCTCTGGGCAGGGTATCCCATGTCAGTGCCTGAATGGTTCATCTGCTGAATAAATACAACTGCAGACTCAATCAGTTACTCTACTTGGGATAACACAGTTTTTGCTTCAAGAGAACAGTGTCCTGGAGGCTGGGGTGACGGTTCAATTGGTAACCTGAGTTAAAGCTGACATATATACAGTACCTTCTTAAGAAACCCCGATGTGATGGTACCCTCTTATAGTCTCATCCCTGGGAAGGCAAGGATTAGACAGTTTATTGGGAACCACTGGCCAGCTAGCCCAACCTGATTACGGAGCTGCAGATCCTAATGAGAGACTAGATTACGGCAAATGCTGTGAACAGTGCCTGAGGAAGAATGACACGTCAGGTTATTTTCTGCTATGTGCATGCTCACGACATACACCTACAAACACATGCAAATGTACATGTACATATACTACCTCGACATCAAGAGGAGATTGTTCTTTGTCAAGAAATTATAAAGCTAACCAAAATGACAGCCAAAACTTTTGGGAATATCGTATCTTCTCTCTGAGTGTGTTCTGATTAGGAAGGGAAGGCTTGCTCATGGATGTTCTGTTGGTACTGTGAGGTGCAAGTTGCTGAAAGGGAGGGGGAGGAGTGTGGAAAAAGCTTGGAGTTAGCGGTACATAAAATTTAGATAAAAGAGCACCTGGGTCAGAGAGTATTCTAATTACACTTCTGCCACTGTAATAGAAGAACCTGGTAGAAAAACAACTTAGGGAAAGAAGGGCTTATTTACAATTCCAGTTTATATTCCATCATGGAGAGGAAGGCCCCGTGGCAGAAGCTTGAAGCAGCTGGTCACATGACGTCCACAGTAGAGAGGGTAGAGACCCAAATACATACAAGGTTATTTGCTCCTGTTAGGTTCTATGTATTTATTTTTATATAATTCAGGATCCCCTCTCTAGGGGGTGGTGTCTTACTCAGTGAACTGGATCTTCACACATCAGATAGCTTAGTTATGACAATCCCCACAGATATACTCACAAGTCAAGCCAAGGTAGACAATCCCTCAAGGAGGGTGCTTTGCCAGGTTGATTCCGGGCTGTGTCAAGTTGACAAAGCTAACTATTACAGCAGGGGAGGGCATATAGGGACCACAGAAAAGGCATTTCTCAACACACCCATTTCCTGTTTTTGTTTTTAGATTTTTTTTTTTGATTTTGTTTTGTTTTGTTTTTAACACCTCTGGCACAAGGTAGGGCTTTGTTTACAAATGTGCTCAGCCATTCTGAGAGATGTTCCAGTCCCACAGCTGCTGAGCAATCAATGCCTAAGTAGGGTCTCTCACATGCACACTAGTCTGCACTCTTTCTGGGGGAATGATTCCGTAGGCACTTAGAAGGCATGCTTCCACACTGTCTGCTTCTCCGAACTAATCAGGATAAACCACAGCTCTCCCCATAATGGAAAGAAATGTTTCTCCTGGAGTCAAATATTGGTGGTCCTTGGTGGGGAAAACAGACTCAAGTGGCCCCAAATACCTTTTACAATCTGTCAACAGAATCGTGGGGATTTTACAGTCATAGAACAAAAACAAAGGTCATGATCCAAGTCAGTTCCCATGTTCATGGGAGCATCAGCTAAGCAGACCATACAAAAAAGGATGTCTCTGGTATCGGCCTATGATGCTGTCTGATGTCATCCTTAGATTTTGGGTAAGAAAACAGGCTCTGAAGTTAGTACCTGTGAGCAGATTTTCCCTGCTAATCACAAAGATGTTGGGACAGATGCAGTAGCTAGCCAACAGTAGCTAGCTCAGAATAATTTGCCTTTAGCCCAACACCATTCCCACAATCCATAGTCACAACAGAAAAGCACTAAGCAGCCAACCTGAGAGTGGGAGATCATTTAACACAGATAAGAATTTTTATAATTTTCAGTAGTTTTGCTTAGAAGTTAAGATTATGGTGTTGACCTTCCCACCTCCACCACATCCTCTCCTCCTGTGAGGGCAATAGTTTCACAGGGTGACCCACCCCGCTGAGCCATTCTCTTCTGAGACTGTGGTTCTCAGGATCACACAGAATGCAGATAATAAAGCGTGGCCCAATGGCCCTCTACAGACCACAGGCCCACAAGATGGAAGTTTTCCATGAACATATGACCATGGTGTGCCACGTCTTCAAAAGATGGCTTCATAAATGAGCTCATACTTATGAGAAGCTAAGAGCCCCCATCTTAGCTCTGACCCTACTACCCTAAGCAGCTTGAGTCCAATGTTCCCCTTGCAGAATGGAAGTCATAATGACAGGGTGTGATCACATCCACTGCTCTTCAGAACAGCCGCCACTACATGAGTCTCCTCCACACCCACCCTCTGTTTCTGAAATAATTAGTATCCATAGCAGGCTCCTTTACTTGAATCTCATGTTCTTCTGAAATGCCTCTCCAAATATGAAGAGATGGTATTTCCTGGACTCACAGTCTTTGGCACCAGTGTGCAAGGGCTGGCTAGGGCATTTATTTACTCTGCAGCCTGAATTCCGGCTGTGGCACTGGGCAGAACTTGAACAGGGCTGCCTCCTACCCGGGAGCCTATGCAGGTGGTGGCAGCTTGGTTATTCTGTTTACAAATCATTAATGAAGTGATTGTAGCTCTTTTCTCTTGCTCACACTTTGGAACTGTGTGGAGTGATGCATTCTTAAACGAGGGACACAGGAGCAGAAAGAAGCCCACAACAGCCTTATTATGAAGGCCACACAAACTCGGCAAGGCTGGGGTTTATATTAACCCAATCAATTAAGGAGGGATGGAAAGGCCAGGCCCAGGGCACTGGGAAATCCTGACAGCCCAAGTTGCTAGGGATGCAGTGGCGCCCTCCCCCCAGCGCTCTCTATCCCCTAGCTGATCATGCTTTCTTCCTGCAAGATAAAAGACCCTTTCAAAGCGGACCTTTGCTGGGGGACACTCAGTGGAAGTCACCACATTCTCTGAATGCAATAAATGTCTCTTTTAAATTCGGATGAGGCTGGTGTAAACTCCCTTTAGTGGGGCACTCTTAGGGTTCGGCAGGAAAGGCGCATATATTAGACTACACTGTAACCTTTTGTGTTCAGCCCATCAGCTCTCTCCTGAGTCTCTAAAGTGGGGGGCTCCTGCCCGGGAAACAAGTTGCACCCTCCACTGAAGCCACTTTTGTGTTGGGCCTCATTTGCATAAGCGGCATGCTGTCACTGGGAAGGCAGATGGCTCCAGGACTCCATCCTAGCAGAGAGGGAAAGCACACAGAGCCAGTCTATGACAGGGCCCTTTCCTCAAACCCAAACATTTCTGGGGCTTCTGATTTCCCAACTGCACAATGGCAGGGTGTTGGGCAAGAGCTTCTGGGTGATATCCAAACTTGTGGCCCCATGCTTGGGTACCCCAACTCTCCTCATTTGCCACTTGCTCTAGACCTGAGGGCAAACCACCAACTCACAAATGGTATATCTGAAGTTTCTTTTGCTCCCAACTGTGGGCTTTTGTGTGCAGATATAGGAAGACTTTAAACACCTTTTCTTTGACTGAATATGAGCCCAGGGGTGATTTTAAATCATGGATAAATGGTCAGAAAAGCCCCATTTCTTCTCGTCCACCTGACCCACTATTTGCAGGCGTGACTGTAGGCTTGACCCTTTCATTGCTTTGCTGGCTGCTTGGATGCCATGGGTGTCCAAGCCATGTCTCTGAAGATGGAAAGAGTAAGCCACAAGTCTCCGGGGTGTGTTCAGACAGGGCAGAGTGACAAGGTCAGTGTCTCTGTGGCTTCTGGAAACTTGAGTGTCAGGCAAACATCCTTCATAATAATTGCACTTGTGAAAGTTTATCATAGAGACATTCTGTCGCATGTGCCAAGATTTCTTGGAGTTCCAGCTTGTTGTGACCTGTGGGTAAGGGTAAGGGATCATTTTTAGAAAACACAGCCACCAGTCACTAGTTTTCTCAGAACCCCCTCTCTCCTCCAGAGCAAACAAAATGGAGGAAGCAAGACTCAGGCCACAGGTCTGCTGTTTGATTGTGCATGAAATGCAAACAGACCTTATAATATGGGATCTTTATAAATATGTTTTAGGATAGTAGGAAAAGTGCGCCATGATATTAGCAGCCTACTCCCTGCCAGTTACCATAGATGCTGAATACATGGAATTCCTTTTCCAGCTTTGTCTGCTCCCTTCTGTGGGCCCCACTCTTCCTCATCTCTCTTTCTCTTTCTCTCTAGCATCGTGGTGTGTGGTATCACTGGGACCCTCTGTCCTCCTGCACTTCATTTAAAGAACTATTGACATGCAACCCTGTGGTTCAGAGAGAATGGCGCTGTTTTAGAATGCATTTTAGGAGAAAGTCGAAATCCCTTGTAATATATCACTCAGATCAAACTCTTGACATAATTTAACAGCAACCACACTCTCCCAGCATGTAAGTTAATTCCCGGGTGTAAGGTCATGTCTGCATACGAACTGTAACGCAAATCATGGCCTGGAGCATGGTCCATACTGCTCCCTACTGTCAATCATCACAATTGATATCGATGACTGCAATCCCCCCATCAGTCACAGGTTTCATCAATCAAGGGGCCACTGTGGAGGTGGGGAGAGAGCTTGAACACCTTGTCTCTGCTTCTCCCGAGATGAAGAAAAGCTTTAGCAGCCGTGCTAAATGGAATAGTCATGACCATCTGTTTAGACTCATCTAGGGTCAGAAGGCAAAATTCAGAGGCTTCAATGAGTTAGCACTGTTTCCAAAGGTGTCATTAGTCAGGTGAGACACAGAGTTAGGACCATCTGATACCGTGGGAGAGTTTGGATGAATTAAATAACTGATTAAACAACTTTCCTATAGCATAGATTTCTGTTACTTCACGTAGAGTAGGGTATGGTTCGGGTGTTAAAATTAAATGAGCATAGGATGCTTTTTTATTTCCATTCTTCCTTCCTACACCAAACTGTTCTCTGAAGAGGACAGAGACAAACAATGAACTCACCTGGGAACTCACCTGAAAGCCTAGCATTTTCTCCTCCTCAACACAAAGATGCATCAGTTCAAAAAGATGGAAAACTATGTCACCAAATTATTGGGAATTGCCCTTGACTTGGAAGTCTGGATGAGTTTGAGGGGCTGATCATGACATCACTGAATGGCCCCGTCATGGCTCATTAGGCATCTCAGGTCAGTGGTGGGATTGTTGGGGCTTGGGATCCAGTGGAAGCATTCCCAGTCATGGTTGACCAGTCCTCTTTTCCTCAGCTTCCACAGTCAGAGCTCCATTTCTAGAAGACATAGGAAAGTCCTTTTCGGTAAGTGGGTGGAATAGCTAGAAGGATGCAGATGCAGCACCAACTATCCAGATACAGCATACATGTGTATCCTGCACCACCCACAAAACCTCAAATATCCAGACACAGCATACTGTGTATCCTCCAACACCCACAAAACCTCAAATATCCAGACACAGCATACTGTGTATCCTCCAACACCCACAAAACCTCATCCAATGCCAAAGTATTCCTTCACTTTCCTTCTTTCAGTATAAATGGGAAAGCCATAGGAACAGTACACCAGACCTTGGAGCAAATCAGAGATGAAGCTAACAGACATGAGAGGAACACAATGCTCACCATGAAAGGGCAAACTGCCAGATGCCCCAAACATGACAGCTGCATGCAATCAGATTGCGTACAGAAGAAGCAGGGAGAAGCTCTAGGAAATCATACAATTTATAAATTTATTTGGTTACATACAATATGTGGATAATATGTACATAAATTTTTAAAAATTCAAAGGGAAAAACAGAGTAAATCTTTCTTGTGGTGGCTTTATAGTAAAGAAATGGAATAGAGGGGACATGGGCGAGAACATTGAGTATGGAAAACAGGACTCTAGCATATTAAATATGCCATGGGATCTGCTCAGTTCCAGTTCTGAAGTTCCTTGTAAGCATGAGAGACAGTACATAATCAGATCTACACAGACATGAGGAAGATGCACCTCTTGTTTGGGGCAGAACGCCTGATCTCTGGGAATGAATGAAAAGAAAGTGAAAACTACAGTTGTGTGGTTAATTCTACCACGTATATTACTTGCTTTTTTTGTTGCTATCAAATGCAACACAGGAAAGAAGGGTCTGGTTTGGCTCATGGTTTGAGGCATTCTCCATATGAAGGGGAAGTTTGGTGGCAGAGACTAAGGAGGTTGGTTCCATTGCATTAGTAGTCAGAAAGGAGATATGGATGGCTGTGTCCCTTCAATCTCCTTCTTAGTCTTATTCTGTCCAGGGTCCCTGCTCTTGGAATGCCATCACACACAAGTAGGGTGACACTTTTGGTGCGGGAGAATTGTCTGTATTCTGTCAATCATGTTTTAAATAAACGCTGATTGGCCAGGCAGGAAGTATAGGCAGGAAAACCAGACAGGAAGTAGAGGTGGCGCAAGGAGAACAGGAGAATTCCTGTTAGATCTCCAAGGAGGCAACATGTAAGCTGCCCGGCTGAGAAAAGGTACTGGCCATGTGGCTGACAATGGGTTAATATAAGTTATGGGAGGTGGTAGGAAGACTGAGCTAATGAGCCAATCAGTGTATAACTTAATGTAGACTCTCTGTGTGATTTTCTTTGGGGTTTGCCGGCTGTAGGGTACTGGGCAGGACAAAAACCCCAACGAGCCAGCCCTCATGTTACACACTTTAGTCTAGATCATCCCTCAGTGGCATAACCAAAGATCACGCCCATGGTGAATCTTAAACCTCACCAGGCTACCTGTCAAGATTGACCATAGCAGGAATAATCCAGAACGAGCTTGGTAAATCAGGAATAAGACCGACCCAGGAAGCTTTCTCACCAAGGCTCTGTACCCAGCATTCCCAGGGATCATCCTGATCAGACCCTGGAGATAGCAGCGCAAACCTCTGCACTTCTCCCAAGCAGTAATATGAGTGAGGCCAGGCAGAGCACCAGTGTGTAAAGACAGTGGGCACAGGGGCCAAAACACCTTCAGACTGAGGTGATGATCAGAACCAAGAGGTGGACAGTCTAGCCAGAAGCAGAGAGACCGGGCTGGCAGGTAGAGGTCACACAAGAATCTGACAGGGAAGATGAGGCAGTTTTGTGCGAATCTTTCAGATGCGACACACAGAAAATGCAGCACTTAGAAAGGAAACAAATTACGACTAACGTAAGAGATGATGCAAGGAAAGAAGAATGAAATAAACAGAACCTCCTACTCCTTACGGGGGAAGGAAATACGTGCTAAGCAACAAGTTCATCTGTAGCCAAAATCTGTAATGGCAGTTTCAGTTTCTAGGGCAGTGTAAATTAGAAGGATTGTGAGATGGGGATGGAGGAGTTTGGAAGTGAGAGAAATCTTGCAAACTTCCCTACAGGAGAGCGGTAACATCTGCTACAGAAACGTTCATTGTATACGTCTGTGCCATTTAGATGCAGGGACTGTAGACCACAAAACCCAAGAGTGGCAATAGCAAGACTCTGTGCGAGGGTCTGTAGGGACAGAAAACTGCTTATTGCAATGTATCTTTTGAACTGACTTAAAATTCATATGCACCTATTATTTTCATGGTAGTTGAATCATAAAGAATGGAAGACAAATAACAATATCTAAGGATTTCTGCCATCCATGAGGGAGAAGACATAAGCACCCTCACTTCTTACATCAATGACAAGTGCCCAGGACCCCAGAAAATCTTAGCACTAAGCAAACACCTGAAAGAATTTCAGATTCACTGTGAATGACTAGGAGTTGCTATATTCAGGGTAAGGGATTAAGCAAGAAGAAGGTGAAGGTTCAAATCAGCATGGGGAGAGTCAGGCACTGTAGTACACTCCACTATCCAGCATTGGGGAGGCCGAGACAGTAGGATCATTGAGCTCAAAGCCAGTCTGGCTTTCATAGAGTGCTGGGTCAACCCGGGTGCAACAAAAAACATGAAAAAAACAACCAGGAAATAAGCCACACGAAAACTCCAGAAGAGTTTCCAGCTCAAGGCTTCTGCCAACCAAGGCCCCATGCAGAACCGTAGGCAACCTTTATCATTACTTTAACCCTGTGCTTGGAGGCTCACCTTGCAGGAAAGCTCCCATGGAAAACTATTCAGCCTTTCTAAGGCACCAGTGTTGTAAATAGGCGGAGAGAGGAGAGGTGTGTGGGTTGTATGTTCCCCAGCCGCCAGCTCACAAGCCCCCAGCCGCTGGCCCGCTCAGCGGCTGGCTGCACCTGAAATAACCATGTGACAAACTGGATTCATTTAAACTCTGCCTGG
>JAQHUG010000093.1:3940011-4012226 GCA_028555095.1 Dicrostonyx torquatus
TAGCCTTGAATGCATTGGCACAGCAGACCACTTTCTAAATAAAACCCCAGCAGCACAGACACTGAAAACAGCAATGAATAAATAGGACCTCCAGAAACTGAGAAGCTTCTATAAGGCAAAAGACACAATCAACAAGACAAAACAAAACAACAGCCTATAGAAAGGGAAAAGGTATTTGCCAACCCCACATCTGACAGAGGTCTGATCTCTAAAATATATAAAGAACTCAAGAAACTAGGCATCAAAATACTGAATAATCCAGTTAAAAATGGACACAGATCTGAACAGAGGATTATCAGCAGAAGAATCACAAGGGTTGAAAGACGTCAAAGGGAATGCTCAACATCCTTAGCCATCAGGGAAATGCAAATCAAAACGACTCTGAGATACCATCTTAACACTAGTCAGAATGGCTAAGATCAAAAATACTGAGTCCAGCTGATGTTAGAGAGGATGTGGAGTAAGGGGAACACTCCTCCACTGCTGGTGGGAGTGCAAACTTGGACAGCTGCTTTGGAAATCAATATGGTGACTTGTCAGAAAATAGGGATTCAATCTACCTCAAGACACAGTGATACCATATATGCCCAAAAATGCTCAATCATACCACAAGGACATTTGCTTTACTATATTCACAGCAGCATTATTTGTAGTAACAAGGGCCTGAAAGCAACCTAGATGCCCTCAAACCACAGAATGAAAACAGAGAATGTGGTACATTGGTAATACGGAAGTATTATTCATTTGTACAAAGACAATGCCATTATGAAATTTACAAGCAAATGGATAGAACTAAGAAAACCTAAAGTAACACAGACTCAGAAAGATAAACATGGTATTTACTCACTCATAAGTGGATACTAGACATAAAGCGAAGGATAACCAGAGCTAGGTAACAAGGAAGGGTCTAGGAGGGATGCAAGGATAGCTCCGGGAAGGGGAATTAGATGAGATCTCCTGGATTAACTGAGGGCAGGGGACAGCAGAGTAGACAGGATGGGGGATGAGAACATGAGGGAATGGGGTAGCCAAGTTGGGGGAGGGACTGAGAAAGGGAGCAATGAAAGAGATAACCTGGTAGGGAACCATTATTGGGATGGGGAAAACCCTGGTGATAGGAAACTTTTCAGGAATCCCCAAGGATGACCCCAGATAAGACTCGTAGCAATAGTGGGGAGGGTGCCTATACTCAGATTGTTGAATTCCCTAACTGCCATCATAGAGCCTTTATCCAGTAACTGATGGAACCAGATGCAGAGATCGACAGTCAAGCACAGGGCCAAGCCTGGAATCCAGTCGAGGAGAGGAAGGAGGAAACATATGAGCAAGCAAGGGGGGGGGGTCAAAATCATGAAGAAGAAATCTACAGAGAGATCTAAATCAAGTTCATGGGAACTCATGAACTCTGGACTGACAGCTGTGGAGTCCCTGTGGGACCAAACTAGGCCCTCTGCATGTGAGAGACAGTTGTGTAGCTTGGTCTATTTGAGGGGCCTCTGGTAGTGAGACCACAATTTACACCAGGTGCATGAGCTGGCGTTTTGAAGCCCATTCCCTATGGTGGGATACCTTGCTCAGCTTTGATGCAGGGGGAGGGGCTTGGTACTTCCTCAACTTAAAGAGCCAGACATCTTTGACTCACTGTGGAAGGTTGGAAAAAGTGGATGGAGGGAGCTTGGGGAGGGGGAAGGAGGACAGGGGGGCAAGAGGAGAGGTGGGAAAGAGAACTGTCGTTGGAATATAAAATGGATAAAAATTAAAAATGAAATCTTCTTGTCATTATTTGAGAGTTGGCTGGTGGGGCAGAAAGAGACTCTTGCATTGCTGATTACAAGTCCCCAAATGAAAAAATACATTTGCCCAATTGAAAACCCAGGATTACTGAAGGAACAAGCAGGACAGCAGTTCCTGTGTGTTCCAGGTGCCTATGCAGCATGTACCTGGTTTCTCCAAGGTGTCATGAGCAGGGTTTTATCCCCTCAAGTGACAACCCTACCCTAGCTGTGAACCTGTGATAGCCATACTTGACAGAGTCTCCCCAATTCTATATACCATAGGCAGCAACGGCCAAGAAGAACCTAAGTTTAATAACCCACCAGTGACTTGGGGACTGGGAAGTGGGTCCAGTCTGTGATATGCAGGTAGCAGGTACATGTGAAGTGACGTAAACAGAGCTGAAAATCTAGAGAGCCAGCTTGATTGGTGGCTTATGCAGTCAGGCCTAGGCCCCATGGCTCTCTTTTGATCTCCAAGGGCACTGCATGCATGTGGTGTGCACATAAACATGCAGACAAGAAAACCCACACACGTAAAATAAAAGGAAGTAATCGGAAGAGAATATTCTTAATTAAATTTGATAAGGCAGGATTTTTTTCCCTGATATTGTACATGAATGCTTTTACTCCTTTCTCTGGAAGGAAAAGGATTTTTCTCCTCTCTCTCTCTCTCTCTCTCTCTCTCTCTCTCTCTCTCTCTCTCTCTCTCCCTACACACACATTTATGAATGCACATATATGCATACGCACATGCACCTACATATACACATGCTACATGAATGCATACACACACAAGCACATGCATGCATGCACAGACATGTGAGTATATGTGCACACGCATACGCACACTATTTTCCTTGGCTCAGATGAAGCAGCATGTACCTGTCTGGTTAACACACTTCANTAGTGTATGAGTGTGATGTATGTGGTGTGTGAAGCTAGTGTGTGTGCTGAAGCCTGTACCCAGGCACACACTGAGGCCAGAGGAGGATCTGAGTGTTCAGCTCTATTATTCAGACTTATTACTTTGAGACCAGGTCTCTTAGTGAACATTGGGAACCAGCACGCCCCAGCCATCCTCCCACCTCTGCTCTCCAGAGCACTGGAGCCACCAGCAGACATGACTGTCTGGCTCTTGACATGGCTGCTGGAGTCCTACTTGTGTCCCCCTGCTTGCCCAGCTAGCACCCTTACCCTCTTAGCCCCCTCTCTGTCCCCAGAGTGGATCTTCACTTGGGAATCAAAAGCTAACAGTACCCCGTTGTTTTTGGAAGTTGTTTAAGGAAGAGCTTCTTCCTTAGGGCCCCTGGAGAAGGAGGAAGAGGTGCAGCTGGCTTCGGGAGCACACAGCAAAGTGTCTATATCTCAGATCACAGATGTGGGCATCCAAAGTTTGGGATCCATTTACATGCTTAGAAAGCAGCAGAGAACTCAGCCCTTCTGGGACTTCTCAGGGGGGCAGAGAAGGCAAAAGCAGGCCCTCCCGATGTGGCATTTGTGTTTCTGTCTTGAGCCCCAGCAAACCCTCTCCTACTAACCCTGCCTCTTTCTGACTGAAGCCTTTGCATTGCACGGCAGCCCTCTTGCTTTCAGCACAAAGATGTTTCAGCCTCATTCTGGAAATGAATATACCAAGTACAGAACTGGCCAATCCCTGTACCAGTGTGCCACCTCCACTGGCAATGGCTCCTGCATCCCTCAGAACACAGGAGGAGAGAAAATGCTTTTGAGATGGAAAACAAGACAAAACAGCAAAAAGCAAATAAACAAACAAACATGAAGTGATTTAGGAAGTGTACAGAAGCGGGGGCAGGGGAAAAGAGCAGGTGCTGCTCCAGCAGGGAACTGGGGTTTGGTGAGCAGCAGCCACATGGAAGAGTTTCAGTCATTGTAACTGCAGCTCCCGGAGATCAGATGTCCTTTTCCGATGTCTATGGGCAGCAGGCACATAAGTGGTACACACACACAGACCAAACAGTCACAAATAAAATAAAAAATTAAAAAAAAACTGTTTTCAAAAAGAACATTGCAAAAATAAATTTTCTATGATAAGAATTTTTCTTCACATTATAATTTTTTAAAAAATGCTGGAATAACATTAATATTGTTACATTTTCCTCTATATTGGTTAACTTTATTTTTTCTTTTATTGAACATAGATTTTTTTATATGACATGTTCTGATTGTGCTTTTTTCTTATCCAATTTCCTCTCCACATCACCTCCAATTCGAGTCCACGTCTTTTCTGTTTCATTAAAAAATATACTGCTAAGACATAATAATAAAATAAAATAAATCTACAATCTGCATAACCTCAGACATTAGCTAGAGAGTAAGGGACTGTGGGGAGGGATGAATCTCCCTAGGACTGGAAAATAAAATAGTTAATTATAGATGGATGAGGGTGGGCTAGAATGAGAGAATATTGTTGGTTTTTAATAGTACCCCTCCACATATACACTCAATTTCAATATTTGTAAATATTAGAAACTTATATTACCAATAGAAATGAAAATATTTAATAATCGCACACAGTCAGAATAATATTTGTGGACAGCTGAGCCAGCAGTGTGTTGACCTCAGATTGCAGAGAGCCTTCTTTCTTCTGTGTGCTGATGGGATCAACTGGCCAACTGTGAGAGCCTTTAATCCCCCCCTGTATTAAAATATACAGTAGTTAGAATATTAGGTTTACAACATGACCATTGTTTGATTATGGGTAGAACACACTGGCCTTAATTTAATACTGTGAGCTAGCATTTCCTTTCAAGGTTGTAAAGCTTAAAACTTTGTCAATTAACTTCCATAAGCATTGGCATTTTATATCTGTATTAAAACGCGTGAGTCACAGCGACAGCCAGTAAACGTCTCTTCGACTAAAGACTCAAATAAGGCATTTTCAATAAAATAAAACGGCAATCATTCAAAGAGTAAGAATAATATTTCTGTATGAGAAGCAGTCCAAATATAACGCTAAATGCTGTATTGTGCCTAGAATGGATGAATTGTCCTCCCTCAATCTAAAGGAAAAAACAAAACAGGATGGAACGGGCTCTGGCATGTCTCAGTCAGGTTTCCGTTCTGAACATGCGTGTGGGTGTGGGGGGTGCTGGGTAGTTTCACTGCAGGGATGAGTGTTCCTGTGGAGGCCACAGATCAACAACAGGTATGTTTCTCGGTCACTCTGCTCCTTCCTTTTTGAGACAGCCTCTCACCTGGCACTTGATGATTCAGGTAGATCTACCTGGACGTCCTGCCTCTGATACTCTGGGTCTCAGATGACAGGCATGTGGATTCCAGAGCTGAATCTCATGTTCTCATTCTTGCCCAGCAAGCACCTTGCTGACTAACCTGCTCTATCTACAATCTAAATGTTGGGGCGTGTGGGGTGTGTGTTTATGAAAGTGCTCTCTGTTGGTGATGGTGTTTAGTACACATGCATACATCCGTGTGTCACGCACAGTGGATACCTTGGTCCATCTGTGACTTATTACTGGGCAGAGCTGAGCTGTCCACGGCAAGGTGGGAGCCCTTCACAGTACACTGAGCCCTGTGACTGGAATGGGTTGAGCATCCATATCTATTGCCATGGGGACTCCCATGTGTTACTAAAAGTTTAGTTCTGAGTGCTTCTCAAGTTGTAACCAATGCCTCTGACGTGTTCAGAGGTTCCTGTAACAGGAAACTGAGATGTAACCACCTCACTGCCACGCCGTGCCTGATCCTGTTCAAACTCCCCCAATATTTTTAATCTGTTTTGCTCCATGTGGAAACTGTAATTTCAACCCTCGGCTCTACCATCTACAGTTTAGTAATTACTTCGTGCATTTAGCCTGGAGACTCCTAAATTGAAAATAAGGTGCAATGCTTCAATATAATGGTCTCCTCCTGATGTGTTTGGCCTGGTGTAAAATTAAGAAACCCACATTTTCTCCCTTCCTTCCTCATTGCTCCAAACTCTATCAGTTGTTCATGAGCGCCCTGTAACTATATTTCCCACAAAGATTACACAGATATTTCTGTCCAGCTACATGTCCTGCAGGGCTGTGCTGCGGTCTTCCGATCAGTAAAAATGTAATAACATTTTCACATAGTCAATATTTAATTCCGTAAATGCAACTGGTTGTTGTAATCTAGGTTATTAACCACACGGTGATTTATGGCAGAGGGCAGACGGTAGTGGGGGCAGAACAGTAGGAAAGTCCTCTGGTGACAATAAAACGGGTATAAATTTCATAGCTCTGCCTGAGAAATGTACTTATATCCTATATTAAGAATAGCTTTTTATAAATTTTAATGATCCGTGTTATTAATGGGACTGCCACCGTCACTGCCTGGGTGAGACTACAGGTTTTGTGTTTCATTTTTTTTTTCTTTTAACTTTTGCATCGGCTGAAGTTCTTGTGAAAACAAAGGAGGGAATGATGCAGGGAAGGAGAGAGAGAGAGAGAGAGAGAGAGAGAGAGAGAGAGAGAGAGAGAGAGAGTACTGCTATGAGATATTTGCCAAAAAAATATCCTTAAGAATTATAAGCCTGCCATTGTTTCGCTGGAGTGGCAGGCCTGCAGACAGTAGTTTGCATAAAGTTTTATGAGCAAGGCAGAGGTTGGGCTAATTGGATAGAACACAGCCGTATTCTGTTATGCTCACAAAGGCCAAGTCAACATGAAGACATGAATACAGGGCGACCTTCAGAAGATAAAACGAATCTGCATGGAAATAGTCCCTCTTCCCAGCTTCTGGTTCTCATCCTAGGCACACCCAGGATTTCTTGCTCTGAATGAGAGAACACGCACACATATACACACGTGCTCATGCATGCACACACACACATACATACAGACGTAACAGTGCCGCAGTATACTTCAGAAACATTCCCAGCCCACAGAATCTTCTTTCCACCCTTGATAACAAGCTGCGTGAAGAACAGATGAGCAAAGAGAGCTCTCAGCAGAAGAATCGGCCTGGATATCTGTGTTCCAAACACTTTCCCCACATAGAAAGTGCTCTTCATCCCTCATCAAAAGAAGCTTCTTTTCCTAACAGATGGAGAGCCCTAAAGAAGTTCACAGCTAGTCAAACTGTGGCACCAAGTGATTGCGTGCTGCCCACTGCCTAGCCACGGTTGACACATGTAGCATGACCTCCACACCTTAACCTCAGGGAGTAGCACAGAGACGGACTAAACGTTTGTAGAAGCCAGTAAATAAGGCTGAATAGTGTGACCTAGACACAGAGTATCAATAATACGGGATGATTAGGAGAACCTGCACACGCCAGTGTGGACAGGGATATTCCACAGCATCCTACCAAAATCCTAGGTGGGGAGAGAGAGGCAGTCAAAGGCAGCAGGGAGAGGAAGAATCAGTGTTTCCTAGGGACCAGGCCCTGGTAGGTTATACAATCCCAGGGGGTCAGCTTGAACACATGTGGGCAGAAACAACACTAACTGGATTCAGCTGGTTATGAGGGTGTGTGTATAAAATAATAATAATAATAATAATGTATCTAATTATTATGTGCGCATGTAATCACGGTCCTACAAATGCGTATGGAGCAGCAACCGTGGAAGAAAAGGACACGAACTCGAGAGGAAGTGGGGACAGCATGGGAGGAACTGACAGGGTGTGAGGGAAATAAGAGAAGAAAACACTGTACAGTGACTATGTGTGAAGTTATCAAATAAGAACTAAGACATTTAAGCTTAAAACACATCCAAGATGGAAGAGCACACCAGGACACCATGGCTGTGCAACTGAGAGACTGAGGTGCTCTTCATGGGCAATGCTAATGATGGGGGGGGCTCCCATGCAGTTTTCTGACAAAGGACAATGTCCCTGGCAAGTGTGAGAGCAGCGTGGCTGCCTTCCTGCATTAGCTCTGCTGGCTCTCCTTGCTTGTGTAGTTCTCCAGGACGTTTCCTCCATGAACTGCTATGTGCTTGGTGACTCTGCACCCGATCTGTTTCCCAACCAGCTGCTGGATCACTTACAAGCAGTGAAAAGCAATCTGCTTCTCCTCAGTATGGGCCAGGTCTTCATCATGGTAGCAAAACTCCCGATACAAAGGACTTTAGAGAGGCAAGATTATTTTGACTCATGGTTTCAGAGATTTCAGCCCATGGTCAGCTGGATGGATTGGTTGGGTCCTGAGGAAAAAGTTGAATTCTGAGCGCATGGCACTGTGAACATAGACACACGTGGCACTGTGGACATGGGAACCTGTGACACGGTGAACATGGGAGCCTGCGGTACTGTGGACATAGGAACTTGTAGTGCTGTGGCCATGGTCATGTGAGCACATGGCGAAGGCTTATCACTTCATGGTCACCAGCAAGCAGATATAGGAGGCAAAGAGGGCCTAAAGATAAAAATAAGTGTTTCAAGAATGCATTTAATGATAGGGTCCCAAATCCCAAAGCTCACACCATCTGTCAAAACAGAACCATCATTTGTGAACTGAGTCTTCAGCAGGACCCTGTGAAGGACCTCTCACTGCCAAGTTATAAAGCCCTGAAGTTGTGGTTGGTGGTGCGATCCCAGCACACATACTTAGTACCATCTTGGCTTCACTAACTCAAAGTCAGTTCTTATTCAGTTTTCAATCAAGAAAAATGGGTGTTTGCCAGCTCGGTAGAGAGCAGTTATCCAGTCTTCATTTCCCTCAGAACCATCAGTGCCACGCTGGAGAGCAAGCACCACCCCACATCCTTCAGGAACCCCTGGGAGCATGCTGCCCTGCCCCTATTAGTGGCTCCATAAATATTCCATGGTTTGATTTGATCTCCTGGTAAATATATATTCAAGACTAGAATAATTTATAGGCACTAATGTGAACCCAGACTCTAGTTTGAAAAGCAAATGCAGGGAGAAGGAAAATAAACACGAGGCGGGCAGATTTGAAGCAGAGATTTCCAGGAGTGCAGTGAGTACTAATCTGTCGTCATCATCTTTGCTATGACATTTCTCTGGAGGTCAAGGGGAGCTCGCATAAACACATACTATCAGCCTCCCATCCAGTTCAAAGCTTCGGGCAAAACACCGAGGACCTGGAGTCTAGGCAGGGTGCCAAAGCTGGTGGGTAAGTTTCAACTTTCTTATAACAACCACAGACAGGGGGAGGCAGCGCCCACCACAATGGCGCCCCTCTTATTTGCATTCAGTGTCTCAGTACAGGCTTTTTAATCTTTTTTCCCCTGCAGGCCCGCATGGAGAAAGAAGCCTCTTGCCATCTTTGCAATGGGGCTGCGAGGCTTGGTGTCCAGGGTATGAACTACATGTGTGCTGGTTTGCTTTAAGATGTGTGCCAGGAAAGACTAGATCATGAACCTTAGACTTAACAACCAGATGGCAACGAACTAGCATGGCCTTATGCCCAAGGAGCCCACGCTCTGGGGGTGGCCACTGCCGGGGAAGATGGCATTTCTTTCATAAATCATCAACGCACACTTGGATAGTTTGCTAAATGTCAAAAATGTTCTCTGTGTGTGAAGTTAGGGTGACATTAATCAGCATAATTAACGCTGATAATTGGCTGTCCTTAGATTTTCTTCTATTTAAAGATCACTAACCATCTGTAGAAGTTTGGGTACAGAATGTTCCCCAGAGGCTCACATATTTGCACACTTGTTCCCTGGCTAGTGACAGTGTTTAGGGAGGTCATAGAACCTTCAGAAAGTAGAACCTGGCTGGAGGAAGTATGTCGCTGGGGGTGGGCTTTGAGATGCTATATCTTTACCCCACTTCCTGCTCCCACATGCGGTAGAAGATGCCATCTCTCAGCTTCTGGCAGCCTGCTGCCATGTCTCCTCCAGCATGGTGTTTTCTTCTAAAACTTGAAGTTCAAATAAGCTATCACTTCTGTAAGTTGCCTTGGTGGTGGTGTTTGATCACAGCCCAGAAAGTAGCTAACATGCTGTGTCAGGTCTCCCCCTTCTCCGAAGTGCCTAGTTGCAGTTCTTCCTCTGGATCCTTGTCCACAATGGCTATGTCACCGTTGCGCGAAAGCACTTCCTGCCACCCCAGCTTTGAGCGTCTTCTCTTTCCTCTACCTCTCCATGTGGTACAGCCAGGTCACTATGCTGACAGCTTTCTCTGAACTGCTTTGTGGGAACGTGTATGCCACCTGTAAGGTATGAGAGTGTGTGCATCCAGGAGTGTGTGTGTGTGTGTGTGTGTGTGTGAAGTATGAAAATCAGCCAGAAATATTTCACCAACACATTGAACTTTTTTTTTTTTATGCTTTGGAGTTAACTTCAACTATTTTAGCAATCTACTCAATTTTCAACACAGTAGCAATTCAGGCTAGTAAAATCTTGATAAGGTTCTCCACTTTTGCTGGGTTGACAGCATGTGCTTTTGTTCTTTGAGGGGGATTACCCTCTGGGATGAACAGGGATTTTTTTTTCTTTTGTAGTGGGAGCATGGGCCTTGTTCACCTCCATTCTCAGATGCTAAGTGAACTGGTGTTAGCTCTCAGGCTGAGCTCTTACTGACTTAGGGTCCTGTGCAGATGAGAGGGAGTATGGTTCCATCCTGGAGAAGCCTGTAATAAGACAGAGATTGTCATCTACTCCGACAGCACACCCGGTGGAACTGGGGCTGGTTCTCTCTCCGTTGACACTCATCTCTGCGCACTGATTAAAGGAGCTTAATTTACACACTGGACCCCATGGTCATCTCCTTCCAAGCTCCTCCACATTCACTAACATGTTTTACCGTGGTCCTACGGCTTCAGGCCTTTGCAGCCCCTGGAATGGCCTGGCTCCACTTGTTGAGCTGTCTCTGAACTAAATTACTTAGCTTTGCAGAGATGGTTCTGGAGGCAGCTGAGGTCCCACCAGACACATCTCCAGTGCTCTGCTCTGGCCAGGAGCCTCCCTTGCAACTATTCCTGTCTGTGAATCAGCTGCCATATACACTTCATTCAGCCTCCCACTGCCCCCTTCTCTCACCCCATCCTTCCTGGACTGACTGCGAAGCCACCTTCCTTCTTATCCAATCTCCAGGTCTTTTTTGAGCTGGTTTTGGATTCTGTTAAGTCCTTTTTTAGGCAGGGATGGTCCTTATCTCTTCTCTCAATGTACAGATCTGAGTACCTTTGGGGCAGATATAATTGTTTCTCATCAATATACCCAGAGAAAATGGGCTTCAAGTGCTTGTTAAATAAGGCAGCATTATGATGTTCATGTATGCTGGGAGAATGAAAGGCTGGCTCAGAAAGGTTAGATGGGTTAGCCACAGTCAGAAACAATGGCCGCCAATCAGAACTGCTGCCCATCCCTGTTCTGAAGGCTTCCACTCCCTCATCGTCAAACCTCAAACTTCCGTGAGTCTAGTGTCTCTTCCTTCCCAACTTTCCAGAAAGGAAGTCAAATTGAGGCACAGACCCGGCAACTGAGGAACCCTGGGACTGGCATCATACTGCCTCATCCTATTCAAGATAAGGTCAAAGCTGATTTCCTTTATCAGTTGAAGAGACTCACTCTGAAAAGGGTGAAATGGCCTCCTGACACGGAAGCCATGAGTGTTAATAATGCCAAAGATACTGAGCAGTGCCTTACATAGAACAGTTGGCTTGCTCCACTGAAAGTCAAATATTTAACCTCCCCAAATAACGCTAGGCCAGGGGTGGCAAATGAATTCAAAATGCATTCTAGAATCTGTGGGGATGGAAAAGCTCTAACTCAACTCTGAATACTTATTTAGTTCTTAATTTAAAAAGAGAGAGAAAAGAAAATATGAAAATATCTTTCCTATAATTCTGATTGTATTCACTGCTAGAGCATGTCATTATGGCCTGAATTCAGCTCTCCGGCAGGAGTAACACAATTAGAAGAAAACACAGTGACAGTATGCACCAGCACACTCAGGAAGCCCACGACACACTGTTGGTGAATGCAGGCATGGACAGGTGACTTCCAGCGTGTGCCTTCCCAGGTAACCCATGGAGCTGTCTCCTTTCCTCGTCCTCACCAATCCCACATACAAACAAAACTGACTCCATCTTTCTAAGTGGTCAGGAAAGGCTCTGACATTTCAATTACAGGTTCCAGTGCTTCATCCCATCCACTTCTTCTGTGGTTTTGTAGTTGTTTCTCTTTTGTTTTAAAAATTTATATAGTCGTATCTTCAGTGCACAGTGATGCAATTCACAGTTATGCTTTGTGCTCTAATTGTATACACTCATTGCCTCTCTTGCCCCTCTCTGACCCACTGTCCTTAGTCTCCATCCCATCCTAAATAGGTCCTCTTCTAGTTTCATATCACACACAATCACACACATTCACACTCACTCACAATGCACACACACACTCACTCACACATACTCTCACACACAGAAGTAATCATACTTACCCACAGTCACTCACACACTCACACTCACTCACAATGCACACACACAATTACACATGTTCACATGCATTCACACACTCACATACCCACACACTCAGTCACACATACTTTCCTACATAGAAATAATCATGCTTACCCACAGTCACTCACTCACACACTCACACTCACTCACAATGAACACACAAAATTACACATGTTCACACACATTCACACACTCACATACCCACACACTCACTCACACATACTCTCCCACACAGAGATAATCATGCTTATCCACAGTCACTCACACATACATTCACACACTCATACACATATATACACATACTTTCACACTCCCATTCACATACACATATTTACTCACAGACATATACACACACATTCTCACACTCACATTCACAAACATACTCATCCACACATACTCACACTCACATACCTGCACACACATACATACACACTCACACATACTTTCACATAAGAGACATTCACGTCCACATTCACTCACTTACACACACATTTCCCCCCACTAATATACACACTTACATATCTTTACACACCCACATTCACACACAAACTCATTCACATTTACTCACACTCACACGTGCACACACACACACACACACACACACACTTGCTTTCACACTCTCACACACTATAGGTTTATCCAAGAGAAAAAAAAAGGAGTTGTCTTTCTGAGTTGCTTGAAACAGTGATCTCCATCTATTTTAATGAAAATACACAATTTTGTTCTTTCTTTTACAGCCAAATAAAACCACATTGTATTATATATTCTGGGGATTGGAGACATGGCTCAGTGGTTAAAAGCACTGCCTAATGTTCAATTCCCAGTGACCACATGGTGACTCACAACCATCAGTAATGAGATCTGGTGCCCTCTTGAGGAAGAGACCTGGTCAATCGTCTTCATCAACTTAGCCCATGAAACCCAATATGGACAAGCTCAACAGAACTGCCATATATAGGCTGTCCATGCCTGCTTCAGCATTGCCAGGTCATAAAGAGAGAAGGATATTATATATTCCACATTTTTTACTTGTCCATGAATGGACATCATCTTGGCTCTTCTGGGTGGAGTCCCACATAAATGCACATGCAATATCTCTGTATTGTGTTTAGATTCTCTTTCTCGGAATCATTCCTAGTTCTGATATTTCTAAGTCATACCTTTAGTTTCTCAGTTTTATTGAGATGCATGTGACAAAAAGTGTACCGCCTTGATTTGAACATTGCATAGTGCATACATGAGCCATCACATGGGAGGCCAGGATGTGTATGTGCCTGCTCTTTTAAGGAGCATTTAATTTGTGTTATCATATAATTATGCAGTGCAATAGTTTTCCTTATTACATTTTCCTATATTATATATCTCATTGTTGTAGGAGAGAGCGGGCTGTGTCCCACTGCCCGGCTAGCTTACACCCGAAATAACCACACAGAAATTGTATTAATTAAATTACTGCCTGACCCACTAGCTCTAGCCTCTTATTGGCTAACTCTCACATCTTGATTGACCCATTTCCATTAAATCTGTGTATTACCACGTGACTGTGGCTTACCAGCAAGATTCTAACCTATGTCCATCTCAGGCAGGAAATTCATGATGTCTGCCACACTGCCCTTCTTCCCAGCATTCAGTTCAGTCTACTCCGCCTAATTTCTGCCCTATCAAAAGGCCAAGGCAGTTTCTTTATTCAACACATAAACAGAAGGCCCTCCTACACCATCTTATCATATTCACCCCCATTCCCTTCTGCTCCTTTTCCCCTCCCATTCTCACTGGTCCTGACCCCCTTCCTCTTACCATCTATCTTTCTACTTCCAAGTCCATCTGTCTGTCTTTCCTCATTTAATTCTGAAAACTCAGTAGGATTTGTGAGTGTTGCACACAGGAATATGGGGAAGGAATTATGTGCAGGAGCACGGGCTCCTTAGCAGTGACCACAGCATGGAAGAAAAGGCCTTTTCTTCCCCAGTGGTCATTAAGTGTCTGTACCACTAAGAGAGGATCATAGTGAATAAGCCCCTCCTCCCTGGATACCACCATCTGCCTAAGAGTCCCTGAGGTCTGATGCTCAAGCGCTCTTCTACCCTCAGGACATGTGGGCAGGCTCAGTCTCGTGCAGATCTTATGCTGGGGAGTGAAGGATGCCACAGCAATGCCATGCACTGAGACAGTGCCCCCCTCACCCCAGTTTTCCCAGGGCTCCCACATTCTTATCACCACATCTTCATGGATGGTCTCCAAGCCTCAAAGAGGGTAATCCAGAATGGCTGTCCATTTAATAGGCCTTTCATTTCAATATTTTGAGTAGTTACAAATCTCTACTTCTACCGCTACCCACTCCAAAATGGAGCTTTTCTACCCAAAGAGCAAGCTCACCAATCCATAGGCATATCACAAACAAGGGCAAATTCTGCCCATTTGGTACAGCAGCAGCAGCAGCTTTGCTGTGCTCTGCGATTGCCCAGCCATGGGCCTTTGTACCAGATGGAGACTCGCCCCTGTGAGTCAGGCTTCAAACACAGCAGAGTGGTTGAATAGCCCCATTACTTGCCACTGTTATATTTATTGCCTGTCCAGTTGGTAGTATAGTGGTGCCCAAGGTTAAATCACATCTTTAGATGACAGTTCTCTCCCAGAAGCCTGCATAGCATCCCCCAGAGCACTTTCAAGCAGGATTTTTACATCTATGACTAAACCATGTGTTTCTTCACTACATGGTCTTATCACCTAATTCTAGTGAGTATTCATGGCTGTGGCAATTGCCTATGTTGTCGTGGGAGCTATAAAGATTTCATGATAGGGATAGCCTACCTTTGGTACTGATATTCTCATTCACTAACCTGTTTTTTTTTTTTTGTTAACAGTTTTATCCATCAGTGTGTACTGTTTGGGGGAGTCTATGAATGAACAAATCAAAAAGTGGAAACCAATACTGGTTAGTGACGTCTAAATTAACTCCACCTGTGCCATCGTCATCTGGTGTTCCATTTCTGCTATGGACACCAAAGGCAGCTAACTTAGACAGGAAAAGGTTGATTTTGACTTGTGATATCTGTCCACAGTCACTTGGCTCCATCACAGTGTCACTGAGGTGACACAGAGCATGGCAGAGAATTCTTGATGGATGAAGCCAATCATGTTATGGCAGCTTGGAAGCAGAGAGAAGAAAGGTCCAAGGACAAAATTCAGCCTTCAAGAGCACATCTCTAGTGACCGACTGCTGCCAAGAAGGCCCCACTTCTTCAAGTCTCGCCTAATTTCTGGTAGCCCATTTAGGTGACATATCAACAACTGCATGAGCTCACTAATTTGTCAGAGTTCATGTGACCCATTTGCCCTAGCACTGTGACTCCTACGGGAGTTCTAACATTTAACGACAGCATCATCTATGCCAGCTATTAGTTTTTAAAACTTCAGTGGTTTGAGTGTTAACTTGTTCCACTTTAGGTACAAATCACTGTCCCCAACATCAGCTGGATGGGACTTGAGAGACCCATAGCACCCTAAAAATATCTACCCAATAGCAGCTGTTCTCAGTTTTCCAAATAGAATACCTAGTGACATCAGACACTGGGACAGTCACTGCAAAGAAACTCCTAAGAATGTAGATTCAGAAGTCAGTTTACTAAGACCAGACAACATAGGTACAGTCGTCTCTAGTTGTTCAACCTCTGCCATGATTGAATTATCAGGGTTCAATTTTCTGCCTTTAATACTTCCATTGTATGATGTCATTTATTAATAAATTATAGTGGTAGATACAGGATAAGGCCAATGACTTGTTATCATTTTTAACATGGTTTTGGGGAGGTGAACTTTTGGGAACTGAACGTGGGCTCTCACACATGGTAGGCAAGTGCTCTATCACTGAGCTATATCCCCAGTGTTGGTTTTGATTTGAAGTTGACACTTGAAAATTGTACTTATTTGTGGGGGAGCAAGGGATAGCTTCACATGACTCCCAGGTACAATGTGGGAAGATCAAATCTAGCCAACATAACCATCCATCTCCTGAAACGCTCACTACCTCTTATGTGAACGTGGGAGAATCACTGCCCAACACCCCTGCAGGGCTCAGTCCTCAGCTATGGAGCATGCTCAGAACACTGGGGAACAAACCAGACAGAAGGAAACAAGCCTCGCTCCCCTGCCCAGGTGAGGCTTTATGTCCTTATAAACCATCTCACCATTAGCTCTCACCCAGTCTTCCCTCAGTCCTCCCACTGCCCTCCTACTCAGTCAGAAGGAGGGATTTGGGTGACAAGGGAAACCCAACAGGTGATGCCTCCATACCTGCAACAGGAAAAACAACAGGTGGATTACCATTGGAGTGGAAACAGAAAGGAGAAAACGTGGTGGAAGAGAAAGAGAAAGAGAAAACACAGAGAGCTTAGCCACTAGACCTTGGGTTCCAGTGTTCTGTGAGTTCAGGTTTGTGAAGACATTGAAGGGGTCGTTTCTGTACTTGGCAGTAGACAGCAAGCAGGGAGACCACTGTGTGGAAAGAGCTATTTCAGGGGAAGGGGCAGCCTGCCAGGGGAAACAACAGAGAGAGGTGTTCCCAACAGGCTTGGGACAGCAATCAACAGGAAAGACAAGGGCCCACAACCACGCAGAGCGGTGACTAGTTCAGTCATTTTCCTTTTCAGATTTTTCTCATCCATGGTGTCCACCTACTCACTTCCAGTGCAAGCAGCTGGCATATGATCTGAATCAAATGAATGGAATCTGACAGGTTCTGTGCACCCGAATTGCTTATGCCCAAGTCCTGATGTGCTGGTGTGTATGTGGTGGTGTGGGGACATTAGTCCTGATCTGCTGGTGTGTGTGTGGTTTGGGGGCCTTATCCTCCAGTCCCCATTGCCCAAAAATCCATCTCTTCCCACTCCCCAAGTATTTGGAATCCTCCATCCATACGTGCCAGGCTTAGTCTGTTCTAGCAAACACACAGACTTCTTTACAGGTCAGGGTAGATTTATCTTCGGAGTCTCAAAGAAGGTTAGGAATTCATATGAGTTGTAAATATTGATATGTGGGTGTTGCTTAAATGGATGGCTGCCTTTCATTGTTGCAATAAATATCTTTGAAGTTTTTCTATAAAGTTAAATACAGCGAACCCTATGACAAAATAGTTAGGTTTGAATGTGGCTTTAAATAAGTAAATTGCTAAAATCCCACTTAGATGCTCTTTGAGGCACTCCAGCCATGCAGAATCAGGCAGACTGATGTCTGGGCCTTTCTATAGCTGCACTGGTATCTTTCATAGACCTGGTGTTTGGCTGCCTTAAGCAATGGGTGGTGGTGGGTAGAGGGCTTCCTGGCTATACCTAACCCTGTCTAATCAGGAATCTGGGGACATAGGGGTGACATCTCAAGTTTTAATGAACTTTCCTGGGTAATTCCTGTCTATATCAGTGACTGAGAATATTAGCTTTTGGAGACTAAAAGTGTCCTAGACATCCACTGTATGACAGAAGCACACCTGTCCTTCCTCCCAGGAAGGACACTCATACCTATAAGGACTAGGTTACTCTTGGAGTCCAAAGAAGTACTTGAGTTTCTCCCAAGGATCTTGTCACCTGAGCCTGAAAAGGAGGGAGCAAAAGCAAATTGGACAAAAAAGCCACACACATGTGAACTTCAGGTGAAGAAAACACCACGGAGTCCATTCAGAGAGGACCTCAGTCTCCCTCTCTTGCAGGGAGACTGAGGCTAGGAGCAACCACAGCCTATGACTTGGAGGAACCCTTCTGTTCATGGTACCTGTGTCAGATTCGTAGGTATTAAGCTTTTGGAGAGGGAACGCCTGAGATGGATGCTCTCCTGGCTCAGGCTCCTGCTGTATGTGAGGTCTGAGTGTCAGTGTGGACCCCTCAGCTCCAGACACCCCAACTCAACATCTGAACCTATTGGTCTCTGTGCATCCTGTGTCAGACACCAGCCTCATAAAGCTACCACTGGCCATCATAGAACATAGCCATGGGCAGTTCTCCCAGCCAGCGTATTCACCAGGCTTTTGTTATTCCCATAATCTCCAGTGAGAAATTCCCCTTCACTTCCCGTCTTTCTCATCTTACACAAAGGGTCATACCACACAGCTAGTGGAATGGGGAGAAACTGAGACATCTGAAGGAATCCTGCAATTTCTGGAGTTGTTTTCTTCATGGTTATGCCCTGTCCTTGTGGGGTGCTCTGTTCTCAGGAGGTTTTCTTAATCTTGTAACAAACATAATACGTTCTGTGGGCACAAACTCTCTCTTTCATATGAATAAAAAACCCATTGGAAAAGAATTCTGTCACTATCTTTGAAGACTGGTGCCCCCTCCAGCTGCCCTGACTACAGTTGTATGCCATCCCAGAGACTCAGGTTCTCATGGGGAGCTGAGGGATGAAACCAAACAGCGAAGCATTTGTTCAGCCTAAGAAAGTAATAGAAAGTAATTCAACAGACATCAGTGTAAGCCAGTGCTTTCCATTCATAGACAACCAAGAACCTTAAACCCTGAAGACCGTGTTAACAGATGAAGAAAACCTGGGCAGTGCACTCCTCCTAGTAGCTTGGGTGACAGTGACGTGGGGTTGTAGGCTTGTTTCTTATTGACTCTGGGATCTTGGGAGAAAGGGCAGACTCACAAGTGTCAGAACAATTAGTTCTCAGGAGACAGCACATCAATGTTACCTTCCTTTACCTGGGTTGTGCCCGTATGTTGTTCGGATTGCTAAGCTGACCACTCCCTATACTGTGGGTGTAACCATGCCCACACAGGCGGCTGATCCTCAGGAGGTAAGCCTTTCCTGGGCTCTTGGGTAGATATTCAGGAATCATCCTGGGAGGCATGCCTGTCCTCCCTCTGTTATTTGGCTGTCATGGTGAGAGATGCTTTTCCCTATTGTACCTGACTATGATGGGCTGAAGCCCCTGAAACCAAGAGCACAGATAAGTCCTTCATCCTTCAATAGATTTCCTTGGGTATCAGACACAATGCTGGGAAGTCTCATAGTCCCATAACTTATCACTCAGCTCAGTGAAAACCAAGGACTCCCTGCCCAAAGCACCATCAGCATCTTCTAAGGACCACTGAGTTTTGAGTTTCTAAAGCTCCAGCCACATGACTTCTGAGCACCAAAGAGCTTAGACAGCCTTTCCTATTGTATCAAGTCTCCAACTCAAGCTCCTCAGGGACAAGGAAGGTGACCCCCCAGAGTGGGGGAGAGGCTTCCCAGCTCTGCAGACCTCTCCAGCCACCCACACTTGCCACAGGCATTGGTTCTGCCTCCTAAGAATTAATCCATACTCTGTCTTGCAGGGCCTTCTGCAGCAGCGTGCACGTCAGCACAGATCTCAGGCAACTGCACTTTCTTCTCTATTGCTACACTGACTTTGCCATCTGTTTGCAGACCTCTGAAGCTCCTGACTGCATAGGATCCAGCTTGGTGCAGAACTCCTGCCCCTTACACTTTGTCTTCAACATCACATCTGCACACATTCCCTGTGGCTCAGATCCATTCTGCCTGACTTTACTGGCTTATTTGCTGAATTCACATTTGAAAAAATGTCTAACATTAAGAATATCAAATTTTTGCTATGAACATAGTTGATCACATGTCCTTGTGGTATGATTGGGCATCTTTGGATATATACCCAACAGCAGTATTGCCGGGTCTGGTGGTTTCCTACATTTCTGAGAAATTGTCATACTGACTTCCAAAGCAGCTGGCTAAGTTTGCTATGTTCATAGCAGCTTTATTTGTAATAGCCAGAACCTGGAAACAACCTAGATGCCCCTCAACTGAAGGATGGGCAAAGAGAATGTGGTACAACACAATGGAGTACTGCATAGCAGTAAAAAAAATGAGATTTTGAAATTTGCAGATAAATGGATCAATTTAGAAAAAAAACTATATTGAGTGAGGTAACCCAGACCCGGAAAGACAAATATCATATGTATTCCATCATAGGTGGTTTTTAGACATAAAACAAAGAAAAACCAGCCTATAAACCACAACCCCAGAGAGCCTAGACAACAAAGAAGACCCTAAGAGACATACATGGATCTACACAGGAAGGAGAAAGGTACAATATCTCCTGAGTAAATTGGGAGCACAGGGGTCATGAGAGAGGGCAGAAGGGAAGAGGGTAGGAAGGGAGGGGAGAGGAGGAAATATATAGCACAATAAGAACAATAAAAAAAGAAAAATAAATATCGAGCTTCATGGAAAAGTACAAGAGGAATGGAAGAATAAGGATTGGATCCAGCACAACTTTGCTGGTCACAGACAGTCCTTTACATCACTGCAGAGCTCATAGGGTCAAGGACAAGTGTTGTGTTGTTGTATGCTCTATGGTATGAAAGAGTTGCAGATTAATGGGAGATTGTAGTAAACAACATGGAGATGCTGTGGACTCTTTAGCCAGCTCCCACCGGTAGCATCCTGCCTACCCACAGAGCCCGAGCACGGTGCAGACAGGCACACTGATGGACCTTCCATCATACTTCTTTCCTATTTCCCAAACACATTCACTGTGGGCCTGCACGTGCATTCAGTATTACTGAGCTTTGTCATATTTCTCATCCAAAATGGGAGAAAAGTGTTCTTTCATCCATTTGTTTATCTGAACTCTTTCCAAAGTGTGTTTTGCCTGATTAAATGGACTCCTTTAGTGTTGAATCTGTACAGTGATTTTTTAAAATGATGTTCTTCTGCTGTTTCTAATAGCATGCTAATTTGAAACACAAGTTCATCTTACAGGCAAGTGAAGAGTTAGGGATGTCTGAGTCACACCATGTCACAGGACAGACACATGTGTGTAACTGCTTCAAATCTCATAGTGGTGTCCATGATCTGGTTACCATAGGGAAGTTGGTTTCCTTTTCACTGGACAAATCAAGCATCCATTAGTTTGGAGCACAAACATGCACAGTGCACTACCTCTCTTCTGGGAACTAAGTTGTGCTCCCCCAAATCCATATGTTGTCCATTAGCACCCAATAATACTTCAGCCAGAGCCCGAGTGGAAGAGGTAATCATGGGTAAATAAGCCATCATCACAGCGCTCTAATCTGATAGATCTGTGCATGGAGTTGGACTGACTTGCTAAGTTCTCTGCCATGTTTTATATGGTAGGAAGGTGGATCAAAGCATTATGAGAAGAAGCGTTCATCAGAGCTGGACCACAATGACCTGATCTTAGATGTCAGCTTTTAGGAAAAGATGATGATTTTGATGGGGTCAGTTGAGCACAAGGAGGCAGCCACCCTTGTTCTAAGCTCAATGTTTGTGCGCTACATTTTCCTAGCATGGACATACTGCCTAATCCTTGCTCTGTTCTTTCATGTCGTCACACCAAGGAATGAGATTCAGTAGTGCTCAAGAGCACATGGTTGGTAGCCCTTGGTTGGGGGGATAACATTACCGGGGAAATACCACAGCGAAGATTTTGGGTTCAAATCATAGTCCAATGAGTCTTATTTATTAAACTCAGACAGCAGTTATACTTCTGAAGAATATGAAAACTTACTTTTGTTTTTAATTAAGGCCGGCACGGAGTTGCCACAAACAGTTAATCTCACCACGTTCTCTGGTGCCTGGAGAATTACTGCCTATGTAAATTGCCTCTCTGCTGGGGTTTTCTTTTCTGTGAGCCACTCAGTGAGTGCCGAATATGTTGAGTATAGTAATGAGAAATGAATTTTCCTTTATCTTCATGGAAAATCATATTAGGTGTAATTGGATAAAACCAAGAATAAACAATCAATCACTGCTCGTTTGGGCTCCAGTTGGCATGTAGGTCATTAGATGCTGAAGTTGGCGCTGCTCTGAGCCTCTCTTTTGCACACTTTTGTAAATTCTGCAGTGCGAACTCCTTCACTGTGTGACTGCCTAAGCCTAATCTTTGACAGTATTACACAGGTGAGGTGGTCAGATCTAAAATAACTTTTAGTGTCCTCATTAGGGCAAAATATAATCTAATTTTGTCTCCCTGAAACGAAGATGTTTTCCCAACCCATCCTTGCTAACCTGTGCTGAAGGAACAAGAGCAGAACTTGGTGTTTATGATGAATGTGCTGTTGCTGAGACTATGTGTATCCTGTGTGGGGCCAGCAGCACCCGGTAGACGCTATGCTTTCTACCCTTCTCGTGTGACCCTGTCGACCTCGGAAATCAGCCCCCCTTCCAGAGCGCGCGCGCACACGCGCACACACACACACACACACACACACACACAAACACAGACACACACACAGACACACATACACGTGAGCCCTGTTCACCTGAACCCTGAGTCTAAGGGCAGTACACATGAGCATGAGCACACTTGGGCTCCTGCAGAAGTGGTGGCTGTGGCTGTACGCTCTGAGCACACCCAGGATGCCTGACGTTCCCAGATCCCACACTTTGCAAACAGAAGCCATTTTCTGATGAGAAACACTTGCCTGTGTTGACTTTGTCCTGACTCAGATTGACAGCTAAACAAGCCAGACAGAGTGAGGAGGAGCGAACGAGGAAACGATTCCCACCCTCAGATAAGCTTCTTTAGTCCAGTCAGAGGCCTCCTGTGAGCTGTTACATGCTCTACCACCAAGCCACCATCCAAGCCTAAACCCACAGCCTCTTGAAGGGCCTTAGGATGCTACAGGAGGGTCTGTTTATGGTTCTCTTTTCAGAAAGAAGACGGGACGCCTTTAGTTTTCTTGACATCTTACTCAAAGGCTGAGGTGGGTGAACAGAAGTAGCTGAACCACTGCTATGTGCTAAAGCCGGTCACTTGGGTGTGAGCTTGCGTCTCTGTCATCTGTTTCCTACACGGCAGCAGAAAGAAGTTCATGGGATCCTGCTGAAATGTGATTCCTGGGGTTTGAAATGTATCAGTGTTGATTAACCTGTGTGTCTGTACATGTCGGGACATACAGGCAGGTGTGAGTCCATGTGTGTGTGTACCCATCAGTGCAGAAGAGAGGGGACGATTTGACCTTCCTTCCTCAGGAACGATCCACCTTTTATGCTGATATAATGTCACCCACTGACCTGGATCTCACCAGTCAGGCTGACCAGCTTTCCAAAGAGCCCAGGATCGCCCTGTTTTTGCCTTGCCAGGGTTGTGCTTGCTGGTGAACACTACCACACTTGGCTTTACTATGTGGCTTCTGGGAAGCAGACTCAGGTATTCATGCTCACCTGGCAAGCGCTTTACCAACTAACTGAGCCATTTCCCCAGCCCCAAGACTGGTTAGTTTTGATGGAAAATCATTTAAATCCTGTTACTCATAAAACAGAAGAAATTAACAAAATTCTTAACTTATAACCAATTTCTATTTTTACCATCAATTTTTTTTACTAAATGCTATGCTAAAGTACGCCACATTTATTTGACACTTTCCAAACTTGTAAGTGGAGTGATTTTTCTATATTTCTTACCTTTTTTAATTTTTATTATTTTAAAAACATTCTAGAGCAAGTACAGTATAGGAAAGGGAAGGTGTACCCAAACCTTGAGAGAACTTTGTCCGCTATTATATCAACCTTTTCTGAGTTGTGTGGTGGTGGTGGTGGGGCTCATCCCATCCATCACTGTCAAGCTTTGCAGATGCAATCACAGTCCCCAAGTTTATTTTAATTAAAAACGGCGATTGCGGAGGTTACATTAGTGCTGGCATTTGTTCTTGTTTAAATATTCCCCGAATGATAAAGTTCTCAAGATATTTCTCAGGGGTGCAGGTACCAAATGACTCTATTGGGTATTATATAACCGAGAGATCACAAGCTACAAGCTAAACCCATGAGATACTTTGAGAAATA
Source organism: Dicrostonyx torquatus (assembly GCA_028555095.1). Classification (NCBI taxonomy): domain Eukaryota; kingdom Metazoa; phylum Chordata; class Mammalia; order Rodentia; family Cricetidae; genus Dicrostonyx; species Dicrostonyx torquatus. The sequence goes on from JAQHUG010000093.1 coordinate 3,963,960, forward strand.
TTTTATACAAATATTTGTGAAACACGTGTGACTTGCAGTCCTATCTCTTGGATCTAACACCCTTGACCTTGATTCATGATCCTTCAGTCACTGCCAAAGTGCTCCAAATATGAATCCAATGGTACCTTTGATGTCACACTCCAGAGGAGGTGACTTGGTTTCCGTCACTGTTTGCCCTTAGCCAGCAAGGTGGCATGTAGAACCTGAAAACTCTCATCACCAGTATCTTGAGGAAGGAGCATGAAGTAACTCATTTTCTTCTTTTCCTCTGAGCTGGGAGAGGACTAGGCAGGCCATCTGGACTTCAGGTAACAGGAACAGGGTGTCAGCCAGCATGCCAGGCTCCAAGAGCTCCACATGCTTTGGTTCTCATCAACTACTCCCACATAGAGCACCATAGTCATGCTACTCCCTCATAGGGCACCCATAGTCATGCTACTCCCTCATAGGGCGCCCATAGTCATGCTACTCCCTCATAGGGCGCCCATAGTCATGCTACTCCCTCATAGGGCGCCCATAGTCATGCTACTCCCTCATAGGACACCCATAGTCATGCTACTCCCTCATAGAGCACCCATAGTCATGCTACTCCCTCATAGGGCGCCCATAGTCATGCTACTCCCACACTACAGCATATCCAGTCTCCAGGCAACCTACATTCATGTGTTTCCCACCTGTGGCTCATACTGCACACACCTACCATCTTGTTCAGAGCTGGTTGCAGACCCTACTCTCCCCTCTTAGTGAGATGCACTGCTTAGCTGCCCAGTTCTTAAACAATCTCCTTCCTATTTTAGTAAAAACATGTAAGAAGTGGATCCCAGATACTGGTAAGAGCCCAACACCACTTACGAATGTGTAGACATTTGCTGGGATCATGGCTGGCTACACAGGGAGATGTCGTAGACAACCAATGTAGAAAGGAGGAATGTGTGTGGGCAGAACTGAGTACACACACCCGCAAAGAGATCCTGGTCATAGCTCAGCATTGCCCAATGGTGAACATGTGAGAGGAAGTTCTGAGTTCGGCCCAACACTCTTGACCCTCCAGCACTGCTCTCCGCTCTCTGGAATCACAGTTAATGGAACTTAGGGAGATGTTTCATCTTGACCCATCATTGTCTATGTTGCTTTCCAAAATGAAAGATCTAAATATGGTTTTTATTTCTCAAACAAAATAGAACAAAAAAGAAAAGAAGAGAGAAAAAAAGAAAAACCCTATGGCATCAGTTTTCTGTTCACCTTTTAAATGATTTAAATAAATAATAAAACTTGTTTCTCATCTTGGGTCTCAGAGAAAATGAGACCCACAGTCCTCAGAGGGATAAGAAAGAACTGAGACTTTCTATTGGACTGTAGGTGACCTGCATTATAATCAGAGAATACTTGTTCTTTTCCTGGCCACGCAGACCCAATAATCACACACAAACTATATTAATTACAACACTGTTTGACCAATAGTTTAGACATATTCCTAATTTCATCTTAAATTAATCCATTTCCATTAGTTTATGTATCGCCATGAGGCTGTGGCCTACCAGAAAGGTTTTGGTGTCTTTCTCTTTCGGCTGCTACATGGCATCTTCTTGACTCTTTATCTTTATCTTCTTTCTCTTTATCTCTTTTTAGGATTTCCTGCCTGGCTTTACTCCACTAAGCCATTAGCCAAAACAGCTTTACTCATTAACCAATAAGAAGCCTTCTTCTTACTGCATGTTAGCTGATGTGCCTGTGTGACGCGTGCTTCTTATAGGTGCTCACTAAACATAGGCACAGGGATGAGGGGGTGTCTCATTGATTGTGTGAAGACATATACTACCCAAAACATATTCTAATTCATCAACAAGTGAACAGATACCTCCACAGACTTTGTAAAATGGTAAACAAAAGCTGTGCACTCTCCCCAAATTCTCTACCTCCCTCCATGCCTCCTTCTTTCTTTTTGTCCCCATTGTCTTCCAACTACTTAGCTCCTTCTTTTCCTCTTCCATGTCTTTCCGCTTCCCTTCCTTCCTTCTATCTTTTCTTTTTCCCTTCCTTCCTCCTTTGCCCCTCCCTCCTTCTTTCTTTCTATGGTCAGGATATAAAATAAATAAACAAACAAACAAATAAAAATCAAGACATGTTTTAGCAAATTAAAAACAAAACGACCCACATAAAATCTAGGGAACTGCTATATTTCTTGTGAACTTTAAGTAACTTGGAAGAATGCTTAGATGGGAATTGAAAGAATAGAAAACATTTGGGTTTTTTGTTTGTTTGTTTTTGCATGATTATTCCCGTCTGAATGCTCCAATCTTGTGGTGAGTGTAGCTCTGTTAATCATAAGACATTTAATGGCACCCTGTTTCCAGCTCCCATTAGATGTGAGATAGAGAAAAATAACAAACATCTCCAGACCTGGCCAGGAAGCACTCAGGGAGCAGGTTGACTCTTTCTGGGGAAATTCAGGTCTTTGCAACAGAATGAGCACCAACACAGACTGTAAGAGCATAATGATAATACGTCTTTGCCTACTGTTTCAGTTGACTAATGTGTGAATTACATTGTTTTCCTTTAAGGTATTCTTTTTAGCATGGATCAGATAGAATACAAGAGCACCAACTGATCTCCTATGACGTAACCACCCATGAGGAATCTGGTGGGTGAATCTTTAGAAGGATCATTAGACATTAGATCACAACAAGAGCCAAATGAATCATTGGCTTTAAAGACTGAAAATTCAAGGAAAGTGTAGGCTGAAGTAACCACACAGTCTTAATATTAATTATAAATGCTCAGCTAATAGCTCAGGGTTTATTACTAACTAACTCTTACATCTTCAATTAGCCCATATTTTTATCTATGCTTTCTCCTGTGGCTTGGTTCCTGTTATCAGTACTGAATGTCCATCTTGCTTCTCTCTGCATCTGCTTGCTGCTCCTCTGACTCTACCCTTCTTCCCAGATATCTCTGTTTGTTTTTTCCCCTAACCTTATGTTTTCCAGCTCTTGGTCAGTCAGCTTCTTTAGTAAACCAAGCACAGCAACATATATTCACACAGTGTAAAGGAATAATCCACAGGAGAGCCCCAGAGACAGCTGGCAAACAACCTCGGTGTTCTCCTGACCTGAGCCTCACTTTAGAGCCATAAGTCTATTCACAGAGGATGGGGTCATCTACACCATGATGGGAAATCATAGTGAGTTTAGCTGAAAGTGGATCCATCTCAGGTACTGCATACAAGAACACCTCTGCCTTTCTTTTAACATGAGCACACCTGTGCATAGTGGAGCATAAATCTTGCAAAGCACACTGGAAGAGAAATATCTCATAGGTAAGGTGCTCATAGAACCAGAACAGGCTAACAGAAAGCACCTGATTCTGAGGTCACCTAAAGGTCTTACTTTATAAGTGTCAATCATGTTGAACTTTACCTTAACAGGATAAAAACGACTTTTGGTGTTTCTATGGTGTAGGAGATCCTTCTGTATTTGTGTTGCTATCGTTGGTTAAATAAAGAAACTGCCTTGGCTTTTGATAGGGCAGAACTTAGATAGGTGGGGAAGACAGAACAGAATTCTGGGAGGAAGAAGGCAGTGTGTCAGACACCATGAAGCTCCTGCCTGAGACAGATACTGGTTAGAATCTTTCCCAGTAAGCCACGACCTTGTGGTGAACACAGATTAATAGAAATGGGTAAGATCAAGATGTGAGAGTTGGCCAAGAAGAGGCTAGATATAATGGGCCAGGCAGTACTTTAATTACTACAATTTCTGTGTGATTATTTTGGAGGTTAAGCTAGCCCGGTGGTGGGACACGGCTCGCTCCTCCTGTAACATTTCTATGAGAAGCAGGTATGTGAAAGCATATACTGAAGGAGACATAGGCTATACCCCTCAATCACAAAACCCAATTCAATGAATTCTTTATCTGGATGAATGTTTATGTATCTACACAAAACTGAAAAAATATCAACATTAATATTTGAGAGCTACCTACCAGAGAAAGATCACATGTGACTCCAAGACATGTAGAGGTGGAACGCATGCAAGAAACTTCCACACATAACACTGTGAAGTTGGGAAGGAGTAGTCAACTCCAATCCTATTGGTTTTCTTTTCCACCTCAGGATTTCTCTGAGTCCAGGAGTGAATTCTTATCAGTGAGCACCATAGATCATCATGGCCCAACGAACCACAAAATCTGTTCCAGTGCATGGCAATCTCAAGTTGATAAACTGTGGATGCGAAGAAGCAGAAAATGAGCTTTGCACCTGCACTTCATCAGCCAAAGTCAGGACCACTTGCTGAGTCCAAAAGCTCTGACATACACACTGTGGGGTGTGATGTCCACATTTGACTTCTTCATTCTTAGAAATATAGCAGTTGACTCTCTTTATAGTACCCATATGTGTGAACTCTCAACACACGCACACACACATATGCACACACACATGGATGAAAGCACAGACCTTTTCTTTTTTTATTTATTTATTATGTATACAATATTCTTTCTGTGTGTATGCCTGAAGGCCAGAAGAGGGCACAAGACCTCATTGCAGATGGTTGTGAGCCACCATGTGGTTGCTGGGAATTGAACTCAGGACCTTTGAAGAGCAGGCAATGCTCTTAACCACTGAGCCATCTCTCCATCCCCAGAGACCTTTTCTATCATTAACATAAAGCTCTTCAAGGAAGTCTAGAGCTTTTCAACACCCCACTTATCAAACATCACAACATTCAATCTTTCCTTATTGAACCCACCCCTTGCCAATCCCAGTATTCTTATCCCCAGAGCTCTGCTGAAACATCTATCTCTTCTGGCAGAGAAAGGAAGGAGCCAGGGAGCTTCTAGTCAGAATAATTTCTGTATGTCTTACCTACCCACTGCTCAGTAAGTCTTGACTCCATCACTTGCCATAATGCCCAAAGACCTCTTAGCTACAAAGGTAGACTACTTGTAATGTCCCATCTTACATCTTCTCCAGAGAAGATTCACAAGGTAAAACCAGAGGACATTCCAGTCTTGGCTATATTGCAGGAGTTACAATGGTCTCAAGAGTACCAGGACAAAGCACCATGCTTGGGTGTCACTGTATAGGCAGTCTTCTTGTGCATGGCAGCTCAGCTCTGCAGGGCCTCATGTTCAGCAAAAAGACATAGGCAACCATAACCTCTAGTGCAGTGACTCTACCTACTCGCCTCTGGACATTGCATCTCTACGTACAAGAAGTTTGAGAGAGAAGTAGACCCATCTATAGTGAAAAGTGGCTAGTTATGTCAGGCAGCAACAGCCACCACACTAATGTGAAGTAGGTAGCTCCCTGCATTACATTTTTACACTACTTTCGAGAGATTTTTCTCTTGGGTACCTTTGCATAGTGATTATTTTCAGTCAATATCCAGTCCAGCTGACCACTCAGAGTATCACTACCAAAAAATATGCCGTGTGGCAATTGTGTAAATCAAGAGATGATGCAAATGTTGAAATGCAAAATGACTGATGCTTCCCCAGGTACAAGGTGGGTCCCCACTGCTGCTCAGTTGCTATTATTGATATTATTTTCAATTACAATATTTCATGTTTGTGTGTTTATTTGCAGATTTTGCCTGCACCATAGGATTAACTATCCTCATCACTCTCTCTATATTTTCTTTTTATTGTTTCTCCAACTGGAAATGTCTTTCTCTATTTCCACTGAATGCTGGATATACTTTTAACTACTAATTCCCTGGGAAACGTCTCTATAGCAGGTTCCTTAATGTTTGTTACTATGGATGTGTTAAGTGTGAAATGGTCATGGGAACTGCTCTTCTAAGACCTATACTGGTATTTCTGGACTACCTAGCCCTTGAACTGCAGAAAAGGATGTAGGCCATACTGTCTGGTTTAATAAAATTGGCAGTTGGTTAATTTCTGACGGGATTTTAATTAATAAATTTCAGGGAAATCATATAACAAAATTCAAAATATGGGAATTTTTTAGCTCAGAAATCTTTTTTTCTAAATTTTTTCTCCAAAGAAGTAATGATATGTAAGAATAATATAGCATTAATTCAATGTAGTATTATAAACTGTCTAAAGTCCAGTAATAGAATTATCAATAAATTGGAGTCATGAGATGATGAACAATAATTAGAATTATATTATCTGAAAAATAGTCAATACAATGAAAATCATTCCTATTTGAACCCTGAGTGGAGTATGCATGTTTATGCCCTGATCCTGTTTGGTGAGATGCATGCATAGATAAATGACTGAAGGGAAGTTACCAAACCTTTAAAAGTGATGACAACTTTTAAAGTGCTGGAGAGGTTGTGGGGTAAAGGGAACACTTCTGCTGGTGGGAATGCAAATTGGTACAGCCCCCTTTGGATATCAGTGTGGAGATTTCTCAAAAAAATTAGGAAACAACCTTCCTCAAGACCCAGTAATACCACTTTTGGATATATATTGAAAGGATGCTCAATCGTGCCACAAGGATGTGTGTTCAACTATGTTCATAGCAGCTTTGTTTGTCATAGCCAGAACCTGGAAACAACCTAAATGCTTCTTGACTGAAGAATGGATAAGGAAAATGTGGTACATTTATACAATGGAGTACTACACAGCAGAAAAAAAAATGACATCTTGAAATTTGCAGCCAAATGGATGGAGCTAGAAAATATCATTTTGAGTGAGGTAGCCCAGATATGGAAAGACAATTATCACATGTACTCACTCATAAAGTGATTTTTAAACATAAAGCAAAGAAAACCAACCTACAAACTACAATCCAAGAGAACTTAGACAATAATGAGGTCACTAAGAAAGACTTACATAGATTTACATGGGAAGTAGAAGAAGACAAGATCTCCTGAGTAAATTGGGAGCATGAGAACCTTGGGGGAGGGGCAAAGAAGAGGGAAGAGGAAAGAAGGGGAGCAGAGGAAAATGTAGAGCTCAATAAAAATTAAAAAAAAAAGTGCTCATTGCCAGGCCATGGGGGTTTCGAGTTGACTTCTTTCCCATAGTCTGTGCTGTGAAGCAATGCTCAGAGTCCTGCGAATTCTGCAGGGTGAGGGTGTTGAGACAATGCTGGAGCACATGGCGTAGCTTCTTCAGTCAGGGGAGATTCTGCTCAAGAGAATTCTAGCAGCAACGGGACATGTCTTATATCTGTGGTCCTGTTGACCATGTGATGTGTGTAAGAGCCCCACACAAGGAAGAGTCATGGCAGAGGGCTGGGATTGGGAGTCCCTGGAGTAGCGAGGGTGCCTGTTGAGAAGGCAGAACACCAGTTAAGTCTGTGCAAACGCTGTTGCCTCCGTGGAAACTGAGCCATCTAGGGCTATGCATAGGGAACAACATTGTTAATCTCACGGCAGAGTCAAGGCACGACAGAGCAACGTGTGTGCAGTGCTCGGCGTGGGGCAGGGCTGGATACCAAGTTTTCTTATTAAGAGGTTAACAGCTCTTAATAAGAAAATATATTGGGGAAAATACTGAGAGATCAGAGAGATGAAGGAGCAAAACCACAGCACCTTACCTACTAAACTTCTCAGCTGAAAAGAAACTGAGCTCCTGTCTCCTCCTGCCTTATCATTTCCTCTCTCTGCCCAGTCATTCACTTCCTGTCTGTCTATGCAGACCTCCAGACCCCTACAGTTAGCTAGAGGCTTGCTCTACTCTCTGATCTTCAGGAAAACTTTATTTGTACAAACAATATATCACCACACTGTTATGTTACACACACAAACATACACATATCACATACTCACACCTCACATACATGCCCTACACATCAACAAACACACATACACACCTCACATACAAACATACACATACACACGACACACCCAAACACAGAGACACTAAAACAAACACATACACACATACCACACATGTACACACCACTCATACATATACATACTCCATACATCAACACACATATATACACCACATACATAAATACACACCACACATATGTGCATCACACACACATACACACTACACATACACACAAAACACACACATACATACCACACAGATACCACACACACACATACAGACTACACACATCATATACATACACACATATACACATACCACACAGCATACACATAAACACATATGACATACCACACACACCCCATACATACCACACACCATGCACACACATGCCAAACACACCACATACACACACACACACACACCAAACACACCACACACTACACCACCATCTCCACACACATACCATTGCAAAGGCATGTGGAAATACAAAGATCACCATTTAGGCACACATGGAGTAAGCAAGACATGGTCCATGACCTTATCTTTTTCCATTTATTCTTGCTGCTTAAGCAATGTGGATGCTGAGTGTAACAGCTAACAGCACTGATTAGCTGATCCCTGCTTTCCTGTGCTACCCCATCCCCTCCCACCTTCCTCCTTAGAGGCAGCCTAGTTGTGGGAATTTCATGTATTTTCCCCATTGCAAGCATGTGTCCATCAACCACCTGTCAAGAGCTCTGTCTATTATCCTCATCTCTCTACTGTGTGTAATCTTAAACAGTCAGGCAGTCTTTGTTCCTTCCTTGAACTGGCGTGTTGCTTCTGCCCTCCTTCAGAACAGGCAAGGGCTCCCATGATCTAACTTCTCTCCCAAGCCTCGTTTCATAGGCATGCTCTTACTGCTGGTTCCTTTATTTTAAGCAGACATACCAACCATTTTTCCAATATGAGTTGTCCACTTTCGCTGGGCACTTTTATCCAATTTCTTCGTTTTGAAATGTCTTCTTAATGAATGAACTCTTTAGTAACACTGTTTCGTTATTGTTGTTTATGCCATAACCAAGAAGTGGTAAGCTCTTAGCCTTTGCATGGTTGAGAAGAATCTGAATTTAGCCATACACCTTAGTGAGAGATTGGGTGTAGAAATGGGTCTTCTACTGTTTTGTCTTGAGCATCCTGAATCTGGCTTTTCTTACTTTTCTGGCTTTTCTTGCTTTAGTTGAGACACTCTAAACAATTTTGATGACTCACATTAGCAGTTATGAGTTTGTTCTTCCAAAGATTTAAATTATTTTAAGGTTTTTTAATTTACAATATAGTTTATGCAATTTTGTTAACCTAATAAGATTTTTTGGGGCACCCGGCAGTGGTGGCACATGCCTATAATCCCAGCACTCAGGAGGCAGAGGCAGGCTGATCTTTGTGAGTTCAAAGCCAACCTGGTCTATAAGAGTTAGTTCCAGGACAGGCTCCAAAGCTCCAAAGCTACAGAGAAACCATGTCTCAAAAACAAAAAACAAAAGAAAAAAAATTGGTTGACCGGCCTGCACTTGGATGGTATCTTTGGGCTGGAGAGAGAGCTCAGAGGTTAAAAGCACTGTTTGCTCTTCCAAAGGTCTTAAGTTCAATTACCAGCAACCACATGGTGGCTCACAACCATCTGTAATGAGATCTGTTTCCCTCTTCTGGCCCACAGGCAGGAAACCACTGTATACTTAATATATAAATAAATCTTTTTTTAAAAAAAAGATTTTTTTAAAAAAAATTCTTCTCATTGCTGGTTGTGTGTCAAATGTCTGAAAAATGCATGTCCACCAGTATTTTCAGTATGGCGTGTGTTACTCGCACCTTACTTAACTCTTTTGGTCTCCATTCCTTCTGAGGCATGCTCTTGCCCAGGTCTTCCCATTTATTAATACTCTCCTTAGCCATGTCTTGTCAAGGATTTCTCCTTTGTTTACAATTTCTTTTTCTTCTTTAATTAGAAGAATATACTTCAGTATTTTAATGGGTTGTATTTCACAATAAATTGATTTTATAATCCTGTAATACTTACCCCTTCCCTTGCACATATTTTGAATAATTAATAATACTCTTTTAGAATTCATTCATGCCAGATTATTCTGCCCTTTTCCAACCAATTTTCTGGGGTTGGTTTTCTCTCATTAAACACATTTTTTGTCTTTATTTGGTTTTGTTTTGATAAAATTAGCAACTCCTGGCACACACTAAAATTAGCTTGTCAGTTCATGAGCATCAAGGGTTAGTCTGCTGCCTGGCAGAAGCACAACTCCAAGCTGGAAGGCTTGGACCATGATTCTCCACAATCCTGAGGATTCAGCTTGGGCCCTGAGCTTCATCCTGGCCTTTGGGGCTGTTACTATAGCTCAACCCTATAGATTCTTTTTAAAAGCCTTTAAAAGTTACCATCATTTGTTTACTTATTTATTGTGGTAGAGGCATGTCACAGCACAGCACATGCATTCAGGCAAGAGGACAACTTGCAAGAGTCAGTTCTGTCCTCTACCATGTGAGTTCCAGGCAACACATTCAAGTTGTCAGGCTTGCTGCCGGTAACTTTACCCACTGAGCCGTCCTGCCAGTGCCCAGGAATTACGGAAACTCTTTACCCACAAATCATCACTTCCCACATTTCCAGTCACTGTCTACCCATAACACTTGGATTTATTGTTGTACATTCATTTACCCTCCTTTTCCTCTGCTTCTTCCTTTCCCTTTTCTCTTCTCCATTCATTGTTCTTCTTTAAAGAAAAGTCAACACTGAATATTCAGAGGGGAGTTTGGGTTTGCTCAGAAAAAGTGCTGTACCTGGTGGGTAGCTTACAGTAGATTCATTGTGTGTGTGTTGGTTAGTTAATATATTGGTTAGTAAGGTGAAGCTAATACTAGACAGCATTGACAGACACTTAATGTGTCTTTCTACTGCCTTGTACTGGCTTCCACCATCTTGCATTGCTGGAGGAGAGCCAGTATTGTTCTGTTTGCTCTGATGGGATGGATCATCTCAGGTTCGTGGGTCAGATCCTCCCTTGGACCGACAATTTCCTCCGAATTCTATCTCTTCCTCTTCTTTCTGATTTTGGTCTTGCACTCCCATGTCCAGTTAGAAAGGGTAGAGAATGCACATGAATCACTTGAGACAGACTTTCATGAAACACATGCGTGTAAGAATATAATGTAACCTTGTGGACACGCCTGTGCATGTGGACTTGTCTCCCAGCCATAGCCCTACATGAACCGGCTTTCTTAGCTTCAGTTTCTCTCTCAGTCAGCCGTGCTTATACTCCGGAAGCTGCACACCATACTTGTTTTAAAGTATGTCTCCTCCCTTTCATAACAACTGTGCTCCTCTTTACCCTCGGACAAAACCACTGGCCCTTCAAGGTGCTCGAGAATCTTTTTATATCTCTTTCTACTTTTACTTTGCTGGGTTTTTTTTTTTTTTTTACTTTTTTTGTGTGCTCATTTCTTACTCATTTCTGTTTCCTGTTTAAACTTGTTCCCTTTCACACTTCCTGTCTAATGCATACTAGAAGGAAGGATGCCAGAGGGCTCCCTGCTGAACGCGTGTAGTTGAGGGATTCCATGGACTAGTTTAAGCTGGGTTGATGTATTTCACCGTCTATGGCAGGAGTTAAGTGGACAGTTAAATCTTCTCAGTGCTCTCCGAGACAACTCCTGTCTTCCACTTACACCATGAGTGCCCAGAGTTCATCTTTTACACAAAAGCCTTTCTGTATTTCTGCCCTACAAAATCTGGCTGACAACTGGCTTATACATCTCTGTAATTACATATTGTCTGCCCAGTCCATCATAATTTTAGCATGCCAATCTACTTAGACATTTTCATGGTAAGATTTCATCCTTGCTTTTCTGGACATCTGGAGTTAGCACAGAAGCTTACACAGCTGAACATCCGGATGAGGTCTGTTGAGCTCTTGCTGTGTGCCGTCATTAATGGACATTTCAACAAGGATGCACATTTGATTAGTTGCTTGGATTTTGTTCTGTTGGACTTCTAAGGTGCAGCTTCTCAAAAGGGAATAGGGGCCTTATTTTAGCTTATCTTGATTATAAGGGCCCTCTGTACTTCCTATTATATTCGTGGTTTCCATCACGATTCTGGGGCCTTCACTTATGCTTAAGAACACTTAAATTTTACACACACACACACACACACACACACACATACACTTTAAGTACACCTTTAAACCAATTTTGAACAGTGACAGACTTGTTCTGCAAGCATATCTGCACTTTAATGAAGACTTGGCTAATTTGTCTCAGAATGCCTAGATGCTCATGGTAGCACAGGTTGGCTAATTTGTCTCAGAATGCCTAGATGCTCATGGTAGCACAGGTTGGCTAATTTGTCTCAGAATGCCTAGATGCTCATGGTAGCACAGGGTTCTTTCCAGCATACAAATTTTGCTGGACTCAGACACCTCTGTTATAAAAATTATTGATAATTATATAATTCACTGTTATAAAAACAGTCCAGGGCAAGTTGAAAGCAAGAAGCTATTCCTAGTCAAGAAGGCTGTGTTTGCAGGCCGGAGAGAAGTCAGATTCTCCCAAGAGTCCTCACACCACCTTGATGGGAAGGCAAGGGAAACAGACAGAAGTCTGGTGTGGACATGCACATCTCTGATTCCAGCTCTTGAAAGGCAGAGGCAGTGAGCTCCAGGCCAGCCAGGGCTAAATAGTGAGATTACCTCTCAATAAACAAAATAAAACAGTGATTCTGCTATAATCCAGGTCTACAGAGGCTTCAAATGAACAGCACAGCTTTGGCGTCCACATGCTGATAGATGTGTGTTATGCATTTAAAACTGAAATGTTTTTGTTTTGGAACGTTGGGCAACTGCAGATGGATTGGAAAGGCTATTGGATTTGAATCCATGAGAGTTCTTTAGATCTAGTGGACAGAATCTAAGCATGAAGTGAGAACATCTCTAGGAAGAAATACAGGGAAACATATTCTCATGTTGAATAATTCAGATTAATTTTAAAAGCTGATGCCAAGCTATTCTCAGGTGGACTAGTAACGTGGTTCAGTTGGAAAGGAAGGAGGCAATGGGACTGGGAATACTGTTTCCCTGTGCCTGTTTGTTTTATGAGTCTTCCCAGTGCTCACGTACCCTTTTGGTTCTATTGGCTGTCAATCACTCAGATAGCTTTGCTTGATATGCCAATCCAAACCACAATTGCCTCATATTGCAAAATTCACCCAGGGCACGCAGGGCCGTGAGTGGGCTTTATGGAGGGTGCAGCCCGGCTGTGGCATGCCCATTTTCTCTGTCCAGTTGTTTTCCTGCCCTCCCGGATCTCCTGTGTCTTTGTTACCTGTCCCAACGTTGAGAATAAAGCTCTCTTCCTCTTCATCCTCATATTCCACTGCATGGCTGTCCTTAAAACAAATGACTACTGGTGACAATGACAAGAAAAAGTATGTGTTGAATTAGCGAGCTGGCTACTTTCATGTCAGTTTGACACAAGCCAGAGTCATTTTGGAAGAGAGAATTTCAATTAAGAAAATACCCCCACCAAAGTGGGCTGTGGGGAAGCCTGTGGGATGTTTTCTTGATTAATGATTGATGTGGGAGAGTGCAGCTTGCTGCGGGTGGTGCCACCCCTGGACTGGTAGTCCTAGGTGCTAAGACGAAAGCCGTCTGAAGGGGCCAGTGGGCAGCATTCCTCAATGGCCTCAGTTTCAGTTCCTGCTTTCAGGGTTCCGCCTTGACTCCCTGCCCTGATTTTCCTCAGTAATGGGTTGTGATATGGAACTATATGGTGAATGAAGTAAACTGGTTATAATGTTTTATTACAGCAAAAATACCCCTAACTGAGGCAATTAGTAACTCATATTTCCTTTGTTGATCTGACCTAATCTGGTCAAGATGGACCTCTGGCACCTAAGGCTAAGGCAAGGTTGGCACAGTGGAAGGGATGATGAGGTTTTGGGGTGTATGCTTTCTCAGCCTCAAATAGTCGCTGCTGCATGTGACTGTCAATCCAAGGGTGAAGTCCTGACACTCCCCACTGCTAAGACCATCACCCACCACAGACACCCTGGGTGTCACTTCTTCCCTGACATCAGCAAGAGGGCAGTCTGTTTCCGTTCAAGTTTAACTCAAATGCTCCTTGGACTCAAATCATTTCAGCATGAAACCCCAAAGAAAGAAGCCCGCAAGGCAATTTCCATCCAGTGTGTTCTGCCTGATGGCCTGAAAGCAGATGGGAAGGAACACCCTCATGGCTTCCTTATGGCGCTCTGGAAATGAAATGTGAAGACATCGCCGCGAGATGAGTCCTATAATTGCAGACAGTTTGGATCGCTCTAACAGTTGGGCAAAGAGTTCTTGCGGCTCCTTCCTGCAAAGGGGCTCCCTCGCTGGCTGTTAATCACTGTTCTCTACTGTAGGCACTGCACACCGCACGCAGGGTTTGCTCTGTGCTCCGGTCTTCTCTATAATTCAAGGTTGTGATTTAAACATTTATTTCTGCCTCACCAAAGGTCCTCCAGTGGGAGAATCACTGCTACTTCTCCTTGGAAGACCAGCAGGGGCATCGAACCTTTGGGTGTTCCGATTTAACATTGCAATCTACAAGCGTGCAGCGCTTCAGTTGGAGCTATCCGGGCACGCACCTGGCCTTTGGGCTACAAGTTGGATGTGCTTGGAAAGCCCAGCCAGGAAATCTCTGAGGGGCCTTTCTGTCCTGAAAGTAGCATTATTGCTACACGCTCTTTACCAAGGCCACCTCATGACGTTCTTCCAATCCTTACTATACACACAGAGACATCTCACCACTAGGCAAGCCATTGTGGCTATACCTCTTTTCTCCTTTTCACACAATGCGTTTTGTGTTTTCTTTATAGAGTCTTTGGAGAATACCAAAAAATAGAGGAGGAAGTCAAAATTGACTACAGTTCATTAGGGAAGCCCCGCTGGGGCAACAAGTTTCAGTGTGAACTGTCATACATAAGCTCATGTGTTGGAGGACTTGGTCCCCAGCCAGAGGTTCTGTTTTGGGAGGCTGTAGAAACTAGCTCTAGTGCTGGGGGAATGTGCATTGGTGGTCGCACCTACCTCTGGTTTTGTCTTGTATTCTGACCAACGTGAGGTGAGAGACAGCCTCACAACCCTGTCAATGATGCCAGGTCACTCTGACCACCATACTTTCCGACCATATTGGACTGAACCTGCCGAAACCATAAGGCAGAATGCATTTTTAAATTAAAATGTAATTACATTTCCCTCTCCTTTTGTTCACTTTCCATCCCTTCTCAAATCCGTGACCTCTTTTTTTTTTAGCTACCTGTTCATATGAACAAGTAAACAGATGAGTACAACCTGCCGAACCCAGTTAGTGTTGCTTGTCTGTGTGTCTATGATTTCAGGACTGACCACTTGATATTGTTTAACCAGTTAGGAGGCTCATCCTTGGGGATGGCTGGTTTCCCCTTTCTGAGCAGTCGTTAGTTTCTTGTAGCTCTTTGTCTAGATATGGAGCCCATGAGATTTCCCCCTTCCATGTTTGCAAATCTGTTAGTGCTACCCTTCTTCGATGATTTATGTTGTCCAGGTTTCACGGGTGAAGCCTCCCAGTCATATCTAGAAGACACCATTGTGCACCAAGCTTCCTGTTCCTCTGGTTCTGACAGTCTTTCTGTCCCTTATTCCTCAATGTTCCATGAGCCTCGGGGACAGGAGTTGTGTTGTAGATGAGACTTCTCGACTGGGAAAGATAGACCACAGTGAGCTATACTTGGCATTTTGACCAGCTGTGGTTTTCTGGCATGGTCTTCTGCACTGAGAAGAGAAGCTTTGTTGGAGGGGTGAGAGCTGAGCTTACCTGTGGGCATAGGTATTTAGAGTGAGCAAGGGACTATATTGCTGTAGTTAAGGGTAAAGCAGAAGGCTCTCCTCTACTGGATAATGGCTTTTGAACAAGTTTCATCACCTTTGTCTCTGAGTCATTTTGGTCCCCCGTAAACCGCAGTGGCCTATGAGCAGAATGTGCTGTCCGGGTGCATAGTAGTGACGCTTTTGTACCTTAGATACTCGGTACAGATCATGATTTACACGCTTCATTTTAACCAGGCTTGTTTGATTTCTTTTCAAATCCACATATGTCTTTGTTTTCCATTATTTTATTTGCATCTGGTTATTTAGCATGCATCTATATGCAGGCACCTTTGAGAATTAATCCTCAACATCAGAATGCTCTTTTTCTTTAGAAGCTACCGTCCTCTTTTTCCTATCAGGTTGACACAGTAGTGGATTATGAATGAAGAAATTAACTGAATATAATAAATTAAAAATGTCTTAGGATTTAGTTTTCTATTCTTCTAACTATACATTACAGAAAATTGTAAAACTCAGATTTAAGATTTCGTGTCCAGAAACACAGCTTTCTGCCCCTCTTCTTAGAACCCCATCTCCCTTGAGGGCACTTTAATGCAGGCCCAATGCAGCTATGAGATGTGCAGGCCATGGAGGATGGACACTGGGCTAGAGACACTTTACCCCCTGGAGGAGGACAATGGGACCTGGTGCGGATGGTGTGGGTCACTAAAGTTATGAAGTTTTGTTTTTGTGTCTCCCCCTAATATTGTCAGTGCCTTAATCTGTGATTTCTCTGTGTGTGTGCCTTTACTTGGAAACAAGATCTCCTCAGAAGCCAACATGAGATGAGGTCCTCAGGTGGACATGAGTATCAATGTTACCCTAAAGGAAGAAAGAGACATCAACAGATACCCGGGGAGAAACCATGTGAAAATGGACGCAGATGGGGTTATGTGAGGCCCAGGGAAGTTACATGGAAGAGCCCATGGAACAAACCCAGGAGAAGATTCTCCTTAAGGATTCAGAGAATAACAGCCTGATGATAACCCCGCATCTTTCAGTCTGAAAGGTGTGGACTGAAGACCTGCGAGAATACAAGTATTCATTGCTGGGAGGACCTGGCTTGTGAGAGTTCACTAAGAAATCCCAGCAATTAACACAGAATCCAAGAAGGCAGTTCAAGGAAGGCAGCTTAATCTTCCAGTTGTTGGAAGAAAAAAAATCCTGCAGCATCTGTGTGTGTAACTTAGTAGGAGAGCCATTTTTTCTAGCCTCCAAGGCCCTGTGATAAGTCTCTCACTTTGCACAGCAAACCAACTGATCTCAAAGCAGAAAACCCTCATCCTTCCCTTGGTCTATATTTGGTGAGGAAGGTGTATGCCTTTGTCACCAGTGGACGGAACCATGCTCAAGTGTGGCTCATATGTTCCTCCCATTCTTCTCTGGCCAGCACATGTGGAGACACATACACACACCCAGGGCAACCCTTCAGCTCCTTTTCTGAGCCCTGTCATCTACCGGGGGCAAACTGTCCCATCTCTTCATTTCCAACAAGCACACATATTTATCAACAGAGTCTAGGGTTTCCATTTGTTCTGTGATAAGCTGGCAACATGCTTCCATCTTTCCTCATGAGTAAAAGCATCAAAAACAGAGGCAATGTATCTACTCAATGAGCGTATTAGGATGAACAGCAGTTGCAGGGGGTGTGAGCAATGTTAGCCCACTTGGATCAGGTTGTCCTCCCCACTCTGTCTCCAAAGCTGTGTGATTCTCTTCGTCTCTTTTCTTCCTTCTATATCTTTCACTTTCTGTTTTTAACTTGTTTAATGGTTGTATACAGTTGCGATGGTTTGAATGAGAAATGTCTCTGGTTGTCCTGGACATCTGAATGCTTGGTCCCCCATGTTTGGGGAAGCTTAGGAGGTGTGACCTTGTTGGAGGAAGTATGCCATGGCTGGGGGAGGGGCTTTGAAGTTTCTGGGACTCATGCTATTTCTGCTCCCCCCTCTCTGCTTCCTGATTGCAATTCAAGATGAGCCCTCAGCTTCCTTCTGCCTCCATGCCTTTAGTCTGGTCTGCCATAGTAACTTCCCATCCTCAGAAACCATTAGCTCAAATCAGTCCTTTCTTCTTTAAATTGCTTTGGCCATGGTGTTTTAGCCCGGCAATGGAAAAATAACGAATTCAATTCAATTCAGTTCTTCGTTGTATTCGACCCATCGTTGTCTACCATCTCCTCCCATTTCTGCTGACTCCTTTCTTCCAAAACAAGCGCTTCTGATGTCAGTGTCTTTCATAATGACTTCCTGAGTTAGTGAGGGTTTACTACACCAGCATGATGTGGTGGTGGTGGTGGTGGGGGGCGTGATATACTGGCATAGGACAATTGGGCAATGACCACACACACCACTGAAGGAATATGAGTCACTTCTCCCGGAAGCCATTTCTTTCTAGAAACTGGTGAGGGAGAAGAGCTGGTCCATCTATGATGGATTGTTGACAGGCCCGGTTCTCTGCAGATCTTGCTGAAATAGTTAGACACGAGGGCAGGAAGGAGTGAGGCAAAGTGCCGTCTTGTCGATGTGCCTGTCTGGTTTCTCTGCCACCTTGCTCTGTGCCTTGTGCTCCACACTAACTACGAACCACTTCTGCAAACTCACTGTGGATGTTAGCATCTCTCAGGGAAATGTCTGCAAACCTTTTATGAACTAGTCCTTTAGGAGCTTCAGCGACGCCAGCCATTGAAGGATACATCTGGAGCTTCGAGTTTCCAGGTTGTTTGTAGTGAGTTATGGTGACCAATGGACCCCTTCATCTCAACCGTGCCCATGTGTCTAGCCTGTGGGCTCTACGAGAGGAGAAAACCAATAGAACCAGAGGTAGAAATTGTGTTTCTCTGATTGTTTTACCTAAATTCCCTCTCTTATTGGTTTAATTAACATTCTCCTTATGAGACCAGTTAAAAATATTGATCACAATGATTCACGCTTGAAAGCAAATTCAGAAAAAAATAAATTCAATCGTGCCTCCTTAGAGACTGGCAGGTTCCATCCGTAGATGCTAAGGGAACACCAGGACTCTCAGGTTTCCTAAGGTAAATCAATCAGCCAATCAATAAATCAATCAATAAAAATCATAACAGAGAGAATAACAAATGAACAAAAAGGAATGAAAGCAAATCAAAAGACATAACAATGTTTAGTTCATTTCAGTACCCAAGAGAATCTATTCTAGAAGCTTCCCTGTTATCCCCATCTCTGAAGGCTTCAAACAGGGACAGAAATGTATTTAAACACTGGATTGAGAAGACATTGAATTAAGAAAGGTTTGCAGGAAGATGCATATAGTAGCTCTCATTCTCAGGGGTGAGTGTGCTTCCAATATCTACCCTGAACCAAGGATCCCTGGGGTTTTGCGGCTGCTGGCTTCTTTGAGCAGAGGCAAGCTCAGCCCTGATGGATGGAGGAGCCACTTGAGTGGACAGAATGCAGCTTGATGGTCACAGTGGGGTTAAAATAACAGTTCAACGGAGACACTTCTCAGATAATAAAACAAACCATTAGTTTGAAGGAAGAATGTCAGTCTGATGTACAGAGTCCCCAGAGGATCAATGCTCCCTAGATTATGGGAAATATAGAGAAAGTTCCCAGGTAGGGCATGGGTTCTCAGTGTCAACCTGTGGTCTGGACACTTTCCCAGCATGAGGGTGGGCATGCAGGCAAAAAGAGCCCTGCCTGTATCTATGAGGGCTTAGAAGCCTCCGGGTGAACACAATGAGCCTTGAAGCCAAACACTACCTGTATCCCTTCTGTGCATGAAAACCAATTGACAAAATTACATCAGTGGAAAGGAAAACAAAAGGGACCAGGTGACCAAAATTTAACATTTCCCAATCTTCTTTGCTTCACTTTAATATACATTAAATTATGTTTGTATGTATGTATGTATGTATGTATGTATGTATCCAATGCTCTTACACACTTACAAAGCAATCATATTAACAGTGGGCTGTGCAGGTCTTACTGTCAGTATTACCCGAAAAAATATGAAAATAAAAGTTCGCAGTCCTTACATGAACTGCATGAAAATCCCGCCCCCCGTTCCAAGACGGCTTTACAGCACCCCATACTTCTCCAGTGCTGTAGAACTCTTACCCCTCTGCCTCAAGTACCAGCCTCAAACACAGACACATTCTCTAGGACCAGGTGCCCCTCCCTTAAGCTGCCTGTGTGGAAAGGCTGCTCTTAAATGGTGGTATTTTCTTTCTTTCTTTCTTAACAATACAGCTAATTTGAGGATCTGATAGAAGCATACGTCAAGGGTCTTTGCTTAAGTTCCCATTTCTGTCACCACAAATGATTTCCCTTCTTTTGTTCCCTCCTCTCTAACCATAATCCTCTCTGCCTGGTTATTTGAGACAAGAGTAGATAAAGCCTTCCTTCATTTTCTTAAGTGCTCTTATTCAAGCACCCGCTCTTCAAATGTGCTGAGTAACGGCCTCTGAAGGGAGGATCCCAAAGGAACAGAGGTTCCCTGCAGGCCAGCCTCTTATGCTGGCATCAGCCATGCATCACTGACCGCTTGCAGTACGTGGACCGAACTCTGACCCTGCAGGCTTCCAGGCTCCCGAGAGTCCACTGTGGAGACCAGAGTGGCCTCCAAATGGCCTTGTAGCATCAGAGCTGGCTTGTCAGGATGGAAGCTAACTGTGGATCTTCTGGAGAGTTTTCACCATGGAGAACACACTTGTCTTTTTAAATAGGGACTCAGAAAACCCAGTCTCTGTCTAAGACCCGATGATAAACAGGGCAGCCCAGTGTTCCCGAGTCTTGAAGCAATTCTTTTCCACAGAAGCAGCCTCTTGCTATGTTTCCGCAACTTGCACAAAGCAGCCGGCTAGTGCATGCGTGGTGGGGAGCCATGGCTCTTGGAATCTACTGGAATGATCCTGCCCATTCAGCGCTGGTGAATTCAGGCAGTTTTTCACAGTTGAGGAAGGGCTCCCTCCTTCTCTGAGCTCCCGCTCAGCTCAGGGCTTTGAGTTGAAGACTGCAGCTTACACTGTCAAACGCATGCTGATTTGATCCCTTTCTTAAAGGCTGGATCCTTAGAAAGCCGGCTCTGTTCCGTGATAAAGGACTATTCAGCGTGAGGTCTGACCCTGCAAGCAGGCGTCTGCGGGACCGCAGTGGAGCGCTTGCACCCCCTACAGGCTGATACGAGCAAGTGCGGCACTGACGCGAGCTCACCGCCAGCTCCCCCCCCCCTTTCTGCCTTGCTAGTGAGTTTATTTGAGGTTTGTAGATGTCTGGCAGCCCAGAAACAGGGCAGGGAAGGGCAGAGAAGGACTGGTTGCCACTTTCTCCAAGAAGCCAGACTCCTAGCCTCTTCTACCCTAGAACTGAGTTTTGCCCAGCTTCCAACCAGAAATCAGGTTCTTATAGGCTGGAAGGAAAGGCTAACAAGGACAAGCTGTTTCAAAGAAATGTGTGGCCTGTGTGGCCCTTGTACCAGAATCTCGACATCTACTGAGCCCATCGCCCAAGCTGATGCTGTCACCTCAATTTGTCAGTTTTAAGGAAGGCAGGTCAATGCAGTGTGTGTGTGTGTGTGTGTGTGTGTGTGTGTGTGTGTATGCAAGACCAGAATTGTGTGCAGGATACAGCCAAGTTCTACCCCCAGGAGCCATGGGTGAAGAACTACCCTTTCAGGCCAGGCTCAAACAAAGAGACTTTGAAGGGCATCATTATGTGCATCCCCAGCACCTTTCCACCTAAGGTGGACCCGAGCTCCCATCAGAACAACAGAGCAGGGAGAGAAGGGCATGGTCCAGACAAAGCAAGCCTTCCTGTGAGCATTCAGGAAGTGTTCATGTCTAGGCCATGGCTGTGAAAGGCCTTTTCCCTACAGGATAGCACTGGCCAAGAGAGCTTGAACTTGCTTTCTAATGGGGGAGAGCAGCCACTTCCTCACAGCGTGCTCTGTGGAGGAGGAGGCAGTGTTTAGCCGATGCCAGCGAATGTGCCAGCCACTTGAAACTTGCCCTTGACACAGGGAATCTGACCCTAGACAGTGTGAGGAGCATTGTGGATGGTGGCCCCGCCAGAAAGAGCTGATCTTGCAGAATTAAAGTTAACACATCTTATTTTTCCGTCCTCAAAAATTTAAATTAGTATTTAAAAATCTGAGGAACCGTATGAAGCAAAAGACAACCATTCCCCCATTGCATTTATCAAACAATGAGTAGTGATATTTGCATATCGTTTGCATGTAACTTTTGGTGAAGCTTCCAGAAGCCTCACTGATACTCAGTTTAGGACATGGCAACTGTGAAAGGCTCATTCTTTCTCCAACCTGCAGGAGATTCAAGAAAGAGCAAGGATTACCCTGTAGCACAAATAATAAAAACTCAGAGACAGATGTTGGGGTTCAACCCAGAAACCAGAAAAGCAAAGCAGCCAAGCCACTAGAGAAGTCTTACCTCTACCAAGGCTGAGTGACCGCAGACTAAGCAGGCAGCCTCTCTCTCCTCTTATTTCATATTCCCTCAAGGACTGGGATTAAGGGTGTGTGACTCCCTAGTACTGGGATTAAAGTACAGGCCACCACCACCTGGATTTGTTTATACATTGATCTTGTGTAGCCCAGGGTAGCCTTGAACTCACAGAGATCCACCTGCCTCTGTCTCTCAAATGCTGGGGTTAAAGGTGTGTGCCACTACTGCCTGATCTCTAGTGGCTTAGCTTTGCCCTTCTGATCTTCAGGTAAGCTTTGTTTATTAAAACATAAATAAAATATCACTATATTACCCAGAGATCAAAGCATCTCCAGTAGTGCTGACATAGCATCATTATAACATATATAATTTTATTTCAGGTGCATTTTATTTTTCTGTGTAAGTGTGTGTGTGTGTGTGTGTGTATGTGTGTGCACATGAGTACAATGACCATGGAGGCCGGAAGATGGAGCTGGATACCCCAGATCTCGAGTGAGGGCTGCTGTGAGCTGTCCAACATGGATTCTTGGAACCCAAGAAATTGTTTCAACAAAAGCAGTGGATACTCTTAGCTATTCAGCCATCTCTCTGGTCCCATCTATACAGATTCACAGCTAGATGATTTTAAAAATATATATATATGTGTTCCAGGGTTAGCTTATACTCCAACTGTGATTTCACAGAAAAATGGGAAAATGCCTACATGTAGAAGCCCTAGCCAATTTGTACAAGAATTCATACAATTAAAGGTCTATAAAAATCAATGCATAAAACACAATATAAAGCCAAAATATATTTTCCACAAACAAATTATGCCACTAAAGAATGACGGTATTCAAAATGCAAAGAACAGCTAAATAGAGTGTTTTATGGAAGCTGCAGGGGATTTTAATCGCATTTCGTAGTAGTCAGGGAACCCTATTTTTCATGGCTGTAAAAGTGGCTTTCTATTTTAACCTCAGAGAAGTTCTAAAAAAAATCCCCCCAGATTTCTGGACCTGCTGAGAGTCTGCAAAAACCCAAACAAACATTAAATCTCTCTCACCATACACTCATTTTTAAGAGTTTATGATAAAACTTTCTCAAGAGACAAATATTGCCTTTGCTATGATTTATGTAGGTAAATAAATATCCGAGATGCAAAGCAGAAGAGGGGCTGCAAGGAAACAGAGAGCATTCTGACGCCGCTCGTTCTTGCAGGAATAGCATGTGCTGCCCCTTATACCCTGGCACTCTTCTGGATCCTGTTAAGAAGGCAAAGAAGCCGATCTCCAAATGTATCAATGGTGCGGGATAACAATTCTATATCTGCTAATTATGTTTTAAATAAACGCTGATTGGTCAGTAGCCAGACAGGAAGTAGAGGCGGGGCAATAAGAACAGAAGAATTCTAGGAAGGAGGAAGCCCAGTCCTGCCCAGATCACGGAAGAAGCAGGATGTGGCCTACCTAGCTGAAAAAGGTACTGAGCCATGTGGCTAACATAAATAAGAACAATGGGTTAATATAAGCTACAAGAGCTAATAAGAAGCCTGAGCTAATGGGCCAATCAGTTTATAATCTTTTGGAGACCTCTGTGTGATTTTCTTTGGGGCTAAATGGCTGCAGGAACTGGGCAGGACAGAAATCCCAACAAGCAGGCCCTCATGTTACATATCAACAGGACAGGGCCTCTGGGGAAGGAGGAAGGGCATGTAAAAACACAATTACAGACCTAACACCAGAGGTCATGAACACTCGAGTCTATGGAAGGCAGAGGCAAGGAGAGGCTTTGGATGAAGAGAATGATTGTTCAGCTTCAAGAGCTTTCTTGAACATATTTTTCATGTCTCATAGGTGTAATCGCTACTCTATTTGGAGAGAATAGAATATATTGATCCCTTCATTTTTTTTTAACCTAGGAGAGTCAAGCCAAGCCATATACATCTTCACACTGGGTATCATGACTGAGCCACAGAACAAAAGGGAGGAGACCCACACGATTTGACAGAGGCTTCACATAGTTCTTTACCCTCAGCAGATGAACAACGAATGCCTACTTCAAAAGGAGTCAGGGACTTAGCTGATCGTAGGTCAAATGAAGCTCCAGAAGAGTACAACTACCAACAAGTGAAGAACAGGGTCTCCCAGGTCTCAGGAGAAAGCACCCCAAAGTGTTGCATCATTGCACAAATGGGCAATGTTGTGCCACACAGCCTGGCTGGAAGTCTCTCCACAAACTGCCAATGGTAACCACTTTGGAGAACATTGGTGGTGAATAGAAGTATATATGACCCAGCTGTCCCCTTCTCGGGCTCACAGTTCATGCATCTGTGACTGTCTGCACCATCGGTCCCCGCTTGATATGAGGGAGCACTCATCTCAGAAATCATAAAATAAACACAAATACTTTACAGTGTTTTCATCTTTGGAGTAACATGCAGCAATGTCAACGAATTACATCTGCTATGTGAAATCATATGTAATAATTTGCTACGAAAGCCCTGGATTCTAACAAAGACCCTCATGAGAACCTCTGTGATCAAAAGTCAGAGAAAAGACCATTAACTGAAGCCACAGAGTCCTGATGGACAGAGGAAGCTTGCAGACTTCAGGTTCTCAGGGTAATTGTGGAAGCCTTACCCTGAGCAGTGATGATGTAGGAGGATGGTACTCACAGTGTATGTGTGCCATTCACAGCTGCAGAATGTGTTCTGTCTTACAGAGATTCCCTTGTAGATTTCTACAGGCCCGTCTAGCCCACAGGGCTTTCTAGGTAGTTTGCCAGTATTCTTACCCAAGGGAGCCAGAGAGCAGGAACCTCTTCATCAGAAAATGTTGGGAGAATACCACCCAATCCTTCTTACTGGATAGCATGGTCATTCTTCCAAAGCTCAAACTGATCATAAGGCACAGAAAACGTCTCATGTCTGGGGAAAGCCAACATTCTTCAAGCCAGGTTCTAGAAAAGGCCAGCACTCTAAGCGCTCTTCCTGCATACAGAGGCTGTCCTAGTATTGAATGCTGGGAAGTTGCTCACCTGTGTGCATGGAGGACCAGCGTCACTGGCATTTTGGCCCGAGGTCATTGCCTCCCATGTAGGCATTGTAGATGCTGGAGGAGAGGGATTGAAGGGCAGGACCACACTCGATGTCCTGCCTCTCAGATACAGGGCTGAGTGTGGATCCTCTCCCTTATCCCTGGAAAGCAAAGGCAAAGAGCGCCCATTGGCCATAAGCGAGAAGGAAATCCAGTGCTTGACAACTCTCCTGGTTTGTTGAGCATATCTTTCTCGCTCAAGTGTTAGCTCCAGAAGAAGAGAAGTTGACTGTGTTTGGTATGTGTCTGATGACACCTGCTCTTGTTGCAGCCATGGAAGAAATTACAGGAGGGGCTTGGACTTCACCAAGGGCAGGGATTCCTTTGAAGAATTCATCACATAGATTTTTTTCAATTCTGTGTTTTTCTAAGAGATCCTAACCCCCGTTTGCCCAGAGTTAGCATTTTTCAGAGCTCCATAAGCGAACGCTAATAGACACTTATTATTTAAATTGTGAGTAACAGGCCTGTTCAGACTGATTACCTCCTGCATGAGTCAAGTAATGATTTTGATTCTTTTTATTGAATTGGCACTTTTTTGGCAGGATCCAGTAAGCTCCTTAACTGACAATGTTGGGATGTCCTGGTCCATGCCAGGCAGTTTGCTCTGGGTTTCATCTCCTTTTCTCATTAAGTTTTAATGAATGGGTTGAAGGGGAGGAGGTAATGTTTTTACTCACTGGCCACTGTATAGGTTAGGACTGCGCTGGAGTGAATATCATAGAGGAAGACCCTAAGTTAAGGTGTGAACATAACAGGGGCTATTCCTCCTTCCAAGCTCAGAAGTCTGGAGACTGTTAGCCCAAGCTTGTTTCAGTCTCTTACTCAGCAAGTGATCAGTTCTCCATCCCAAGGAGCCTTCATCATGCAAGATGGCTGCTGAATTCCACTGTGACTATTCTCATAATCCATTGGTTAGAATTCAGTTGCATGTTCCCATTGGTTGGTGAGGGATTGTGGGACATGTCTTTGTTATGTGAACCCTGTCATGACCTGAAGGAAGACGGACACGAATGAGGAAAATGGAGAAATGAGCACTATGGGAAAAGTCTGACCTATGGGTACAGTCCTTCCCAAAACACAACGTGAACACAGATGTCAGGGGATCAGGGGCTTGATACTGGGGGATTCTGGTGCCTGTAGCTGTCAGGGATGAGAACACATGCTTAGTAGTGCCCCTCTCTGATCACAGGCATGCCCACCGACGGTAAGTCCCTCCTCAGACACCATTTCTGCCCTAACAAATTCCCTATGCTCCAAAACCAGACCAGGAGAGAGTGTGCTAATTACACATCTAATCAATGAGTGGGTGGTAAAAGTAGACTTGGACATTAAATGTCTTTGGAAAACCAAAGGGTAAGAGAATGGAAGCACTTGGGAAGAGAAAGGGCCAACAAGTACCTGAAGGCCTTACCTGTTTCACCTGGAGGAG
Organism: Dicrostonyx torquatus; assembly: GCA_028555095.1. Taxonomy (NCBI): domain Eukaryota; kingdom Metazoa; phylum Chordata; class Mammalia; order Rodentia; family Cricetidae; genus Dicrostonyx; species Dicrostonyx torquatus. Next base: position 3,990,594 of record JAQHUG010000093.1, read on the forward strand.
GGAGGGGCCTCAGCTGCTTTCTGAGCAGGCTTACAATAGAGTCAGGAACTTTCTTTCCTCTAGATTTACCTTCACTTCATCTTATTCATTTGTCCTAACTCTCCCAGGAGCAAGGCAGAAAATCTATCCGGTCAAAGGTAATTCGCTTTTGTTTCCATCACCACGTCCACGGAACCCAGCCCTTTGTGGACCTATTAGCAGGGTCCTGGCCCAGACAGCTCCAAGAGAGAAGAGCTAAGGACAGCAGTGAGTTGATCCTTTCAAAGAGCCCAATCTGTGGCTGGGAGCTGACCCACATCTGAAGGTGACATTAATTTAGACTGATCTGAAATTTGTCAAACATGAGCTCTAATTGCTCTGGTTTTGCCTTCACTTGGAAGTCAGTTCTCTTATTTATTTTTTTTAAATCTTTGCCAATTTAATTTATGATTTCTTAGCAAAAAATAATTGGAAAACAAAATACAGATAGAAAGGAAGACAGCTTGGGGAACCTACAGGGACTTTGTTTGCAATGGACAGACAATGACTTTCAGTATGCCTGTGCATCAGAACACAGTTCGGGGCACTCAGAGAGAGAGCAAAATAGAACATTTGAAAAAAAAAAACATGTAAAGTTGGGGGTTTCTGGAACTTTAATAGCTTTCCACTTAAAATTTTGGCTATCAGGCACTTTAACTAAGAGAAAAAAAATAATGAGTTTTACAGCATTCAGCCTGCTTTATAACGTATTACATAATGTGTGAGCTCCGTAAAGAAGGTTGTGGGCTGTGCTGTAAAACTTATTAGGTCACCAATATTTCTGGATTCATATTAAGAAATTAGAAATAATGTTTCAGATTAGAGTTACCAGAATTATTAAAAAAAAGCCTTTGAATTGACTCAGTCATTCCCAGGGATATACTAATGAATTTGTAGCTTTAAAAAAGGAAAAAGTTTCATTTATGAATTCACCTGAGGTGAAAGAAGTCATGTTAACATTATATGTTTTATGTGGACTTTCCACAAGCCAGCGTGCCCTCTCCACTCCGCCTCCACTTGCTACAGCTTGCCTTAATTTACATTTTGTGAGCCCCAGAGTGAGAATAATTTTTTAAAAATCAGACTTCTAGTCTGAAGAGAGGAATGACGAACTATCCTCTCTTGAATGTTATTTTAGGTTTAAAATATTTGAGTCACACAAAGTAGACTGGGGTCCCACATAGGCTCCTGGTTTCTCCATCTGCCATTCCCTCAACCTCTACTCCTTGGTTCTGCATCAGCCTGGTTTCTGTAATGGTGTTGCTGGAGAGGGATTCACCCCACCACAGTGCTAGCTGGAATGTCCTCATGTTTGCCTCTGGGAGCTCCACTTGTACAGAGAGTTCTGAAGTTGGAAGCCATAGGATTAGACAGTGAACTCATGTAGTAGAAAACAGAGCTGATTCCATTCCACACATGAGAAAAAAGGTTCAAAATGACAGAACAACACCATGGCTTATGCCCAGTGTCGATGCCTCTGGTACATTCTGGGTCACCAATAGCACATGCTGAATCCTGACCCAGAAGGAAACCTGTTTCTCCTATCTTAAAAGGAGAGGCCACACAAAGTAAGCCCTGCTGTTCTTAGAAGAGTGACTACATCCCAGCGTGTATTTAATAGGAAACAATCCCTGTCATTCTACTTCACCTGGGACACTGACACCATGACAAGTATGTGGACATGCCCTTGTCATGTGTGTAGATTCCTACAGCTCGAAGATGAGGATAGAGGTCTGTCTTACAGTGGGCAAGACTCCTGTATATTGGACTCGCCGAGCAGAGTCTTGACGAACAATGAGATTAGGAGGAAGGTGTTGTCTCTGTCTGTGGGTGTGCAGCAGGGAGATGTTCGCTAGATTTTAGAGTGAAGATTAGTGAGCTTGCTCATTTCTTTTTTCCATGGATTTACTGTGGTGTCACTGCTGGAACTCCTTGTCGGAGAGAAGTCTAAATGACTCGGACAAATGTTTCCAAGATGAAAATGAGCAGAAGGTGCTACCCTAAGCAAGTCTCTGAGCTGATTACATCATCCCTCACCATTATAGGCTCCTAAAGTCCAACGGGGCCCACCATCTTTGCTGCATCTTTCATGCACTTACCCATGCATCTTCGGAAGTGATCCCATCACAGCTCCACGGCACTCATCTCTGAACCTCAACTCTGTCTATATTCTCTGGTGTTTGTGGAACTTGGCTCTGCATCAGAATCTTTTCTAAAAGCCCAGACAACCATCGCCTGTAGGCTGTCTCTAACTGGAGCCAGATTCTAGAGACTACAATCTCCAGATTTCATGCCTCTGTGGCACTGGGGTCATGGAGATATTGAGTAATCTGAATGCTGAGAACTGAGTGCTCACTGACCCCGCATGGTAGCAATGGATCCTGTATCCTGTGTACTAAGTGATCACTGGTCTCTCATGAAAGCAAACAGATCCCTGATCCCGGGTACTGTGTACTGGGTATCACGGATTCCTCGCGGTAGCAAATGGATCTGAGATGCTAAGTACTGAGTGATTGCTGACTCCCATCCCACTCTTGTAAGGAGCACTGAGTGAGCACCTGAGATGTCAAAGAGTCAAGAGTAAAGTGATCCGAAGGGATTGTCTGCTGCATCGAGGGATGAAAGTCCCCTTGCATAGTCTTAGTGCAGGGGAGAAGGCTACAGGGGATGAAAGCCTGTTGAACGACTAGTAAGACAACTGAGTGCCCCGAGGTACTCATGTCACATCTTACAGGTTTCAAGGTGCTCACGCCTACTCCTACTAAATTTCCCTGCACAGTCTGAAGACTACCAGGAGGGCCTTTTGCTTTTTCACTAAATTCTTAGAAAAATGCCTCGTATCTGGTATGAAACCTCAGAAATGGGAGTCTTATTCAGGAACTCATTTCCCAGAAACCTTTAGTCCAGCAAGGAGGACAAGAAAGGACACATCAAAAGTCCTCTAAATGTTCTGGGATTTAAGTTGACAAGAGTTGTGGGGGGGAAACGGCCATGGATGGATACTACCACTTGGAATGTGGAAGAAAAGAGGGGCAGAGAGGTTTAGGAGCTGTGGAGGAGTTCTGATCATTAGGGGTGGCTACGGGATATGGGAGAGGTGAGGGATAAAGAGATTTAGCAGCTACAGAGGGAAAGGTATCAAACTCTGTGAGTTTGAAATAAAATAGAAGGCCATCCTGTTTCCCAACCAATGACGGTCTGCATTTAAATTTTTATAAAAAGGCTTACAGGGCCTGATCTCTAGTTGTATGAGTAGCCATAGAAAAACAAGAAACCTGTTCTTGAGTTCTCATGACTACTTCATAATTTCCAAGAACTTTTAAATGCTTGCTTCTTCTTGCTCACACAGTATTAGAGATGTGTGTTGTATGACTATGTTTATACAGATAATGGGCCAAGGCGTCTAGGAGGTCTTAGTACCACTTAATTATGGAACAGCTGTTTTGTAGGGTGTACAGTGGTCATCATCATAACAGGGCAGAGACTGTGGTGGTGCTTTGACCCCACAATCATGGTAGTAAAGGGTCAAATGTCAAATATGGTAATAAAATGATAAATACAGTACAATGGCAGCCCGGTTTACAATGAGAGTCATTAGCAGACTTTCATGGGAAGGAGAGAGAAGGTCCTCAGATTCCGGCTGTTCATCTCACGTGTCTCTGCTGGACATGATCCTGGGAGGTGCTTGAACACATGAGATGGAAGGTCAGCTGGACATGTGACTCTGGCTGTGCAGACTTTGTGAGTCATCACACACTTGGGGTAGCTGTCACTCATGCGTCACTAAGTGACCCCCGTAAACCCTTTGGTTTGGCAAGCTGGACTTGTGTGGAATCCTTTCTTTTGCTTGTCATGTGTGCCCTCTTTCAGTGAAGAGACATTTCTCTGCAACTCGGGATAGGCCACACAACACCAAGGTGCCAGCCTAACACATCCTGACGCTGACTTCCTGCTGCAGAATGCAGTGGATCCTGGCTCATCTCAGACACGAGCCTCCCTCATTATAAAGAGGAGTTGCGCACTAACATGGGGAAGATGGATGGGTCTACATGGATTGTCTCTTGGACCCATCACCATCTGGAGTTTTGAGAGAACTGGGGAGTAATAGGTTTGGAGGTTTTCGTTTTATTTTGGTTTTGCCTTTAAGGATTTTCCCTGGATCTTAAAAAATCCCATAGTGCTTGCCTTGTGTTTATTTTTATGGACTTACTTAAGTTGCATTCTTGAAGACCCAAATTGAGCTTTTTTTTTTTTTCAAATAAAACAAATTGAAGTTAAAACTAACCACATGTCTCGGTTAAGCTAGGCTGCTTGAAGATTTCTGAAAAATAAAAGTAAGTGAGTAAGTGCTTTTCAAAGTGATATTTTAACCTCCTGCCAACACTGTAGCAGTAAAATATGATTTTTTATTATCATTCAAATGTGAGTTTGGGGACATGATTGAGGTTTTCCTATAATCAGTAAAAATGAGGAAACAACTTAAAAATGTTTGGGCAACCTCCAAATAGAGGGGGGGAAAAACCTTTTTAAAGGTGAGTGAGTTAATGCGGCCCATGTTATAATAACAATCCAACAAAACTCGGCCCTTACAGCCTAGGATTCTGGCACACAAGCTTGGTCATTCTTCAGGGCAACTTTACTGCCTCATTTCTAATAGAGAGCCCCAATTATAAGGCAAACAGGAGAGAATGCTGAGAAGCCTGAAGAATTATCCAGTGCCCCAGTCACAAGTGGGTGTAACCGAGTCTGTACCCCATCACGGGTTTTTTCCACCCATTAAAAATTCTTTCAGTTTATAATGTGTGACATTAAAAAAAATGTCACGAAGTATAAAGAGGGGGGAGCAAAGAGCAGCTAATTGAGAGAGGTCTGGGACTCAGAGGTGACCGTGTCTTTGGTGCTGTATATGGTAACATTTATTTAAACATTTTTTAAAGCTGAATTCTCATTTTCAAAGCAACCAGGCAAAACATAAGACATGTTTAAATGCATCATTTGGAGCCCTTTGCTCTCTTAACTGAATCTGAAAGTTAGGTTAGTTTCATCAAAAGTGATTAAATCACCATAACTATAAACTAATATTTCCTAGATTTCCCACTGAACCATAGACTCAAAGTTCGTGCTCAAAAATAGATTTTGCCACCCATGAAAGAAACATTCTCACAAAGAGAATGGTGTTTGGATATACATTCCCGGGAAGTCTCAAAATCTGCTTATCCCAGCCATCATTGGCCAAGACTATGTGACTGTGTGGTCAAGAGAGCAGGAACAAACATGTCCCTGCCTGACACCCTGGGCTTCACACAGTCCCCAAGAGGTGGGAACAAGATCTGTTCTGCATATCAACAAGCTTCAGTTGTCACTGGGGAAAGGACTTAGTCAGATCAACAACAGGACAACATTATCACCCATCCAAGGAGAGGTTTAATGGTCACATAAAAAAAAATACCAGCATTTTCAAATTCCAGATAAATGTGGAAGGTTTCTCAGAGGTCACCATTTGCAGTGTCTGTGAAGTCATTGGTCATTGCTGGCAGTAGGGATAAATGAGTAGCCAGAAGGAGAAATGGACAATCTGGAAGCATTCTGGGAACCTCATCAGTCACCTGTGTCACCACCCAGGCGCCTTGGTGTACCATCCTTCCTCATCATCACACTAACACAACTGTGTGTGGTGGGAAGCCACATGCAGCCTCCACAGACCCGCAAAGCGATGGTCCAGTGCCCAGAGGTCATTGTAAGGCGGACTCAATATGGGGTAGACTACAGCAATCTCTGACTCAAGATAGGCTATTCAGCTTCATGAAGACACCAAAGTGATACACTGCATAAACCATTTGTTAGATTCTGCATTGTGCGCTATCTCAGGGCGCATAGTGAGTCTGACATTCTCTGAAAATCCAGGCAGCAGCAGGGAAGCATGGTCCCGCTGCCCTGTGACTGGAAGGAGGACCTCTACAGATGGGCATGTCTATTGCTAAGCTATGAGGTACACAGAGCTAAATGTTATGTATATTTTTATTTAAGGTATTTCCCACCTACCAGAATGTATGGGGGCAGCAATAAATCTGTATTGTGCTATGAGAAGTGGCATTTGGACTCTATACCTGAAGTTACCCATGGGTGCTGGAGAAATTTCTGAAAGCCTAGTGTACGTCTCAAGGTTAAGATCTAGCAAAGACCAAAGTGACAGCCAGGGAGCCTGCATGGGATCGACTAGGCACTCTGCATGTATGTTACAATAGTGCAGCTTGGTCCTCTGTGGGACTCCTAGCAGTGCTAACAGTGGTTGTCTCTGACTCTTTTATTAGCTTTTGGTACCCTACTCCTCATACTGGGTCACCCTGCCCAGCCGTAACTCACTGGGAGGTGCTCAATCTTACTGCAACTTGACAGACCATGTTCTGCTGGTATCCATGGGAGACCTGTTATTTCCTGAAGAGAAACAGAGGAGGAGTGGATTGGGGGTGGGAACAGAGGGAGTGGGAACAGGGACTGGGAGGAGAGGAGGGAGAGGAAACTGTGGCATGGGTGTAAAATTAATTAACTAATTAATTAATTTTAAACGATCTAGCAAGGAAGGTATATTTTTTTTTCAAAAAGCTTCTGGTGATTTGTCAGCCATTGGTCACCGGCTGCCAGTCAGGTCTGTGCCTGTGACCAGTGTGCACATTGTAGGTATGAAGGAATAGGCAAATTTCGAACCAATTTTAACCCTTGTGTAAAGAAGTCCTTCACCTTCCTTTTTATGCTGTCTACTGGGTGTGTGGATAGATTTAACTTTATAAGATATTAATGTATTTCCAATCAGGTATATTTTTCTGCCTTGAGAACCTGATCCAGGGAGAAAGCAGCCACCCCGTAAAAGGGGTACAGCTGTCTTGAGAGGGAGTAGATTGCTCAGAAGCGGTGTCCTCTCCCATGTCTCCTATGGCAGAAAGTATCACTATTGTCCTTCCCACATACATGTCATCAGAAAATGCATCTCTTCTAAGCCTTGTACTGTTATTACAAAAGTACAGCAGAATTTCTCAATGCCAAGATGCTTTTGGAAGAGGGTGGAGCATGGGGTTGGGGAAGTGGTTCAATAGATAAAGTGTCCACCCCCTAAGTGTGAGGAATTTACACATGGAAAAGTCAGACAAGGAGATGCATGCCTGTAATTCCAGGGTTGAGACAGCACAGGTGGGATGTTCCTTGGGACTTTTTGGCCCGCCAGTATCACTAACATGATGATTGTTGTAGTAATTGAGAGACCCTATCTTAAAAATTAAGATGTCTAGTGATGGAAAAAATATTCAAGGTTTACTTCTGGCATCTAAATGCACACCCACGTGTGCACTTGAACGCACACACACTGTAAGGCTAGATTGTGAAGGGTGGGGACTCCATGTTGACAGTGGTCCAGTCCAGTGTGTGCCAAAGTGTCCTCTACATGCAGACTGCGGACTGCCGTCCATCCCTGAACAGGATGCAGTTTCTCCCAAGGCTGTCCACCCTAGAGGGAATTTCTGATGGTGAAATTCTAACACTAACAAAGGAAGAGTCGGGAATGTGGCTGACACCCCAATTCCAGTACAGCTGTACCTTCCTGGCTACCTCAACCTTCAGCATGGCTTCCAAGGAGCAGACTATGTAAGACAGAGATGGCTTTGAAAAGGAGTCAAGAAATGCACACAAGTCAGTAGAGGATCTGCTCTGGAAAATGGCTACCGTGCTCCAATTTTATTCTTCTTTTGAGGGCATGTTCCCTCCTTTTCTTAATTGAAAGCTTAAAGGGGTGTCTGTAAAAATAGACTGGAGGAAAACACTGGCAATCTAACTCTGATGCTGAACTTCTAAGTTATGTTAAATTTCAGGCCTAAAGGTTTAATTTCCATGCTTTCTGGTTGTAAGCCAGGCACTCCCGAGTATTTGCTTAATATATTTTCCTACAGTTTAATGTGTAGTAATTTTAGCATTCTAGAAGCTTATTTTCCTGAAAAAAATGTGTTTCACTGCTATTTCTTGGGGGCAAAGGTGGGTTTAAGAGAAAAGTTACCAATTAGAATGATGAAGCTTATTAGTGCAAAATGAAGGAGAAAATCAAAACCTATGAGTCGCCTCTTAGCTGTCTAAATCCTACTCCGGGTTGTTTAGAATTCACGATGCGGTGTTGTGCTGCACTGTTTAGGAAATAATGATGAACGGCAAGGGAAGCTGATATATCTAAACCACACGCAGTTTCCCCTAAATCTTTACTAGGTGCGGTTGCCTGAATTCACGGATGTGGCACTTGAGATGAAGGCTGGAAGACAGGCAGATCGTGGTTCGTCTGTGGTGTCCACTGAAGAAAGACAGCCTGGTTTTACTTCAGAGTGTCTAACAGGAGGGCACGCTCAGAGCAGGATACAGGGGCTGCCCACCTATATACATGTCACCGTGGACAGGAAATTTTTAGCACCCTCAAAATTGTTGTATATTAAGCAAACAACAGGAAAATAAGCTTTTAAAATAAAAGTTTTTAAAAATTTAGAAAAATATATAGACATTAAATAATAGGGAAATAGCCTGAGTTTGGGGGTTGGACCTTTAGGTTTAGAGTATTGTGCTTTCTTTAGTGAGCTGTAAGGAATCCTTCTTGGTCCAAAGCCAGTTCCTGAACAGCTAAGAGATTTAGAGACAGGAGTACAACATGTCCTCCTGATGTCCTTTGATGTCCCTCAAGAATTGCCAGTGCTCAAGGGAGTTCATACATCACCTCCTAGGAATCTGTTTCTGAGGTGCCCATTCTCCCCTGTATGCACACTTGCCCACCTGTCTGAGGTTCCCATTCTCCCCTGCAGGTGCCCTTGCCCACCTGTCTGAGGTGCCCGTTCACCCCTGCAGGTGTGCTTGCCCACCTGTCTGAGGTGCCCATTCTCTCCTGCAGGTGCTGTTGCCCACCTGTGTGAGGTGCCCATTCTCCCCTGCAGGTGCTCTTGCCCACCTGTGTGAGGTGCCCATTCTTCCCTGCAGGTGCCCCTGCCCACCTGTGTGAGGTGCCCATTCTTCCCTGCAGGTGCCCTTGCCCACCTGTGTGAGGTGCCCATTCTTCTCTGCAGGTGTGCTTGCCCACTTGTCTGAGGAGCTCATTCTTCCCTGCAGGTGCACTGCCCACCTCTCATGTGGGCTGAGCATACACCTGGAATAAGAGGAGGGAAGCTGGGTTGTACCTGAGAGCAGAAATAGTTACCCACACTGCCTGGCTGCCTTTCTCTAGAATGAGCATTTCTTGCCATCATTTATTTTTTTCCTCTGTCAGAATGAACTGAAATACAATGTGCTAGATTCTAAAATCAATGAGGTTACCATAGAAGACAAAGTAATCAACATAGTTTGTGAACATGTTGCATCTAGCCATGTTTTGAAGTTATTTGTCCATGTGTGCTATGTGCGCACACAATCACACAGCTACATATGTATGTGTGAATATATAACAATCGTTTATACGGCATTCTCCAATTCACACAGATTGCATTTTTCCCCTGGTTCCTAGGTTTTAAGACTTAAGGACAGAAATGGACTGTTAAGGTGTAAGAAGTTCAACCTGTAATAATTCATTTAATTTTTTTATAGAAAGAAATCTACAGATGAAGAAACAGATTCTAGGAAAGATGACAAACTCCAAGCACCCACATCACAGAGATGGGATTCAATCTTCTGAACTAATCTGAACTGTAGAGAGGGGACACATGGGACATTCTCCAAAACGGGCTATGCGGAACAAGTCTCCTTGGAGACATTCACCAATATCTGTCAACCCAAATGATAATTTCAATGACAGTTTTATTTCCAAAAGGCATAAAGAGTGACTGAAAAAGTCTCCCAAGTGGTAAATTCCATGAGCTGAGAGTCCAGTATAAATATACCATTGCAATGCAGATCCCTGAAGTGGATACCCAGGGAAGTGAGCTGGGACGTGTGAAGGGCTGTGCATTCTTTCTGTTTGAGGGACAGGGAGTTGAATCAGAAAGCCCAGTTAGGGTTGAGACCATTGCTGCTTGTGGGATCTGCTACAGGACACACTCTCTCCTTCTAGATACACCTACAAAAGGGGCTTTTGCGACTGGGCATTGATCTAAGGGACTGACCATATGTCTACCCCTTTCCATTATCCGTTTGGAGATTAGACACAGGCTGGTTTTGAATTTGTGAGTCTCCTGTCTCAGATCTCTAAGTAGCTGGAATTACAAGGATTCTCATTAAGTCTTCTAGGAGTGGAGACTTTTGAACTGGAGTGGGTTGGTGGACAGCGACTTGTCTCTGTAAACCCATCGGTGCCTAGTAGAGACTCAAACAGATAACAATGCTGGCTGGACCAAATGTGCCAATAGAATTTAACACATCCATTTCTTTAGATATTTAATAAGAAAAGCATCAGCCAGAGAAGTCAGGTGGGGCAACTATTTAATACGTAAGACTATTAATTTTTTTTACTGTTTTATAAATGTTTTTAACTTTAGAAAAGCCAGACAGAACATACTTACCTGTTCCAAACTTTTAAATTATTGTCGAACTATTTCAACTATTATTTGAAAGGTTGTGGTTGTTTCAAAGGAAACACTGGAGTCCCAGCACCTAGTGTCCCATGTGTGATGTAGTTTTAGGCAAACTCATGCCATCCTGGGCATGTTTGTGCCTGTGCATGTCAGCACAGAGAGCTTTGTTATGTCTCTGCAGGGTCAGGTTGAAGACAGGCTGATCTGGGGTATCTGCCCCAGCTAAGTTGCGTTGCAGTGCATAAGACAATCCCCTCTGTCAATCACAGAGCTCAGCAGTGATTTTCCTCTGTTTTCCTTTTTTCAAAATAATTTGCTGCAAGATAAGGGTAACAGCCAGGCAGTGGTGGTGCACACACCTTTAATCCCAGCACTCAGGAAACAGAGAGAGGCAGGTGAATCTCTGTGAGTTCAAGTCCAGCCTGGGCTACAACAGCTAGTTCCAGGGCAGGCCAGAAAACTACAGAGAAACCCTGTCTCAAAAACGAAACAAAAACAAACAAAACACAACTGAAAAAAGGACAGGGGTAATAGTTCATATTTAGTAGTACTTGGCTTTAGGGGTCCCACCAAATAGATGCTTTTTGTGTGGCTGGTCAAGAAGTGCATATGCCCAATGGGCATGCTGCCAAATGGGCTCAGAGCAGCATCATGACAGCTTCTGTCTTTATTTATCTACACCATGCAGTATCAGGATGCAGGGTTCTAGCCTCACTTTCTAGCCATTTCTTCTCATACATAGGAACTGAGAATTTAGAGCATTCTGGACATAGGAGTGGCTGTGTGCTCCATCACAGAAGGTTGCCCAGGCCCTAACACTGAGCACTGAACCCAAGACTAGACTCACACTATCTCACCACCATAGCCATGCATGTTAGCTTGCATCTCCCTGTAGGAGGGGCTGCTTGCTCTTCCTGGACCCCTGGCTAGCTTAGACCCAAAATAATCACACAGAAACTGTATTAACTAAATCACTGTTTGGCCCATTAGCTCTAGTTTCTTATTGGCTAGCTCTTACATATTAATTTAACCCATTTCTATTAATCTGTGAATCACCACGAGGTTGTGACCTACCAACAAAGTTTCAGCAGCTCCATGGCATTCCTCTAACTCTGCCCTTCTCCTCCCATGCTATAGGCCAAGACAGTTCTATATTCATTAACCAATAAAATAACACATAGACAGAAGGACCTTCCACACCATCTCCTTACTTCCTGGGACTCTTCCCATCTCCACCTTGGTTTCAATTCCAGGTTCGATTTCCTCTCAGATTTAGCTTGCTGTAACTCCTTATTCATTTTTTTTTAAAAAAAATGAAGATAGATGTTTTATGCAATCTATTCTGATCACAATTCCTTTTCCCTCAACTCCTCTTGGATTCTTTCCATCTCTCCACGCACCTAAATCTACATTCTTTCTTTCTCTTTCTTTCATTAAAAAGCAAACAGGCAACCAAAAGCAAACAGGAGGAAGGAGCCAAAGAGAAGGAATGAGAATCACATAAAGGACATCATAAATCAAATGGATCCAACAGGTATTTACTGAACATTCCCCCCAAACACAAAAGATAGAGTACCTTCTTATCATCCCTCTTACCGATTTAGCTCCATGGTTCTTCAGTTTCAGGGCCTCCAACAGTTCCCTCATCAGAGCTACCATTCTTTTCACCTTCCCAGGTGAGCTCTGATTGGATGGTTACACTGCCAGAGAGGCACATAGAGCAACACCTAAGAGAGCTTTACTTTTGCTTATTGTCAATGCGAACCCAATGAGATGACATAGGAAGATCCCGAGATGCCACAATTTGCAGGAAGGGGGTCATCCTGCAGTCTTCACAGACTCCCAACCCATCTCCTTAAAGTCTGTAACAGAGGGAGTGGGAAAACAGTTGTCATTAAAGTGCAGGCATGAAGCCCGAGTTCAGGATCTAGAACTCTTAGACATTGGACATGGTAGTCCATGCCTGTAGTTACAGCTATGTGGAGCTGGGGACGAGCAAATCCCAGAGTCCTAATGGTCAGCCAATATAGCACAGTTTGTAACTCCCAGTGAGAGAGCCTATCTTTAAAAATGAAATGGGTAAAAAGCGAAAGATTTATACGGTCTGAAGAGAAACCAGAGTTTCACCACTGCCGGGCAGTGGTGGCGCACGCCTTTAATCCCAGGACTCGGGAGGCAGAGACAGGCGGATCTTTGTGAGTTCAAGACCAGCCTGGTCTACAAGAGCTAGTTCCAGGACAGGCTCCAAAGCCACAGAGAAACCCTGTCTCGAAAAACCAAAAAAAAAAAAAAAATGAAATGGGTAGATTCTGGGGACTAGCACCTAGAGTTGACCTCTACAATAATGTGTACACATGTATGCATATGCACAGGTATGAACATATGCACACATATCCACACACTTGAACATGTGCACAAACCCATAATGAAGCGTCCAGTTCATCTTCCCTATCTCAGAACAGTCTACTCCAGTTTGTATGTGAGCATTTCTATTAAAGTTTGCATAGTGTTTCTAAGTATACTACAGCTTAAGATGTCTGTATCTCTCTACTAAAGATGGAGGAGAAACTGTCCTAAGTTAATATTTGAAGATAGCTCCATCTTGTATCTTCATGTGTGTTAGCTAAAATCCAAATCCACAGAGATAAATATCCCTGAAGTGGGACGAGATCACCAACGTGTCTTTACTTATCAGTAATGTTTTATTTGAGAGGCTTGGCTGTAATCACGGGGGTTGCAGGATATTACCTTGCATTTCTTAACTAGATTGTTTTCTAGTTCATATCACTTCTGTGCATTTTACGCCAGGGATGTTCTGGAAATAATGGGTGTATGTAGTGCTTTTCCACATCCAGAAAGGAAGCTTAAACAAACACTGGTAACACATTTTTAGCTAACACCCTGGGCAGAGCGCCACTCAGATGATGGCCATGTATCACTGTGCAGCAGGTCCAGCCTTGTTTAGATGAAGCTGAAATCTCAGAGACACAACTCAAGGGAATAAAAGAAAAACATATATATTGCCTTATGTCCTCTTTTTAAATATATATATGTGTGTGTGTGTGTGTGTACACATATGCTTATATACACACATATATAGCTATATATGTCTCACAGCATTTTCACATCATACAAAATAGAAAAACACTCCACATGTTTAAAACTATGAGGTAATTATTGGAAATTTGTGGCTTGTCTGTCATCTTTTCTCTTCATCATTAACTACAGCACACTCTATCATTCAATGCTAATTTTTTTTTTTTTTTTTTTTTTAGGAACCGGTTACTAAATAGTATAAATCTTCTTTGGCAAGTCTGTTTTCGTAGGTATGTGTGCCAGGGTAGAATCTTTGAGTGGCAGGGTTACAGAAACTGTGGGTTTATTTTCTAATTTTTGCCCATGTGTATTTCCAAAGTGTACCAAAATATGTGCTAACTGAATTACATGAAAAATGCCAACATAGAATATCAAAGAAAAAGCAAAAATTATAAATGAAGATGGCAGGATTTTAGTAGGTGGGTATGTTTAATCTTATCACAAAGGGTCTTTTGTGGGCTATATGATGTCACTCCCAACATACACACATTGAAATCCTGCTACCCAGAACCTCAGAATATGTCTTTATCTCTGATAAAGGATACTTAGAGAGGAAATTAAGTTAAAATGCAGTCACTTATAAGAGACTAGATTAGGGAACAGATCCATACAGCAGTGTGACCTTGTGAGGTCTTTGGGAGAAACTACCTGAAGTTCAGAGTGGGGTCACAAGAGATGCTACCTTCTCACATCTTGGTCTCAGACTTCAAGACTCCAAAACTGTGAGAGAGCCATTGCGGTTGCCTGAGTGAGCCAGTCCATGGTCCTGGGGTATACAAGTCTCAGCAAATAGAGCTGTGCAGAGCACAGACGAAAGATTGCCCGGGGCACAGAACTTTTATTATATGCGTTCATCTTTATTATATGCATTCATCTTTATTATATGTGTTCATCTTTATGTTTGCACTTTAAGTACAGTATTGGTGTCCTTTTCCTAGACAAGGACACAGGAGCATAGTGACATAAACTCACTAGGTCAGCTCCTGTACTTAGGGGGCCAGAGCCTGGAACCTCCTGAGGGTGGCCTCATGAGAGTTTCCTCCTCAATAACAGCTGTACCGTGGATGTTTCCAGTCTCATTATCGAAGCTCGCTTCTCATATCTGGTCCTCACTAGCAATGTCATCTGTCCCATTCCGTCTTTCCCCAGTGTCCGCATGTGACACCTCCTCATCTTTTTTATTTAAGACATTTGCACCTCATGGGCATATCCACAAGAAAAGCAAGCTGTAAGTCTTTTGGGCACCATGACTGTAGATTCAAGCATCCTAAAACCCATACTGATATTGATTTGATATACCCTGCATGGTTCTTTATGCCTTTGGGGGATTTATTGTATGTCAGAAGCCTGGCAGCCTGGGAGAAGCTGCTGTTTAAATTGAAGAGGCCAATCAAAAGTGCCTTGAAGAGGCACAAAGGCAGGACCTTAAAATCTACCTGCAGATGACACCCAGGGGAGGTCTAACTCCAGGCCTCCCTTGGTTTCGCTGGAGCCCCTGCTATTAAATCACTGGTGCTGGATAGTGTGTCGTCAGCTTGACCCAAACTGGAATCACCAGGGAAAAGGAACCTCCATAGAGAAAAATGTGTCCATCGGATTGTCCACAGGCAAGTCTGCAGGGTGTTTCCTCAATTGATAACTGATGTGGGTGGGCCCAGCCCACTGTGAATAATGCCCCCTCTGGGTCAGAGGTCTTGGGAAGTCTAAGAAAGCAGATTGAGCAAGCCATGAGGAGCAAGCCTGTAAAGTAGCTCCCCTCCATGGCCTCTGCTTCTGTTCCTGACTTCAGATTCCTGCCTTGCTTGAGTTTCTGTCTTGGCTTCTCTCAGTGATGGGATGGTGATGTGGTCATGTGAACCAAATGGATCCTTCCCTCCCTAAGTTGCTCTTTGTCAAGGTGTGTATCAGAGCAACAGGAATCGGGCTAGGACACCACTTCAAATGTCCTTTTCTTATGTTTATTATTTCAGGACAAAGCCCCACACTTGCTGGTAAGATACATGCCTATTATCGGGACGGGGGGTCCATACATCTGTAAATCTAGCACTTATTTCCCCAGCAGGAGGACATTCCAGCCTACTGTCCAGGTGGCTTCTGTCAAGCTCTGTTCAGAAATACAGTGTGCAGGTAGTTGTCAGGAAACCCCTTCCAAATCAAGTCTCTCAACAGCATGGTAGTCAGGTTCCATCACAAAGAGCCAGTTGAGAGAGACCAACTCATCACCAGTGTTTTCATAAACCATGTGAGAATGATACCTTTCTGTCAAAAATAGAAATTATAATCATTGCAGCCTTCCCAAAGCGGAGATACGGTTGAAAATTGTTTTAATGAAACGATTTCTTTCCCATCTCACGAGTGAGATGTTCAGAAGAGTGATTGTTCTCTCTCTGTCCATCTCCTATCAAATCCAAGCTAAACTTCCCCCAAGACAAAGAGGGAAAATGATCAAGAATTGCTCCCTAACCTTTATTGTACCAGTTGCCAAAGGCCTCTGGGGTTTCCATGGCGCAAAAACAAGATGGCAACACTGTGCTTACAATTGTGACAAGCCCGCTAATTTATAGATGGGGAGGTCCACACAGCTGAAGCCCCTTCTCCAATAATAGCCGGGCTGACGGTGCACCTTGGAGGCAGGTTGGTCCCATTGTGCAGCAATCCGATGCTAAGCATCGGGAGCAAAGGTGCTATGCTCAGCCATAATTTAAAGGACCATGACATGGAGAAAGTGCTATGATGTTTAACTTATAGGGCATCCAAATGTCATAGACCCCAGCAAGTTCCTATTAGCAATAACTCAGGTCCTCTGAAGGGATTTGACATTCAGGACTGATGAGCCCTGATCCCCAGGGCCTGCTCCGACCTAGCCGCACCCAGGCCATTCAGTAACCTGAGTGGCCCAGGGGTCAAACTGTGATAGCCCTCTTCAATTTAAACAGAGCTTCTCCCAGGCCGCTGGGCGTCTGACTCCACACAATAAATTTCCCGAAGAACATAAAGAGCCATCTAGTGTATATCAAATCAATATCAGTGTGGCTCACAGCGGTATCTGAGGCTACAGTTCACAAAATAAACTAGGCCAGAGGCTGGATTTCTGCCCTTGGCAATCAATCAGGCTCTGGGGTCATGGATTTTAGTGTAAATTAACACACAAGAAACCGCAGGCTCCCCAGACGGTGCTAGAATGCAGGGCTTGCCTTTTTATTTTTAACCAGGTTTCATTGCTTCGATCAGGGTACGATGTTAGGCTAAACAGAAACAATAAAACCCACTGATTAGAAGGTGGCAGATATCATAAAATAACACATTAATATTCTCCTGACAAATATACATAAAACATGTTAAATTAGGTAGCGTTATGGAGGCTGAGGAGAGCAGAGGCACACCACAGCCTCCTCAAAGGGGTCTCCTGAATTGATCCCCTGCGGCACATCATCCTAAAACTTTATTAGCATATGTGTGTAATGGAAGAGGGTCATTCTTGATGGAGCAGATATCCTGGCCTTCAGGAATAATCTCCCAATGTGAAGGCTCCAGGCGAGGTTTCTGGGCACACTCCTACAGAGACCCAGCAGTCTAGAAGCAAACCAGGAGATAGCCACTCCTCAGTGACTTCGACTGAAAAGAGCCCACTGCTTTCAGCTCAGTGAGAGAGGAAGTGTCCTGTCCTCCAGCGGACAAGGTTCATCAGGGTCCCATAGAGAACAGTTAATCCTGAGTGCAATGTGCAGACTCTCAAACTCACGTTAAGTTTGGATAAAAAAGTAAAACGTGTGTCTTATAGAGAACTCTGCAAGTGGGGAGCTAGACTGAAGACAGCAAAGCTGCCTGGAAGCTTGTATTGTGGAGGAACAGAGCAGATGACCACAGCTCACACACACACACACACACACACGCGCACACACGCGCGCGCGCACACACACACACACACACACACACACACACACACACACATCTTAACGCTCCACGCTATTCGTCAGATAAAAGTGCACAGGCAGAGCCGGGTGCACAGCATCTGGCTGCTATTTACACGTTGCCTGCAGTATCTGGGGCTGGGTCAACAGCAAAATCAAATTTAACTCTTTTAACTAATACATTTCATAAAGATTATATTCAGAAACTCATTGAAAAGTTCATGTCTTGGGCAAGATGTCTTTTGCTGTCACTTAGGAAAATCTACTGGCCATGAGCGACAAGCAGTTGTGTTGGAAATAGACAGCTAAGTCACAGCCTCCGTCTGGATCTTCACAAAAGGATTTGTTGAGCGTGTGAGCCTCTTTCCTTACTTCAAAGCACAGTGCTCACACAAGACATTACTATTACTAAGAGCTCCTAAGAATTCAGGATGAAGACCAGATGACATAAGCAAATTTATGCTTTTGTTTTTCTGGCTCAATGTGGTAATTTGTCCAGGATTATCTTAAAGTAAAATACAAGTTATCTGCTTGAAAAGTCTTCAGAATGTCAAGTAAAAAAAGTAAGGAAAGATAACCAAATAATTGTATCAACAAATAGGCACAATGACAATAGGGTACTGAAGTAGATTAGAGTCTGTGTGGAACATTCTGATGGAAGGTTGGCTTGAGTATGCTGACAGCCAAAGAGCCTGTGAGTCCTATCTCTTTGGGGTATGTGAGTCTTTGTTACCAGTGTGTGTCCCTGTCCACCTTTAGTGGCTGTGCTGGCCTTGAACCTTTAGACTGCTTGTGGACCATGCATCCACTGAGTGAGGACCGTTCTATAAGAGTCCATGTTATGAACTAGCAAGCTAAAGCCCTAAAATCGACTATGTACTTGGTCATGGTGGCCTGTGCTGACAACCTAAGCCCTTGGGAGGTTGGTTGATGAGGAAGCATCTTGAGTTAGAGGATTGCAGGACGAGATACTGTCTCAAACAAACAAACTAGGCTGCGGGGATTTCCTAAAACAGAGTGAGTGACTTCCTCACAGGATCCCGAGAAGCTCATTAAGTAGAGGATGACCATACTGACATCTCTGTAGCTCCACTGACTGATGAAGGGTCAGAAATTGGCCTTGACCCTAAGGCAAGTCCTGGGATGGAGCCAGGTGCCAGCTAGGCAGTGCTGAACCAAGTCTGACTTCCACTGTCCAGGAAACAACAAAACTCTCTTTAGCATGTGTGTGCCATAAAACAATGGTACAGGAGAGGTTTGAGGTCACTTTGAGTTTACACCTCTCTAAATTCTAATAGGAAGTGTAGCTTAGGCCATCAGAGTTTCGAGACCTGTTGGCAATTGTTACCTTACTGCTGATTGACAGAATAAAGAGAATACAGTTTTGCTAACCAGGAACCTCCGTCTGGATTCTTATTGTCCAGCATCTTAAGCATTGTAACCAACCCACTGATTGTTTTTATTTTCCAAATGAGTTCACTGATGTTGGCATTCCGCAGGCGCAGCTTCCATGGAACATGCCAGCTGCTTGAGTTCTTTACATAATGTAGGGCAATCAGTTAGTTGACTGACTCAGCAAAATTATAGTTTCATTTTTCTAACAGCAGTGTTGGCATCAGAAGGAGAATGTTAAACGGTAACATTAAAACGTCCAAAGCAGTCCACGTTGTTGGGCCAGTCACTGCTAGAAGGCATCTCAGAGGAATGTGGGAGTCAGGCACTGGGCTCTGTTACTTATCAAATCAAGGTCCTTGGGATTTTCTTTGACACAAGGTGCGAGTCATGCAGAAGCTCAGAAATCGGTAATCCCTGTGAGTCGTCTGCAGTTTGTAACACGAGTAACGTAGGAAGCCCTTTGTGTGCAATGTGCTCAGGGGCCTTGGGGAGGCAGTTATCACTACATGATGTGGAACAGGATCTCACTCCAGAAGACTGTGCAGGAAGGAAGTGAGTACTCTTGGCCATGCAGCAGGCATCTAAGGAAGCGCAGGAAAGTATCCTGCAAGCTGTCAGCTGTGAAGCGCAGAGGAACCTTGTGGTACCCAGGAAGGCTCTTCAGGATAGCAGAGCTAGGGAGCAGCAAGGCATGAGGACAGCACAGCACTTAGCATCCCCAGGCCTAGGCACTCTGTGCCTCCTCTGCCTGGTTTTCTTCCACATCCTCTATCCTGGACTTCTCAAAACTTGATGCTACTTTAAAACACATTTTATACTTCAATTGCAGCAGTGTTGGGTCGTGCCGTGCTGGCCTCTGCCCACACTATCTTCATGACTTTGGTAAGCTTTCTCGGCACTGTGTTGCCTGTAGAGAGGCCATTCTCAGTGTGGCATCAGGCCAAACCTATTACACTCTTAGTCTCTTAGTTATGCTGAAAATCCAGTCCATCTCTGCACAGGCACCATGGCTCCTCCCTGTGTCACCTAAGGCATGTCTCTGTGATGGACTTTCTGCTGTTTCCCTGGTTCGTGGTGTCCAGCCACACTGGCCCCTTCTGATTACTCTTTAATGAACTCTGTAGTTTTCCTTCCATGATAATTATCTCTTTCACTCCATTTATGATGAGACCTGTGCTACTAACCCAACTTAAAACTGTGAGCCCATTCATTTTCCAAACCCAGGTTTCATTTCCCCACACTGTTCACCCCTCCATGCAAAGCATGCCATTTGATTCCAAGTCCTGCTCCTGTCCTGTGTACACCACACACTTCTACTTTTAGTCCACCCATGCATTCTAAAGGTTGCGAGAGATGTACTCTGCAGAAAGGATCAAAAGCAAATACAGAAGAAAAAGAAAGATGGTGACTGGACAGACTCTTTCTCAACACTGAGAGAGCTTGTCACCGTGCAGGCCTTAGCCGGATCTAGTGTTCCTTCCAAGCCTCCTGGCCAATGGTTGCCTCTTGGTGAGCTCTGGGGCCTGCAGGTGCTGAACACTCATGGAACAGCCTCTGGACTGGGCTGCAGTCACCGAGGGCAAGTCCTTGCTAGTGCAGAAAATGCAAACGTCAGCTCAGCACTGTTCCGGACCAGGGACTCCTGGACCATGGATGACTTCCTCATCCCACAGAGTATCTGGTTTTGAACTTGGGAGAAGTCAAATAGTCATCGGGGGTAGTGTGTGAAAATGCATATCCTGGCAGTGTTGATGTCTGGAGATTAAAAAAATACATTCCAGGAAGCATTCCAGGGTCTCAACTTTACATCCTTGCCATTAAAGCCAAGATGGTTAGTGTTCCCAGATACCATCGCTTGCTACACCATTTCATATCCTAAAACTGGAAAAAGAAAAAAACACAGAAAGCAGGAGGACCATCAAGAAGGCTCCCATGGTGCCTCACAGAGCTCATCTCGGATCACATGAGAGTCTTCCCAGGTTGTTATGGAGAACGCCTTGTGCTAGGTAAATTTATTTGTGATTTTGTTCCTCACAGCTCTGTATGCCACCACTTCATTGTCTTGGTACTGGAAAATTTGGTGTTGGATGAGGCTTTGTGTTCTTGGTATTATAGTCCTGTTCTCATATGGCAGAAACGAGGGGACCGTTTGATAAGGACAGCAATCCTGTCCTAAGGCACTATGTCCTCACAGTATGACCATGTATTAAATGTCTTATCTACCTTGTGCAGGTTGGGGCAGGTTGTGAACATATGGGTTTGGAAGGCACATATAATCCAGATTACAGTGTATGGAGTGGCTGACAATATCCCAAAATGTGTTCCCAGAAACTGCACATGTAAGCACTTCTCTCTTTTATTTCCATAATTGTCAAACCAATTGACCTTTTAATATATTCATTCATCTATCTTGATACCATAAAGAAGAAAATCCTGCTCAAGATATGTTTTTAATTTGGAGGAAATGCATACAGAACTAAAAGAAAGGTACCACATATGGAAGAAAAAGCTCAGGGACGCTGATGGCATTAAGTAATGATGCTACCATCTGGATTGAGATGATTTGTTTGTACACAAAATGTCACAGTTTCTAAATTTCTTGCCGAAAAATGTTTACATTTTAGCCCAAAATTATTAGGAAAGCACAGAGTTGGAACATTGCAGAGGTTGGCTTCCATTATAATTTCTACACA
>JAQHUG010000093.1:4012407-4042421 GCA_028555095.1 Dicrostonyx torquatus
TAACCCATTATAAAAATCTGTATGTCACCATGAGGTGGGTGACTTACTGGACGGTTCTACGGTACTTCCCTCTGCGGCGGGGGCCTCATGGCAACTGGCCCACTTCCTTTCTTCTCCTCCCAGAATTTCCGTTCTGTCTACTCCGCCCACCTAAGGGCTGACCTATCTATAAGCCAGGCAGCTCTTTATTCAACCAATAAGAGTAATACAAAATACAGGAGAACATTTCCACATCAGAGTCCTAGGTAGTAATTAGCTGCATTAGGGATGAATGAGTCCATGGGGACTAATTCTAGAGATTTTGCTCCCAAATTTGTGTCAAAGGTCACTCAGGGTAGGGAAACAATGAATATCACAGGGAAGACGGCAGATAAAAGCTTCTCCAGTGGATTAATGGTCATTGTCCGAAAACATTTAGGGCACCAGGGTAGAATCCCAATGACGCAAAACCTTGCAATGGCACATTACTGCTGTGGAGAGAATGAGATGCACACAGAGCTTTGCTGACGTAGCTATGAGTTGAGACAAAAGAGATGTGCCACCAGTATTGCAGACAGATCACAACCAAATCCAGTGCCACATCAGAAGGGAGCCAAAGAGTGCCTGCCAGAAGCTTGCGGTGCATGAGTTAGAACAGATCAGTGTTGGCTGTCTTAATCATCGGAAGCCGTACTCCTTTTCACAGATTTTGGTGCTGTATCGCATAGCCTTTGTGTACTTCCTGGCACTAGGGATGGAACCCAGGGCTTCATGCCTGCTAAACATGCACTCTGTTTGGACGGCATCCCCAGTCCACTACACAGTACTCTGTTTATTGACACTGTAAATACTAGGGCCTTGCAGCCTTTGTGCTGATTTTGAATCCTCCAGTAAAAGATGGCTTCTCCATATTTTCATAGACATACTGGTGCCCACTTGGGTTCTGGATTTATTTGTGCATTTGATAGGTTTCCCTTTAGTGTTGAATATGAATTTTCATAGTGGTGCCTTCCAAGTTCAGTCTCTTTTCTCTTAGTCATCTGATAAGTAAGCAGTATGTAGGGGAAAAAAATCCAAAACAGCATGCTAAAAATGAACTCTTTGGAGATTTGTCAAATGAAGATATAGACTATTTTAATAAACTTGAATTTCAGGTAACAAAACCTTTACTTAAGTATAAGTGCATTCCAAGCATTTCATAGGCTTATTCTCACTAAAAATTTGTGTGGATTTTCTAGACCACACACTGAACTGGGCATTCTGTTTCTTCTGAGAACCACAAATAAATATCATGTTATTCTCATTTAGATAGCATTGGAAATAAGATGTATTTCTTAATTTACTACTCAATAATCATTTAAAGATATTAATCACCAGTTTATTACTATGCCATAACTACTTGAATTGGGAATTCCCACTTGACTTTTAAAAATTTAGGTAAGATGACACCCTAGAAGATCTGAGAAAGTGAAGAGGCCTTCTCCTCAGGACACATAGCTCGGGGTGAATTCTGGATAGTTTTTCAGCCCCTGAGCACTGTAGAAGAGCATAGTCTACTCCCATGGGACTGTGTTCTTAACTAGTGGGAAGGTCTTCTCTTGAAGAGATGGTCATGCAATATTTTACTTAATTTGTTTTGAACACACACACACACACACATATATATATATATATACATATACACACACACACACACACACATATATAGAGAGAGAGAGAGAGAGAGAGAGAGAGCATGATCATGAGGGTCAGAGAACAACCTGTAGAATTTGGTTCTGTCTACTATGTCAATTTCAGGATCAAACTCAGAACTCATGTCTTCAGGATTGGACGCAAGTGCTTTTATCTGTTAGCCATCTCATTAGCTAAGGTAGATGGACTGAGGTAGATTACTCTCCTGTGTGTGTGTGTATGTGCGTGTGCATATTAACCTGCATGTGTTTGTGTTACCCTAATCAGGGAGATTTAATAGAACACAAGTTCACCTCCACCTTTTGTGTTTGTTATCACAAATATCATCTCATATTAGTGTCTGAGTAAGGCCATTCTTCCTCCTGTATTTAGACTCATGCTGAGGATCATGCTGGGGTCCCATAGGTCATAGGCCTCACCCTAAGCAGAGTCACATGAGCTGTTGTCTTCCAGCTTGTCCCGCCTGGATGAGCAGCTCTAGTTGAGAGGGGAGGAAGTCTGTTCCAGAGAAGCTAGACTCCCTAACTGTGTGCTACAGACAGGGAGGTGAACCCCACAGAGCCCCTGTAGTCAGGATCCATCCAGCCTAGAGAAAACCTTGCAAAGAAAACTCAATTCTATAGGGTCCGCATGATAAGCCCTTAGCCTCAATAGTGAAGAAGAGCTAAATACCACATTGAGAATGGGGCTGTAGGGAATCGCTGCAAAGAGCTGATGCTTCGGGAGCAGGAGCTAAGGTCCTAAGCCAATTCTCAAAGACAACACAGAGAGAAGCAGCATTATATTCACTCCCCTGCACATGGTATGTGGCCCACCATGTCTGAGGAGCTGATGAGATCTCATACCACACACCCCTTTTACATAAAGAAAACTTTCCTGCCTTTTGCAAGGATGATTTACTTGACAAATGTTCAATTTTGTTCTGTACGGCTGTGTTTGTAACTGCTAACACTGATGTACTAGTGCTATTCACAAATCCCACTAGGAGTCAGATAAGATAGTGAACAGCTCTTTTTTTTATGTGGACACATGTTGCCATCACAATGGGAGTGAGGGTTACATTACCTTGGAAATGTTCTCAGTATTTCAATTACACTAAGGACTGTAAGATGACAGGAGACAATTTTTGTATCAAAGAACATCCACAAAGTATTCTAAGATTTAAAACATAGCTCCTATGTTATTACATACCCCTTCATCAAAATTATCACTTTTATTTTCAAAAATGCATGTAAGGATGCATCTTGAAAAACAGGGAACACCGTAGGTGATGATTTAAATAAAACGGGTGCTCCCGTCGCTGCCACTGTGTAAGCCCCTTCAAACTCAAACCCTTCCAGAGACTTCCTTGTCGCTCAGGATCCTGGGAGGCCAGAGCTGTTCCCCTGAGAGTGAGCTGAAAGTTCACCCCTCTCAGACCTGGGATCTGCATATGTTGGAGCCACAGAAACCATTGATTATTCCAACCAGGCTGTATTTGTCTTTGAAAGAGACATTTTTAAAAAGCAAAAGAGCTTAAACAAACATGAAAGTAATCTAATTCGGACATAAGCATGAAAGCTAATAAGATTACAATGAATTGATCTAAATATGACTTAAAACAATTAGAAATGATTTTTGGTGGCATGCCATCCCAGCCGAGACACTTCCTAGCACATCAGGAAGCAAGCAGATTATTGCTTTTTGGAATACTTTCCTGTCGTTGGTGACCTTCAGAAGATGTGTCAGTGTTGGGAGACCCATCACTCATGGCTCCTCCAAATCATAACTGAATATTCAGTACCTAAGGCAAATGAGCAGACTCTTAGGCTGAACTCCTCCCTCTCAGGGCAGCAAGCTCACTTGGTGCCTTTGTTCTGTCTGAAACCATTGCTCTCTCATAACAGAATTTCAAGGACAGATTTAAATATTTAATTTTAAATATTTTTTCAATCCTATGACATGAAAAGAAACATGCTCTTGGCTAATAAAGGTTGTGAGCAAACACTGACGAGTCAGACAACCATACTGTGAGATTTTCCTAGGTGTCTATTCTGGTCTTGTTCCACCCCCATTGATGCAAAGGAAACAAGAAATACTATTCAGAGGTTAGAATATGTCATTGCCAAATGATAGTGCGTTCTTCAAAATCTTGTGAATCTCTAATGTTGAGTTTTTATTGTGGTATCCCTACCTTTCAAGTGTGTGTGTGTGTGTGTGTGTGTGTGTGTGTATGCATGCACACACACGCATGCATGCACACACATTGCATACATGCACATGTGTAGTGTATCTGCAAATACTGAAGAGTAAACAGCCTAGGTCTTGAGTATGCTGGCATACTGACCAAATATTCTACCACTGAGATGCATCTTCATTTGTTGATTTTTGCTTGTTTTGGCTTGTATTCCTTAGACAGGCTCAGTCTAGACTGATCCAGACTTGAATTTCAATTTTCCTGCTTCAGCCTCCAGAGAGAAGGAATAGAAGCTGTATTTGTATATTTGAAGGTGACCGAATCCTTCAATGATAATAAGTTGCAAGAAATTTCCTAATCATTAATGCTTTTATGCATAGAATGAAGACTAAAGGGTTTAGAACCTTCCATGTTCTGTCATAACAGTTCAAAAATTTGTCCCAGAAAAAAAATGACATCATAAGGAACAAACTCGCTATTTTTTTAATAGAGTATGAGAAAATTGGAGAGAGTTAGCTTTGGGAAAATTTTTTTTTTAATTTTTATTGTTAAAAGAAAAATTTACATTTACTCCCCTTGTTCCCGGCCCTCCCACTACCCCACTACCCCACTGCCCTCCCCCTGCTTCCTTATGATGGTGCAGGATACCCTGTCCTATGGGAAGCCCAAGGCCCTCCCCCCTCCATCTCAGTCAATTAGCTTAATTCTTATGCAATCAATAAATTGGCCAAGTCATGAGAAGAAAGTAACTAAGTACATTTATCTAATCTTCAACCCAATCGAAGCTTTGGGAATATTAAGTGCAAAGATTACTATGACAAATGGTGTCATTTTCCATGTGTAGGCTGGCCTGTGTACTGGGTAGTTTTTGTCAACTTCATGCAAACTTGAGTAATCCAAAAAGAAAGAACCTCAATTGAGGAATATCCTCCATCCGATTGGCCTGTAGGTATGCCTGTAAGATGCTTCCTTGTTGATGATAGGTGTGGGAGGGCCCAGGTGCAATGGGAAGTGTCATGCATGGGTCCATGGGTAGGAGGTCCTGAATTGAAGAAGAAAGCATGCTGAGCAAGCCAGTAACAGCAAGCCTCCATGGCTTCCGCTTCTGTTCCTGCCTTGGTCTCTCTCAATATTTGTTGTAAGCTGCCAGCCAAATAAACCCTTTCCTCCCCAAGTCACTTTTGGTCATTTTGTTTGGTCAACATCAGAAAGAAAACCAGGGCAGTGTGATGGCCACTGTGGTGAGATATGGAAGTGGCCATTGACCGTGCCACAGAAGCTGGTCTATTGTGAAGTACTGATGTTTTTGTATCCTAGTGGGGAAATCATCATCAGACTGCTCCCAGCAAGGTCAGATGGCACTGGAATGTAAAGGCAGGAGGATTGCTGCAAGTTCAAGGCCAGTCTGGGCTTCATGATATTTCAGGAAAGTCTGGGCTATGCAGTAAGTTTGAGGAAGCTTAGTCTACATAGTCAGTTTCAGGACAGTTAGGGCTGTATAGCAAGACACAGTCTCAAAACACCAACAACAATAAACAAAAAAAATAAAGTTATTGTACAAAAGTCTTTGAATGTTGCACCTTAATGTAGCCAGAAACAGGCCTCAAGCTGTAAAATTTAAGTAATTTGTAAATGTCAAGCAAACGTATTTATATCATGAAATGAGGCACTTTAAGGAAAATAGCTATTGAAATTCTGTTCTGAGGACCGCAGAAGAATACTTAAAAACAGAATGCCTTCATTTCTCCCATAGCTGCGGTAAGTAGGACACAAGGAGACAAGCACTCCTCATGACATCGTGCATGCTTCCTCCATGAAATGCCACATTCCATTCCCCTTCCCTTTTTCATTCTTAATTCTTCCTTCAGGCTTTGGTTTGCTTTTGCTTGTTTTAGAAAGACTGCCAGAAGCAAAGATAAGCAATGGGTCCAAGGAAGTACTGTCTTGTCTCCCATATTTGAGAAGAAAAAAAGTACAGGTGTATGAATGGCCAGTCCAGTCTGGCTTTGATGTGTCTCTCTGGGGCTTCATATCGTCTACTGAAGTGCAGATGACTTAAGACAGACCTCATCCAGTTGTTATGAAAACAATAAAATTAAGGTTAGAAATGCAAGTGGAATTTTGGTCACTCCTTAGTCTCAGTAGACAATCTGTCTCCTGAAGGGTGTCACTTTGGGCCACATTGTAGTAATGCCCAGTCTTGGCAGTCACCTACTCTGTGTACGTGGTTGGCAGAACCATGTATATTCTGGATTCTAATGAGCTTTCTGGAAGCTTTGCCCACTGAGGTATAGCCTGGACTTTTACACCATGATCTGTAGTCCAGATAAAGCCCTTAAACATTGAGTGAGGATTGCTTGAAGGTCATTTAGTTACATGTGACCAAATTATCTCATACACATTGTTTGGTTTGCCTACCATTAGAAACAAAGTCAACTTTCTTTATCATGTAACTAGACATCATCAGAGGAGCTGATTTTGATTCCACTTAGACTTAGCTTAGTGGAAATAACCTAAGGGGAGTGAATTTACAATTTTTGAAGGATGGATGACAAACATCATTACTCTACTTTTTTCCTAATAGATGAGGTTAGCAGAAGACTGTGTTGACGAAAGCAACAAGGAAGGGTATATTGTCTTCTAGATCCTCACAGTCCTATATGACCCTAGCAACAAAAAAGGCTGTATCGTCTTCTAGCTCCTCACAGTCCTATATGAACCAAGGATGTTGCACCTAGAGTGGGAAACCCTGTGGACCTCTAGCCCTTGTTTTTAGGTAACAACCACACTAATATGGAAACTTAGAAACCTGGGTAGTAGTCTGAGGTTGGGGGTTGTAATGGTTTGAATAGGATTGTCCCCCATAGACTCATGTGTTTGAAAGGTTTATCACCAGGGAGAGGTGTGGCCTTATTGGAGGAAGTGGGTCACTGGGGGGTGGGCTTTGAGGTTTCAAATACTCAATCTGGGCCCAGTATCTATCTCTTCATGCTGCTTGCCATTCCTGATGTAGAACTCTTGTCTACTTCTCCAGTACCATGTCTGCCTGCACACTGCCATGCATCTCACCAGGATAACAATGAACTATACTTCTGAACTGTAATTCAGCCTTAATTAAATGTTTTCCTTTATAAGAGTTGGTCATGGTGTCTCTTCACAATAATAAAACCCTAACTAATACAGAGGTAGTAGCAAGGGGGCTGCCAACATAAGGAGACAACTTCCAAAAGTGAAAAATAACCAAGTGACAAAGATCCCTGTTTCAAGAAGCCCAGTGTTCAGGGGACGCCGTACAGTTTTGTGACAATGCTTTATCAAAACTTTTAGGTAAAAGCTGGCAAAGTAATCAATATGGGTATCTTCTGTCAGTACAAAACAGTTCAAAGGACAGGACTTTGACATTTACTTTTGAGACACTGGTAAGGAAAGGAATTCGAACAAAGCAGCAACATTAAAATATCATTTCCCCTGCAGTAAATAAGGGGTGATGAGAGGAGTAGAGGCTGTGAGCAGAAACAGGCCCTCTTCCTAAAAGGAAGATGAAATGAAGCAAATGCAAACAGAACCTTGACACACAATGATCGGTGTCATCAGAGTTTTCATCCTGTGCAATTAAAGGGTAAACCTATTTTCTAAGATTGTTTTCTTCAATTATAAATGTAAATAAATGTAATTAAAAAGTTAAGTAGATGCTTCTGGGCTGCACTGCCAGTGGAACGGTGGATATCTCGAATGCTTTGGGGAAGATAGTCTTTGACAGTCCACATGACTAGGAAGCAATCTTGTCACCACAAATGAGGCGATAACTAGGCTGTCTCCATAATTGGTTATTCGTCCTGTTTGTTCTCTTGCTGCTTGAGTGTAAACAAAAGAAAACGTCTCTTCTCATTTCATCTAAAAATACACACTGCCCACCTGTCATAAAAAGTAGAGGAGGAAATATGAAGAAAGCTGGATTATTTTGGAGTCTGCTTTTTGCCTGTAGGTGTGCATGAGACCCGCCCCCCCAAAGAGCCTGAAGAAATCTTGCACAGGTAATTTATGGATATCCTCACACTACGTAGGAATGCTTTGCTTCTGGAGGAGATAAACGTGCCTGCCATGATGGGAACCATTGTTAGCAGTCTGAAAGAGATGGCAACCAAAGTGATGCACGACTACACAGTGCATCAACATTTTATTCCCTACTGAAACAATTCATCTTTTCCCTGTACCCAGGGTCCATATTCTATTGTCGGCCCAATATCCACATAAAGTACTACAGACAAGAACGTCAGTTCCAGAGACACTCTCACTTCTCCAGTGTGTTAACCAGGATAGAAGGTTCTAGAACTTCAGAAAGCCCCTCCAATTTTTTTTACTTCTGTGACCAAATCCCCTGTAAGCTTAGAGCTATGCAATACTGTAGACAGCAAGGTGAGTGCTGTTTGCCATGCATGATATCATCTAGAAGACAGCTTTAGATAGGGCATTCACGTTCGCACAGCTCTGGATAGTCAAAACCCTTAGTCAAATGCCAATGTCTACTACTTCTGGTGAGGACTTTCCCAGGGTTGCCGGTGTACACCTCCTTCCTGGGTATGTGATGTTGGAGAAATTAGAAGAGAACTCTCTTGGATCTCCGCTTACAGATACACTAATCTCTATCTCTTAGATTAGGCTTCAACCTCTGTAGCCCACTTAACCTCCTTTTCTTTCCCAAGAGCCCCAGAGCCTCCATCAGGCATGTGGATTTAGGACACGGATATAGATTTGAGTCAGGCACAATTGTTCAGACATTAACATTCTTTCCATGATCCTGAAAGCTGATACCCTTCAAATATGAAAATTGAATTCTGTCCCCAATCCTTTAAGTCTCAACTTAATCTATCATTACCTTTAAGATCCAGAACGCAACGGTCCACCTAAAGAGGAGGTGTGACTTACCTTAATGCACAATCCTTCTCTGCGGATCACCTGTGCGAGCCGGTAAGTCACATGCTTCTCATTGGACACCTCATTCCACGGGAGATTAGAAAGGGTTTCTAAGCAAACCTGAAACCCAATAAGGGAAATCCCTGCTGGTCTTACAACTTCGCAGTAATTCTCAACTTGATGCTTTGCCTGAAAGCTTCCCTAGAACTGCACCTATGTCTCAGGCATTGGTCCAGTCTTCAGAGTCACAGCAAGGACCTGCCCGTAAGACATCGAGAGGACATATATAAGTATACAGTTACTAAAGATGTGACTGATCCTTAAGAATTGAGGAGTGCTGGCGCACGCCTTTAATCCCAGCACTCGGGAGGCAGAGGCAGGCGGATCTCTGTGAGTTCGAGACCAGCCTGATCTACAAGAGCTAGTTCCAGGATAGGCTCCAAAGCTACAGAGAAACCCTGTCTCAAAAAACAAAAAAAAAAAAAGAATTGAGGAGTGCAAGTGCCATCACCTGGTCATGTGTGCGTGCAACCCTAATGATGGCTGAGACACCTGTGGGTAGGCCTGTTCTCTTCTTGAAAGACAAAGCAGAGTTGTATCTGATTAGCTTTTTTGCCCTGTCCTGTAGATTAGGAGTTTGATTAATACTGTGTAACCTTCCTAGTTCTCTGTAGTTCAAACAGGCAGTGTTTCCACTACAATCCAATTGACATCCTTTAACTCTAATCAGGTGACCGGTTAAGTCAGGAAACCAATCCATGGACCCTTTATGTAGTGATGGGTCAACCACATTCTGACTACCCTGCTAAATGAAACTACCCGTCACGTCGTGTGTGTGTGTGTGTGTGTGTGTGTGTGTGTCAATGAGTGTGTTTGTCACAGAAATAAGCTGAGAATCTTCCAGCTCTACATGTTCTCATTGTATTTTCCAGACCACCTCCTGCCTTCCTGTGATCTTGGAGAAGACACAAAGCTGCTTCTTCAACATTGGTGTAGAAATTCCCAAAGCTAGATATTTAATTCAATCACTCACATGCTCTACCCTCTACGAAGCAGTAGAACACAACTCAGCCTTGATTCCCCTCTTTATTCCGAGGACAATCTTTCCCTGAATTTCCTATCATCTGTTCCTCATTTCTGGTTTCATCTGAGACCTCACTGAAATGGCGTGTAATGTCCACTTGGCTGTCCATATTCTGAGACATCATAGACTTTTTAAAGCATCTGCCGGAGGCTTTACCCACCACACAGCTCGAAAAACCACTTCCCGATTTTTAGGTATTTCCTTATAGCAGCACCCCATTTCTCATGTCAAACTCCGCATTCCTTAGATTTTTCCAGAGAAACTATACCTGTATGATACTGAGTGCATATGACACCTCTCCTCAACAAACTAGCTACATACAAGTCTCGGTTAGAACAATCAGACTTAGGGCCATGGCAGAATTTCTGGAATCCAGAGGATATGGTTTGGAAAATCCGGGTCTTCTTTGCACTCAACTATCACAGGATCTTGTAGTACAGATTAGACACACTGGATTTCCAAAGCTGTCTGCAAGTGTTACCAAGTTGCCATTCTCGGTTCTTGTCTTGTCAAAGGAAAAGATTCAGCCAAGAGACAGTAGTTTAGACAAAGTTTTATTTAGTAAAGGGGTGGTTTTCTCTAAAATGAACGAGAGCACTGACTCAAGGGTGTGTGACTGTATGACATCTGAGCTTTATTAACTTTCTAGGAGTTTTTAATTAACAATGTGGGATGGGTAGAGTACTCGTGACACACAATGATCCTTGTCCCTTCCTGAATCATGGTGTACTGGATACACATTTTGGGTTATTTTTCCCCATGGTTCTTTTGAAAGAGTGGGTCAAAATACTATGTAAATAATATTACAATGAAGCTCGTGCCTTTTGACAAAGCAGACTCTTCCTTAGTCCATACACATGGCAATTAGTAACGGCCTTTGATGCTTTAATTTCTGTTTTGGTGGAAAGGACCTAAACATAACTTCAAGGTTTCTTATCCCTAGGCATTCCCACTGGCATGGACACAGCTACAGTTCCCTTGTTACCTGACATCTAACACCCTACTGAGAGTCTCACAAATAGTGATTGTAGTTTCGGTGCCCCTTTTCAGCAACTTCAAATCTAATGCAGAGTAGCTGGGATGGGGGCATCATTTCAAGATGTGTCTATAATGATGTCACACTTGTGACCTGTAAAATGCCAGCATTGCCTTGACCGGGTGAGGGCAGGGATGAGCACAGTACCCTTCCTCCTCTTAGGTATGTGGTTCAAGAAATTTCAAGTCCTTGGTGGGAGACACTGCATGGGAGTACTGCTCTGTGGCTGGCCTGGGGCTGAAATTTGCTAGACACTGAGCAGGGGGAAGCCTGCAGGTGACACAGTACACGGGATGGTATTCCTGCTGAGCTGACCAGCAGATAAAGTTACCCTGAAAGTGCAGCCCACACATTGAAAAAGCAAGTTTCTCCAGGGCCAGAATAATTACTTAATAGAAACTGCCTGAGAAAGGTGTTTGGAGGGCAGGAGATGGACAGGGCAGATTTTCTTACAGAGGTCCTGGGACTGATTTCTGAAGATTTGGAGGTCCCAGGGTCAGGGGTCAGGCCTGAAGGGCAGCAGTGAGCAGATACTGTAGTAATGTGGATTTCGTTTCCATGATGGTTGCTTGTCTGAATTTAGGATCACCTAGGAGACACACTTCTGAGAATGTCTGTAAGGCCCTTTCCAGGGAGGATGAGGACCAGAATTCAACTGACTCTGTTTCTTGAGTGCTGATACTGGGTGACCAGTTGCCTAATGCAACTACCACTATGCCCTATTTACCTTGACAGGCTGTGCCTTCTAACTTTGGGCAAAAATCAACCTAGTGTGATTTCTTTTCAAGTGAGGAATGACCCCCATAGGCCTGGGTATTTGATCGCTCTGTCCCCAGTTTGATAGCATGGCTTAGAGAGGTTTTGAGGAGATTCAGCCTGTCTGGAGGAAGTCCATAACTGCCATGGGAGGGGGCTTTGAGAATTTAAATGCTTCCACCGTTTCCGACTTGCTCTTTCTGTTTTGTTCTTGCTGTAAAAGGTGTGATCTCACCGTTTCCTGCTCTAGCTGATATGCCTGTCGCTAGCTGCCACGTTTCTGCCACGCTTCTGTGCCCTGAAAAACTCATCCTTCTTCAACCATCAGCTAAAATAAACACTATGCTACAAGTCAGCTTGGCTTGGTGGCCTGCCATGCCCATCAGAAAAGCGGCTCTCAGAGTGCAGGAGACCCCGGGAACAACCCACAGTCGCGGCGAGGCGTCTAATTGAGCAGGAGAACATAAAGGGCACTTGGCTTCTCAGAGGCATCATTTCCATAAATATCAGATGCGTGGTATGGAGAAGTTCAGGCAATCACAAGTTCCTCTGGAACTTCCGTATGACATGCTACCCTGGATTGGGAGTATGGGCCAACAACTTTGCTAGATGTTTCCTGATGGAAACTCCCAACCAGAGCCCAATGGGCAGAAACTGACACTATTATCTTCACCTCAGAAGGACAAGGGTAAAATAGTAAAAGCTGAAGTGAGGCATCCAAATCCATCCACACCTAGACTCACAGTGACATGACGGTGGCCATTTCTATCTATGGCCTACG
Source organism: Dicrostonyx torquatus (assembly GCA_028555095.1). NCBI lineage: Eukaryota > Metazoa > Chordata > Mammalia > Rodentia > Cricetidae > Dicrostonyx > Dicrostonyx torquatus. The sequence continues at coordinate 4,024,826 of JAQHUG010000093.1, forward strand.
TGAGCCTCCATCACACGGAGCCTGATCTGAGGTTTTGAACGCCTCACTTTGATTGCTTGATAGCTGGATGGCCTTCTGGAGCTGGTTCATAGGTTCAGAAGAGCTTCTCAGGCCAGAAAGATGGGTGGGTCAGTTCCAGCAGTACTTGGAGCCTACCTGGAAGTCAAGCTTTCTTCAGCAAACTCCCCTGACCTGCCTTCTTAAGCTCAAGATCAAGAAGGGAGAACAAGTGGGTCATTGGTCAGTCCAAAGACCTGGATTATCACTAGCCAGCCTTAAGATCTGAAGTTATCAAGTCTTTGTTTGGAAGCTGGAATTCTGGTCTCAAAAGAGCTCTTTAAAATAGGACAGCCTCTGTCCATCAGCCGGAGACTGTCTGTTCCCTCGTATTAGACCTCTCCAGAGTGATACACAATGAGGCAGTGCTCCCTGAAGCTGAACCAGGGCTGCTCCAAGGGCACATGCTCATTTTAAAGTGCTGATGGTAGTGCCAGGACTGTTAACCATGGGATGCAGCTAGGACCACACCTGTGCCACACCTTCCCGTCTGTCTCCCCTTTGCAATGCCTTCAAGTGGCCATTTCGCACACGGAGGTATTGAAATGGTCTCTGCTCACGCAGCCTCAAGTCTCCATTTGGGTGAGTGGGAGAGCAATATGAAGAACATTTAGGCAAAGTGTGCATCCTCCTTCCTTTAAAGCCTTTAACTTACTCAGGAAAGCCATTTCCATTAGAGAAACTTGGTATTAATAAGCTTTTAGCAGCACAAAATTAAAAAAGAAATACTCACTCAAGGATCACCCCTCTTGTTTAAATGGAAGCAGTAATATATCAACAATAATTCCTCCGGATATCTCTTAGCGGGACAAGGGGAGGAGAGTTGGAGGAGCACACCTTGCCTGAATCTGTATGCAGAGTACCTGTCAACTCTGGGATGTGATGACTCTCCCTGATGCCATCTGGGGCAAGGGCTGCATTTTATAACTGTGCTAATATCGTCCCAGCCAGTCACCTCTACAGGTTATGACTTTTTGAGGTGAAAGAACCTTAGGTTTTGCCTCAAGCGGGTCATTAACTGTTGCTAATGATAGACCTCCTGAGGAAATTGGAAGTAACAAGACGTGATTTGGTATAAATACAAGATGTCAGAGGCTGTCCCCACAAAATGGCACTGTTGAGGTGAGACACCAGGTACGTCTTAGCCTATTTTTAAGCAGCATAGAAGAGCGCCGTGAGGCGCAGGCGTGTCTTCATCCTGCCATTTTTGGTCAGTGCACTTCAGTGAAGCCGCAGTCTGTCCCTGACCCTAGCTTTGGGCTGGTGCCCTGTGATTAAGCTGTGTAGTGTGCCTCATGCTTGCCTGTCACATGTCAGGTAAAGCGGTGTCCTGTTCAGTATCCAGCCCCTCCTCATGGGAGCTTAAGTCCATTTGCAAGTGGGTAAGAATACGACATCAAAACCCCTCTGATACGAATGATAGTTTAGTTGATACTACAGTGGGACTTTGGGAAAATGACGTCTGCTTCCTGGAGGAAACTTGTGTATACTCTCTGGACTAGAACCATACCTCCCAAATAAAAGTATCCAATCACCTCCAAAATAAAAAAGAAATCCAACATATCAGTGCCTTCAAGTTTTATCATAGATATGATGCTTTGTGAAACTTCTATAGGGTCTCAAGTCCTCGGATGGCATGCACAAACCGCTGAGGGAGATCTGTGGAAGGTAAACAAACCTGCTTATTTGTATGAGCAGCTTCGTGGGGTCTCTGCATCTCAGCAGGATCCACACCCCGCAGCTTTTGCGCATGTACATGCGTGATACTTTGACAGTCGTAACCAGTGCACATGCTTTTCCTTTATTCAATTCATAAAATTGTCCTTTTAAATATGGCTTGGTGCAGCCCAGTTTTGCTTAAGGGTCTTCTGAACCTGTTCAAGTGTGGACCAAACGATGTCAACTCCCCAGCATGCTATGCTCCCCTCATAAACTACATGTACGAAATGCAGCGTCCTCTGACTGGATGGACTTCTCATCAGCTGGCTCATTGTACAGTTTGATCCACAGACACCACTGGGCAGATGGAGTTGGGGTGTTGGGTCACCCCCATTTGTCAACACATCTGGATTCTCTGTACTCATCTGCATCCCATCAAACCATCACATAAAAAAAATGCTATTCTCTATAATTCGTTCGTGCTTTATTTATTCATCTATCTTTGCAATAAAATGTCATTCTCTGTTATTAAAATACTTGAAAGATTGTAGTTGTTTACATGTTTGCTTTCCAAAATTCTGATTCAATTTGAGGCATCCTAATTTAAAAAAAAAAACAAAACAGCATCAGAATCCCATGTTCCCAGCTGCCTACCTCTTCCCTGTGGCTGTCACTACTCATGTAGTTCTATGTTCATGTAGTTCATACGTAGTTCATCTACTTCCATGTGCACCCAAAACTTCAGAATAAGACTTTACTTAGGACCACAATCATCACACATATATTTAAATAAGAAATGACCATGATGGATTACACTCATCTTAAACCCAATGATAGACAGGTCTCACACAGGAAGAGGAGGTAACACACAGACAAACAGGACAAGCCTTGTGGAGGCATCTGCAGGTTGCCTTCAGAAGACAGGAGACAGGTCGGCACAGTATAGTCATCCAGGTCTTGGGTGCTTCCCATGCTGTGGGAAGTAAGGAAGATTTTGCCTCACAGCCATTGGAGGGATAACAGACAAAAGATAATCAATACACACGCTGAAATAAATATCAGAGACAGTGGACCATGCTATCAAATATAAATGTCTATTAACGGTCTGTATTTGTGTAGTAGATGCTGATTTAGAAACCACTCCTGGATTAAGCTTACATTGGGAGTCATGGTGAGCCGTCACTCGTCTTTCTCTGCCCCCACACAGGGTGAGAGCACCAACATTCCAGTCCAGTTCTGTGATCCACAGTCTCTGTATAAATAGAAAAGGGCGATTGGAAACACTGTTGTGTATCATTCTCCTAACAAATACATGAACCGCTATAAAATGATCCTTACATATTATCTGCACTAATGAAAACTCCATAAAAACATTTTTGTTAGACTGAGATCAAATGGAAAAGTATCTTTGATGATTTCTCAAGTCATTTAGTAAGCATTTGATTTCAACTCTTACTGCCTCTTTTGAAATACATTTTGTGTGCAATGGAATTCAAAATGTTTAGAAAAATAATACATGCTATTTCTAACAGCCGAGATCTAGGAAAAAATTGTTCATGTACAGTTGTAAGGTAGTTTGGGATTTGAGGTGGGGTGAACATTAATCTAGCTCTTCTGAGAATACTGTTGTGTTGTCAAAATGTAACCCTGGCTAATCCCTCTATGAATCAGAAGCCGGGGACTGGCAGGGCCTCAGCCCTTTCTCTACACTTTCTAGGTCTTGAAACTAGGTATGAGTGTGGGAACAGTTGGCAGAGGTTGCTGGGTAAGGCCTGATCATGTCTGCAGTGCCATGATTCCCACACTCCTCTCCATGTCTTCCTCATCATGGATTTTTTTTTCTTTTACCAAGTGTATTCATTCCAAGCGCCTAACCTCCCCTTCCAGTGTCTTTGGCCTCCACTGTAGTAAGAGGCTGCTTGTTCATTTCCCAGCCACCCAGACTCCTGAAATAACCACACAGAAACTGTATTAATTAAATCACTGCTTGGCCCATGAGTTCTAGCTTCTTATTGGCTAACTCTTACATCTTAATTTAACCCATCTCCATTAATCTCTGCATCATCACGAGGTCGTGGCCTACCAGCAAAGTCTCAGTGTGTCTCTCTCTGGCAGCAGCTCCATGGCTTCTCCTTGACCTTGACTCTGCCCTTCTTTCTCCCAGCATACAGTTTACTCCCCCTGCCCCCACCTAGCTCGGTTCTACCCTATCAGGCCAAGCCAGTTTCTTTATTAACCAATGGTAGTCAAAGCATACAGAGGGGGAGTCCCACATCACTCCACTTTTTCAATCTGCTGAGAGAATAGATGTCCTGTTCAGGAGCCTGGCAGGGTCCAGTTGCAAACACCATTGCCAACCCCAATGTCTCAGAATGCAGGAGCTTCCCCAAGTAAATACTGAGCAGCCCTCACTCACAGAGTGAGTCTCCCAAAGTGCTCCATTCTGTTCTTTGTTATATTGTTATCAAAAAAGATAAACGAATGCAAAAATAAATGCAGAAAGCTATTATTTTCTCTACACTAACAACACACTGGATTTTGATCTTCAGATCTTATCCAGACTAACATAGACATGACTAAATTTTAATCAAAGAGTATATACATTTCTCTAAATTGCATTTATTCAACATTTTTCTGTAGTGTTCTACAATTTTAAATACATAGCACATAACTAATGTATTGGAGGCTTGCTGTTTCTCCCAAAACATACACTGTAATCCGTCATTTCTGCTAGTCAGAGACAGATTTTCTCCAAATCTTTCCTATGCTCACTTCATGCAGTTTCCCCCAAAGACATCTACAGTATACAATATTTGATAATGTGCTCCGCAGTCTCTGGTACTTGTTCCGGTGCGTGTATTGATTAGCTTTTTATTCTTGTGACTAAGATAACTGACAGAACCAGTCTACGGGAGCAAAGATTCCTTCTGCTCCTGATTTAGGGTTCATGTTTGCTGTTGCCTGACTCAGTACAGAATATTATGGCATCCACAGCCTGTGGCAGAGGAGAACCGCTCACCTGATGCATGATAAAGACCTAGTAAACAAGACAGGGAAGGGCCCTCTAACACAGCCTTGAAGACCTTGCTCCAGGGACCTACTTCCTCCAGCTAGGTCTGCATCCTGGAGTGCCCAAGACTTCCCCAAATAGCACCAACACCAGGGGACAGGAGCCCCAGGGGATAGCTCATATTCTGACAGAAATAGTGTGGACCAGAGGAGTAGACGGCGCATAGAGAGTACAATGGTGATGATGGTGCATGCCAGCTCTGATCCTTTCCCTAACTGGGATTTCAGAGTTAAACTGTCTGCTTCTCTGAAGCCTCGACAGTGAACCTTCTGTTCAGTCGGAAGCAGTACTGAGGAAACACACAGGTGCACAGTCTTCTTTGCTGAGTGCTCTACATATACTAGGAAAGTGTGAACTCACTACTGCAAGGGTGTGAGCATGCTCACTTTGCACAACACAGTTTCAGAATCACATTCTCATTTTTTTTTCTTTTTTTTTTTTGGTGAGAGCCTGTGTCCTGAGCAGGTTAGAGACAGGAAGGACCTGGTAGGCCGTCTGCTTAGGTGACAGGATGTTTTGTGGAGGATCAGCCTGATAGTCTCAACCAGCACTCACCCCTGGTACCAGATCAGCTGCCGTCTGAAAGGGTCAGTGGGTGGTGACTTATTTTCAGTGTGCATCAGTGAGCTATTTTTTATTTTTGTTTTCTTTTTGTTGAACTGCTTGCTTTTATGTGGAGGTCCTACTTAGTCCAAGCTTCTCTCTAAGGACCAAAGACACAGACATAACCTCCTGACAAAGATGCTCTCAGGGAGTTCTTCACAGTGCAAGAACACAAACTAGCAACTGAGTAAAACACAAAGACCAAAGACTCAGTAACTAGGCTAAGGTCCTGAAGCAAGGTTGTGAAAGGGAGGGAATCTCTGGGAGGGCTGACCTGGAAGGAAAGCCTTATAAGAAGGGAAGGAGGCCAGGGGTTTCCAGGAACACTCCATCTCCCTGAGACAGCAGGAAAGGGAAGCAGAAGAAGCAGGATTGGCCCGGGTGGAAGTAGACAAAGGGAGTTGGGGACTTAGGACAGACAACGTGTGGCATGCAGGGTGTGACGGTGGACCATCTGAGTGACAACAAAGACTGTTGACAGCCTTCCAAAGGAATCAGGAAACTCCTGCAGGACCTTGATGAAAGGAACAAGATTTAAATGCATGTCAGTTTCTGATAACAAATTAGACACAGGATCAATAATTAATCATGACATTAATTACAGCATCCATAACAATGAAATGTCTGCATCACTATTGTATTTTTGAACCAATATTAACTATAGTGATTAGTTTAACATAATCTCTGCAATGTAGAACAGTGCATACAATAGCTAAGACAGACACCTAATTAGGATGGCTCTAAGTATGTATGTACTTAACAGTACATGCATAGGTGCAGGATATTGCTTATAGAGGTTGGGTCTACTGAACCAGTGGAGAGTTTGCAACAATCCGGGATGCAGTAGGACAGACAGGGCTTCTTCATGCTACTACGGATGGGGTAAAAGCAAATTGTTAATTTCTGGAAGTTTTGCAGTGAAAGCTCTGGGCTTGACCAGAGGTATCTGAAACCACACATATATACGCACTCCCATGTACACACTCATGCTTGAGCACAGGTACACATGGGTACCCTAACACACGCAGACACATGGACACATACTTGTACACTCTACAATACTGTGTATAGGAAGATGGTTGAGTGCACTGTGGAATTGCAAGGGGAAATAAGAGCCAAGAAAATAGTGACAATGTCTCAAGTCCTCATGATCAGAGGCAAAGAAGAAAGGAAGCATGGTGTCATGACTGCTTTGAAAGGGAAGCTGGGCTCAAGATCTACTTCTGCGTTCCTTCTCTGCCACCCACCAGAATCAAAGACAGAGGCAGGATGGGAAATCAAATTCAGTGCCTGCTGCTAATACTGCTAAAGGTGCCTAGGTAGTGCTGGGTGAAGTGGGTAGCACTGGCGACATGCTTTAGTTAAGACCAGAGAGGAAGGTAAAGTACCCTCGATGGAGTGAATGAAACCTAGCCATTGGTGGGGCCTCATGGCGGATGAAACCCAGCACACACAGGCTCAAGGTGAAACTTTCTGGAGAAATAAATTAAATGCCTCATCTAGGCTGAGGGGCTGTGAATTAGTTGGCCCCTCCTGAGAATAAGATCTAAAACTCCTCACAGTCCAGTGAGAACATCTGCTCTGAGCAGAGCCTCAGTCAGAAAGTAGGAACAAGATGTCAGGCTGCGTGAAGAAGCAGATGAAACACGGATGAGTGATGGGAGTCATTACCAGGGAGAGCCCCTCCTATAATCCTTTGTAAAATCCAAGAGAAGGGAACATGAAAGAGGGGGTGGGATGGGAGTAACAGGGGTCAGTGGGCTATGCATATGTTAAGACTTCAAAACAAGTCAGATCGTCCCCGATTTTCACATCCCGTAAACGGATGGTAGAGCGTGGTGCATGCCAGAGACCAAAGTAAGCCGGAGCCATCTTCACTCAGGAAGTGATTGCAGGAGACAAAACGTGTCCTGAAATTCCAAGGAAGGCATATTTCAGACAAAGCCCACGCGCATTTCTTTCTAAGGAAAGGGGTTTCATTTCTGCAGGTGGTGAGCAGCTTCAGTTGGAGTCACGCTTTCAGGGATGGGGGTGGGGTGGGGACGAGGCTCCCGAGGATTCTGTCCGCACATCTGGCCCACACCCTCCCACAGAGTCCACAGAGAGCCTCAGTTCAGGGTGAAGTTCAGTGTTTTCTACTTTCCTCCGGGGACAAACTGCCTTTCAGGGTCCCTGCGTGTTTGTTCACCATGCGCCCTGCCTCGCTCGAGGTCTTGACAAGTCCTTTATCCCCGTTAGACACAGACAGGCAGCTTCTTCTTCCTTTTCTGGATTCCATCTCTACTCAGATGCCTCTGGGGATTTTAAATACCCAAGTCTCGTTACTTTGGTTCTACCTGGGTGACACCCTCTTGATTTTCATTCTGTACAATGCCTCCTCCATGGAGATGTGTCCTGTTTCCCAGCGACTGACAAAGGAGAGATTACCATGGAAGCGTCTGACTCCTGCCCTTTCTGTAACTGTCTCATTGGGAGCCTATGTGCGCTCCAACGTTCTTCTCTGAGATAAATGTCATTCTGTGATTCAGTTACCAGAACTAAGCTCAGTTCTCATCTGTGGAAGCTGCAGGTGCTTGTTTTAGTCTCCTGGGGACGGGTTGGTGCTGAGGTATGTTGGAAAAACAGGTCCACATAGTCTGCTGCTGGGTTGGAATTTTAAAGCCCAGTAAACTCAAGTTCTACACTCCGGTGAGCCACCGTATCCTAACAACAGCAGGAATCTGCTACCAGCAGATCCAGCTGCTCACTCCTGCACTAGATCATCTCCCAACCCGAGCTCTTTTCCCTGCACCGCAAGTTTGCAGTACAACTCCGTCGGGTTCTGGGAAAGATGACCTGATTTTGCATCTTGGTTTGATTTTCCCTGTACAGAGAGGCCCAAGGGTCATGGTGTGAATTTTAAATGCAGGCGGCAGAGGCTCTAAGAGTTTCATTTTGCCTTTCTTATCTCTGCCTTCATCAAAGGCATGGCTTTAGATGGCCACAGCTGTGTCTGCCTGCTGATCACAGGAGAAGGGGACTCATGGAGTCTCCTGAGAGGCGCACATTCTGAGTGGATCTAAAGTGTTCCTGCTACTTTGAGATGGCTTATCCCGCTATTTTTCATTTCACTTCTGGAAACGGTATGCGGGCAGTCTTTTTGCTCTCTCTCTGTGTTTTCACATACCTACAGTGATGCCTGGGAATAGTGAGTTTCCTGCCAGAACTCAGGCCTTCTCAGGACTGGGTCAAGCATACTGCAAGGTCACCAAACTACAAATAGAAACAGAGTCCTGACTGTGAAGGAAACAAAATGAGTCAGTCCAAGGAATCATAGCTTTTTCATCAAGGTACTTCCTTACTAAAAGACCTGTCTTCATCCTCTCCTCAGTTACTGCCCAGAGCAGGCGTGCTGACTAGCTCACTCATGTGCACGGGGGTCCTCCCGGCTCCAGCTCTCCCATGACTTCTTCCACTCCTGGACTCAACCCTACTGGCAGAGCTGACCAATGCCTGACACTTCCCTGCTCGCTCCCAAGCCTACGCTGCTGACAGTTCTGCCTCTACCAATTATTTTAATGAACCATGAAGGCAGATTTTGTATTAAGAATTTTATGAATAAAGTCAGTCTATAGGATGCTTCCCTTAAAACCAAGTTCCTCCATTCTGTCCCTTTCTCCATCAGGTACCCACTCCCTTCAGAAGTGTTTCTTTGCTCCCAGGTTCATGACCCACTGTGACTCTGTGTCCCAGAGGATGTGACATCAAGGTCCCCTTGCTTCTATTCCTGTATGAACACTCAGGGAGTTAGGGGGAGATGGTCATTTTAACCACCTCTCTCTACTTTACGGGGTGGATTCTGACACAAGGCATCTTCTGCCAGGTCACTGATGCCTCTGGGAACCTTCATCACAGCCCTCCTCCATCTTAAGTTTCTGGGCTTAGTGATACAGATCATGCTTGTTTAGCCAAGGTGTGTCTGGATGGTCTTCCTGCCCCATGCAGCCATGGCGACCCTGCCCAGTGCCATTAGTGCCTTCAGCTGTACCACTCTGTGACAGTTCTCTGCTTCCTCTTTTCTGTTAGTGCCAGGTGGTGTGTTCTTATTTTCTGGTTCGTCCTGCCTGGTATTAATTACTCCTCTTCGTTAAGCCAGAGAAGATTGAGTCCCATTAAAAAATATAAACTATTGGTTTTGATTGTACAAGCCTGAATTCCTAGATAATCTGGAGGTTGAAACAAGAGGATGGTGTGTTTGAGACCAGCCTGGACCACAAGCAAGACATCCCAAATGAAAAGGAAACAGAAAAAAACCGCCCTCAGAAATAACATGAAATGCCAGACAAGTCTTGGTGGGAAGCATGCAAGTAGACTGTGGTGGCTGGGGTTTAAGGTCAAGTCTGTGAGTCTCTCGAGTCCACTCTTTTCCTGCCACCCATGACAGTGGTGAAGACTGTCCTCCCACTAGCAAGGTCGGACAATTCTCTGACCCCAGAGCCTGAAGACAAGGATTAAATACATGGACCCTTGTTTCTTGGGGACTGGCAATAATAACCCCTCTATAATCATGTTGGATGGGTCAGTGGGCAGCTGTCAACCAGGAAATGGTAAAGTACAGCCTACTGGGAAGTGTGAGGCTGGTATCAGTGACTAATGCAGCTTAAGAATAAGCAGGCAAGACTTAGAAGCATGTCAGCTGCAGAGCCATCTCTGGGTAATATTTGAAATACGCACTAGCTAGCCCCCAATAGAGGACAGTACGGGCATCCCATTGCAGTTCATAGGATCAACTCACTATTTCCCAGGATTCATAAATCCATAGTCACAACTTTGAACATACCGATTTTGGACAATTGCAAACTCAGACACCTTTTCCTCTCTCCCTGTATTTTTCCCTACCTCATCTTACCTTGTACCTTGTGACTCTTTTGGAATATTTACTGTTCTATTGAAACAAGAGCACTAAGACTGGGCATCCCAGCATTTTACCTCAAGGCTTCTGAACTGTGTCTGAGTAAAAGCAACCAATATTGGTCAATAAGCGAGATCAGTGTTATTAGTATTCTTTTCAACTCTGGCATACTTCATTTTATGTACAGACCGCCTATGAAAACTTGGGCTTGGATCTTGTCTGGACATTGCTGTACATGGCTACTCAAATTAATAACGTGCCAGAATTATCTTACGCTTAATGCAGCTGGCTCTATATTGACTCTGTAAATTAAATTTTCTGCACATTGCTATTGACAGCTGAGTCTTGGATAGGTAATGGGTTTGAATGGAGACTGTGGTGTCTTATGCCTTCAAGCAAAAAGCTGATAGCTCATCATTTTCATAAAAGTGGGGAAATTCTTTATCACCATCCCCCCTCTCAGTAGACTAAATCAGCACAAGAGGTGGCTACAATCTGCTGAATTCGTCTCTGCGTTGGAAAGCAGAGAAAACTCTCCCAGGCCGCCTGTAAAACAAGTGCTGGAGGATTCATCAGATGTGCAGTTTGGGAATCCCCACACATCATGAGGAAGAATTTTTGTCTCAAGGACTACAATTGTGTCCCATGAATTTGATTTGAACATAATGAAAATTCTCATAAATGTGTATGTCCATGGCCAGGTCTAGACGCACACGTTTAAACTGCTTTACTTCCAGCATGGGAGGGCTATCAAAGAACCTCTACTGCCATCTTTTTTGACTTGTGAAAATAACCACGTGGGGGCAAACAGTATGGAGAGCCATAAGAACAACTAGATATTCCTTCTGGGGGGCTCATGGGCATGAGTTAAGAAACAGGCTATCAAGAAGGCAAGCTTGCAACCCAACCTGTCCCGCTATAAAACCGCATCAAGATGTAACTTCCTATTCCTGGACCTCTTCTCTATCGTCTATTTCATTTTGAGATGTTTCTTCACACCTAATCTGTGAAATAATAAAATCCAATCTGAGGACCAAGGCCAACTAAGAGCCTTACTATGCAATAGGGGCAAGGTTTGGCTGGGAGGGATATGTAGCTGAAAGGTGTCTACTCAGGTCACCCCATCACAGCCCCAGAATACTCTATGTTCACATGGTTAGTTATAGAGGTCTTTGATTAAATCCCTTTTCTTGGTTTAGTCACAGACGAATTCATAAAAAGGTGTGGTCTATCTTTGTTCTATTCTTAAATATACTAATATTGTGTCAGCATAGTCAGACCCTGTAACAATGGGCAGAAGAGAGCAGAATTTGAAAGATAGCTCTAGAGGGGGAGTCAGTACATGCAGAGGAGGCTCCCTAGGCAGGAAGTAGGTTCATAGGACTGCTGAAAGTGATTGCCAGGCAATGGAACAGTCCCAGTAGACTTGAGACTGCTTCAGGAACTGCTCAAGCGCTGGCTGCAGGAAGGACCATGAAGTTATAACACTCATATCTGAGCGTTCACACCACCATCAGTCCTAACCCTCCCTCTATACATGCCTTGAGAGCATTCCTCCATGGTAAGACTCAGGGAAGTCAGTGTGACCCCAACCATAAAGTTACTTTATTATTATCTCATAATTGTAATGTTATTACTGTTGTGAGTTGTAATGTAAATATCTGATATGTAGGGCATCTGATATGTGACCCCAAAGAGTCTTGACCCACAGGTTGAGAACCACTCATCTAGATGATCACGGGTAGCCAACTGATAATTTGGTGGACAATGTTCATATTCTCTTAACAATCTTGGTATTATTTTACAGGATTGTGTTTGGGCTCCAATCTTCAAGTGAGATATCACTGAGCAATTAATAGTTCATTTCTAAAGACGAATTACTTTTCTCCTTATGCCTCATTCATGACCAAAGGCTTTAATTCCGAGTTTTACCTCCAGTACAATTACTGCTTTTATACGTAAAACTATATACTTTACTACTGGAAACAATTTATAGAATTTCTGCAAGATAAAAAAATATAATGCTTAAGTACATTTACCGAATTCTGCATGAAATGCATATAAAGTTGCACAGGGAGAATTGGAAGGAGCCCAGCTCTGAGAGCCAGAACTTCCGCTGTCCATTTTTCAAGGGACCTTTTCTTTGTGCTTCCTTTGCACAAGTTCATCCGTAGGAAGCAGCTTGAGAAGAATCTGCCTGGTTCTTTGGGAAATGCCTATTATCGCCTCATGGTAGACACTCAAGGGCCATGACTCCTGAGTTACAACGGGATCATGCCTCTCTGTGAATTCATACCTCCACATCTGAAGCACCTCACGCCTGGCACATAATCTTCAGCAGAAAATGGCACCTGCCATCCTGTCAGACTTCTCTGGTCATCTGTGAAGGATTCTCTCTGTGTGGGGCAGCACTGAGTAAGCCTTGTTGGTCACAACACTGGGAGAGAGTTCTAGGCAAATACTTGACCTATTGAGCTGCATCACCTCAGGTCAAGGCTTCTGCTTCTCCCAGCTGGGGATCTGAGTGCACAGCTGCCTCCACTCTCCTGTGATGCTTACTGTAGGGTAAGACAGGCCCACGGGGGGGAGGGAGCAAACTGTTTGAGCATTGTTACAGCCTCACACCTACAGAGGTGGTGATGTGCGTCATTGGCTATGGATACTGTTGAGGTCATATGCTTTCTTCAAGCAAAGGAGGGCCAGGAAGTCTTTCTTTCATCCTCTGTGTGAGAGAGAAGCAGGACTGTGGCACCTACCAGAGAAGATGGGAACTTAGTGACAGCTGCTTTCAAATGTGCCTTGGGAGCAGATCAAAGTTTTCTTCTCCAGGACTTCCAGGCACTCTCCCTTCATCTAGGGGGCTTTCGTGCCCCCCACAAGTAACCATATCCCCCTAAAGGAGCCCAGCTTGGAGTTATGTCAGCATGCCTGCGCAGCTCACTCAGTCCCATTGCCATGTGTTAGAGGTATGTACCAGAGAACTATTCTTACGACGAGAGGGTCATACATCAAGAGTTCTGGAAAACGTACAAGAGAAGAGGGTTTCAAAGGGCATGCTTCAGTGAACGTGCATTCCTGCAGCTCGTCTATAAAAAGACTCGCAGGCAGCCCTTGGCAGTCTCAATTTCCCCTTGATTTCTAAGCTCTAGCAAACCACAAGCGGTTCTGTGGGCTTCTGCTCCAAGACGGCCTGACAGATGGGAGGCAGAGACAGGGGCTGCCCTAAATCAGAACTGCATGCGGGAAAGAAGATGTCACGGCCCTGGAGAGTCCCCCATCACCCTAAGATGCCCACTGCAAGAGTTCACCAAGTGCAAGTGTCCAAATGCACACTGTCAGTAACACTCGGCTCTGTGTGGTGCTGCTTGTCTTTCGGGTTTCGAATGAGTTTCTTTATGGTTAAAAACTGTCTTCTCGGGTGTCCATGAGAAACAGAACTGGACTTTTTCTCTTCTTCAAACAGGACTGTGACAGTGGGGTACAGGCTGTTTCTTTATTAATTCTCTTTGCGTTTGAGATTGGAAATCACATGATAGATGTATGTGGACTCCAGATAGGATCCACGAGCACTCCCTGCCCACCCTGGCCCACAGACTGGGACTGCTGTGTCCCAGTAGCTTCTCAGCAGTGCCCAGGTAAGCCAGCTCTGCTGGTTCAGACCCTGACCAACGACTCTCTTCTGGTGACTCTGGAATGGAGCTCAAGGCTTTAAGACAGGAGAAGTAGGAGCAATGTTCCGGAGATGCAGGGGAGACTAGGAAAGGCCCAGCTTCTGAGCGTACTTACTCAGCCTGGAAATTGAACAGGACCCCACAGCCTGTGGGATTCACTCAGTACAGCAGGCATAGGACTGTGGACCTTGTGTTGTGTCCTGAGAGTTTGGGATTTCAAGAAACACTCCTGTAGTCCACAAGTTCCCTTTCTCTTTCATAAACAAAATGCATATTATAAGCAAAAATAATAATCAAATCTGTCTTTGAACACAAAGAGAGACACATTTGCAGTACTTTTTTTTTTAAAAAAAAAAAGTAAAAGTTGAAGTTTGCTTTATCTTGTAGAGGGATTTATAATTTCTGATTTTAGTAATGTTGGATTCTCAAATCTGACACCTGCCCACTTTCTTTGTCAGAGTCCTCCTGATTCTCAAAGGATTCTCACAAGGTTACCTCATTGTCATTTTCGATTGAGAACGCTTCTCATCCTTGCTTCAACATGATAAAAGCTAAACAGTCTAAACACTTCCCTCCCTCCCTCCCTCTCTTCTCCTTGAATCCCGCACACCTTCTCTTCGCTATTTTAGACACTTCGTTCTCCTTCCTGTCCCTCCTTTCCATCTTCTTTTCTTTCTTCCTTCCTTCCCTCCTTCCTTTTCCTCCATCTTCTTCCTCCCTCTCTTCCTCCATCTCTCTCTCTCTCTCTCTTTACTTTTTATTTTGTGATACAAATTTTCTTTTGTAGCTCAGGCTGACCCAAAACTCATAAACTTCTCTTGTGCTGGGATTTCAGACACAAGACCCCATGCTCGCCTTTGCTCTTCTCCGCTCCTCATCTAAAAGTCCAGGTGAGAAGCAGAGGTAGCTCTTCACCTGTGTTAGAGAAAGTAAATGTTGACAACATGACTGGACATTGACCTTAACTCTGCTTAGTCAGTTGGCCAGTCCACAGTCTTCCCATTGAAGAAGAACCTTCACACAATTCCTTGTCCTGGATAAACATTTCCAGGAGGTACATCCTGAAGTCAGTCAGCCAAAAGGCCGTCCTTGAGAAGGACACAGGGACTGGTGATTGCCCAGTGCATGTTCCTGTGGGTGCAGGGTCTTTGTGGTCTCTGGGAAAGTTGGGGCCATCACATTGGGAACACATACAAGTGATTTCTGGATTTGATTTTGTCATAAAACGACAAAAGGGATGAGACACCATCCTTTTTGAAGATCTTCTTTAAGAAGGAGAGGGGAAGTACAAGCAACTCTTGCTTGAATTATTTACTAGGAGGGAGGCCTTTGGGAGCGAGAAAGAGCCAATGATTTGTTGTACTTCATCTGTTAATTAGAACTCTGCTGGTGTTTGCTGCCCAGCAACTGCGGTCCCGTACCATCCCTGCACATGTCTGGGAGTCCCTCTCACTGCCGGCCCTCTGCGGCGTCAGAAAATAAGACAGTTTTATTTAGTCACAGGTTTTAAGGTCTTCTTAATCTTTCTGTCTTTCTTTTTCTTGGTTCTCATCAGTCAAAGAAAGCACCAGCAGAGCTAGTATTGGAGACTCTATAATTTTACTGGCACCTCAAAGACTAAAATGTCTCAGTGTGTCCAGGGATGTGTAAATCTCTGGATTTTATCTCCGGGCTTACTCTTTCCTTCACTGTGTTCTTGGTGAGTTAAAACCAGCCCTGAATGTGAGCTCCAACTATTGATCCGCATGCAATACAACTTGCAATGCCAACTAGAAAACAATCTGTTACGATTCCCTCTGTATTTGCATTGTCAAGTAGGTAGAAGCACGGGTATTTGTAAATGTGTGTCCATGTGTACAGTGCCTGTGAGTGTACATGTGTATGCATGTGTGCACTGCATGTGGGCATGTATATGAATGCTGTGGTGTGCAGGAAAATGTGTGTATGTGTGTGTGTGTGTGTGTGTGTAAATGTATGAGCAAGTGTGTGAGGCAGAAGATACCATTTCCATAGTTCTTTCAAGGAGACGATTAGACTCAGAAACTGTGATTCTACTTGATTAACAAAGCAGACAGGTTTTTACAAAGTGATGCTTAAAATTGGGCTTGGTGTGTGAATCACTGATTTTTGGAATTTACATATTTTGAAACCAGACATTCAGTATTCCTTGGACTCAGAAGGTTTTTTGTTGTTGTTGTTGATGATTCTAATGGAGCTTAGTAAGTGAGCAGGGAAGAACATTTGAAAGTGCAAGTCTTCCCAGGGTGCCCATGTTAACTCCGACCCTTATTCTCCTTCCGGATCAATGGAATAATGGAATCCATTTCACCAAGAAACGGAAGACAGAGATACATATTCTCTGTCGATGCTCAAGGTCCTTTCCATGTAGTCAAAAACAGAGCATCTGTTCACGCATCCTTAAGTATAGTCTTCCAGACAAGGCATCCCACAGTCCTATCTCATTTTGAACGGAGACTGCACTTCAGTTTCCCAGCCATCCGGACCTGAATAATCACACAAAAACTATTTTAATAACAAAGCTGTTTGTCCAAAGGCTCAGATGTATTTCTAGCTAGCTCTTAGATCTTAAAATAAACCATTTCTATTGATCTATGTATTGTCATGGGGATGTGACTTACCAGTAAGGTTCTGGCATCTTTCTCCTTCAGTAGCTACATGGGGATCTGCCTGACTCGACCTTCTTTCTCCTTGCATTCAGTTTTACCTATATTCTGCCCCACCATAGGTCAAAGCAGCTTCTTTATTAACCAATAAAAACATATTCACAGCATATAGAAGAGAATCCCACATCATCTTATTACATAGCAAAGGTTAGTCTTGAACCCCTGATCTTCCTAATCCTACCCCCTAAGTCCTGAGATGACCACCCTTTCCATCACCCAGTCTGCAGGGGTCCTTATGAAAATCGTTTTCTGCTCTCTACAGATATGAGTGTACCAAGTGACTCTCTTTGAGGGAGAACATTTACTCACTCACACAGAGGATCAGAACAACACCTGGCACCTGGAAGAGAGGTGCCTGGGACCCAGGTCCCACTTGTAGGAGTAGTTTTTACTAATTTCCTTTACACTGGGATATCTTTGTCTCTGGAATCCATTAAAGGGAAGTAAACTTAACTATTGAACTTGCTCTGTAGACCAGACTGGCCTTAAATCCAGAGATCTGCCAGGCTCTGCCTTTCCAGTGCTAGGATTAAAGGTGCACACCACCACACCCAGCTCTAAACTTTTCTTTAATTCCTTTCTACAAGTTGAAAACTTAGCCAGATGGAATCATACCCTGAGATCACCATGCTCCTTATTCTATTTCTTAATCTGTTTATCTCCTCGAGCATAGGACTTAGTTTCATTTCACTTCCTGGTATTCTTTTTCTCCTCAAAATATACTTTTTGTAATTTACCATGCTCAGCTCATTCTTCTTCATTATAAATCTTCATTAGAGTTATCACTAATATCTGTATAACAGAGTCTATCCTAGGCTGTTTTGAGATTTCTTTTGCTAATGAAATTAATCCAACATTTTTCACTTGACCTTCAGGTAAACTCTTTAGATAGGGGCTAAAGGCAGCTATTTTCTTTACCTAAATATCACAAGAATGATCTCTAGGCAATATACTAAAATTC